>CM037779.1:72825690-72838979 GCA_021229015.1 Solen grandis | reverse complement strand
GTCATCAAAAGTAAAAACAAATGAAGAGAAAAGTATATTTCAATTGAATATTAACTGAATATAGCAACATCAGACTAAAAGTTTTGTGATATATGGTTGTTAAATCCATGTGACTACCGGTAGGTTGTCTATAAACCTTGATTTATATCTCTGACACAAATCAAAACTGTTTCTTGACTGATTCTAAAAACTACAATAAATTCTTATTGTTTAGACAGCACAGTTGCACTACCACTGGCTTGAATTTATTTCTTACCATGAACTAAAATGTACAAACACTTCTGACATTAAACATGGCAGTTTTCAGAAGTATAGGCAAAACCCTTCATAGCTGGAAATTTAAGCAAGAGGTAGTACATTAATTGACATGTACAATGCACTAAGATACTTGTTTACTGAATTCACCGAATACTGGAAAAAAAAAGTCACAATGTTTGTCACAATGTTTTACTTTTTATGAAAATGATATTCCCATCCAGCAGTTCTAAAAGCCAGTCACTAGAATTACTGTTACAGAATTGACTAAGAAAACAACTTTGTAGGATAAAATATAGTGTTGGGAAACAGTTTGAGGAAAACTTGTTGATTAATCAGCACATCTTTCTGACTGATTAATGATTCATCAGTGACTTTAAAAAAAACAAAAAAAAACAAGAGGGCCATGATGGCCCTGGATCGCTCACCTGAGTACCATTGCTACAACTGATTACAAGGTTTTTAAACAGACAAGCATTCTGATGTAACTCAATCTTAAACATTTTATCCCTGACAATACTACACACCAAATATATCAGCACTGGGCCTTATGGTTTCAGAGGAGAAGACTTAGTGCGGGGTCATTTATCTCCAAAGGGCCACCATTTTGAAAATCTTGATAATGAACCATTAGATGATGCTACATACCAAATATCTAAGCTCTAGGCCTAATGGATTCATAGAAGAAGATTTTTAAAGATTTTCCTATATAACTCTATGTTAAACAAGTGACCCCTGGTGCGGGTTTTTGAAATCTTGGTAATGAACCATAAGATGATGCTACATACCAAATATCTAAGCTCTAGGCCTAATTGATTCTAGAAGAAGATTTTTAAAGATTTTCCTATATAACTCTATGTAAAACAAGTGACCCCTGGTTTGGGTTCATTTATCACCATAGGGCTATGATTTGTACAATCTTGGTAATGGCCCATAAGATGATGCTACATACCAAATATCTAAGCTCTAGGCCTAATGGATTCATAGAAGAAGATTTTTAAAGTTTTTCCTATATAAATCTATGTTAAACAAGTGACCCCTGGTGCGGGGGCATTTATCACCATAGGGCTATGATTTGAACAATCTTGGTAATGCCCATAAGATGATGCTACATACCAAATATCTAAGCTCTAGGCCTAATGGATTCATAGAAGAAGATTTTTAAAGTTTTTCCTATATAATCTATGTAAACAAGTGACCCTGGTGCGGGGCATTTATCACCATAGGGCATGATTTGACAATCTTGGTAATGAACCATAAGATGATGCTTCATACCAAATATCTAATCTCTAGGCCTTATGGATTCATAGAAGATTTTTAAAGATTTTCCTATATAACTCTATGTAAAACAAGTGACCCCTGGTGCGGGGGCATTTATCACCGTAGGGCTATGATTTGTACAATCTTGGTAATGAACCATAAGATGATGCTCATACCAAATATCTAACTCTAGGCCTAATGGATTCATAGAAGAAGATTTTTAAAGATTTTCCTATATAACTCTATGTAAAACAAGTGACCCCTGGTGCGGGTCATTTATCACCATAGGGCTATGATTTGAACAATCTTGGTAATGAACCATAAGATGATGCTACATACCAAATATCTAAGCTCTAGGCCTAATGGATTCATAGAAGAAGATTTTTAAAGTTTTTCCTATATAACTCTATGTAAAACAAGTGACCCATGGTGCGGGGTCATTTATCACCATAGGGTCATGATTTGTACAATCTTGGTAATGAACCATAAGATGATGCTTCATACCAAATATCTAATCTCTAGGCCTTATGGATTCATAGAAGAAGATTTTTAAAGATTTTCCTATATAACTCTATGTAAAACAAGTGACCCCTGGTGCGGGGGCATTTATCACCGTAGGGCTATGATTTGAACAATCTTGGTAATGAACCATTAGATGATGCTACATACCAAATATCTAAGCTCTAGGCCTAATGGATTCATAGAAGAAGATTTTTAAAGATTTTCCTATATAACTCTATGTAAAACAAGTGACCCCTGGTGCGGGGTCATTTATCACCGTAGGGCTATGATTTGTACAATCTTGGTAATGGCCCATAAGATGATGCTACATACCAAATATCTTAGCTCTAGGCCTTGCTGTTTTGCAGAAGAAGATTTTCAAAGTTTGCATTTTTAAAATCTATTTTTAGCTCCTGTGACCTATTTTTTTAACCAATCTGAATAATTTGTACAACTTTGATAGAGGGCATCATAAGGATGATTCCTGTGAAGTTTTTTCAAAATCCCTTCAGCAGTTCATGAGGAGATGTTGTTTAAAGCAAATTATAGACGACGGACGCACGCACGCACGCGCGGACGACGGACAAAAGGCGATCACAATAGCTCACCATGAGCACGTTGTGCTCAGGTGAGCTAAAAAACAAAACAAAAAAAAAAACAAAAAAACACACAGGTCAGTGTTCTTAAGAGATAGTAAAGCCAAGCTTTGTTGAAGGTATCAGCTTTGGTAAATCAGGAGTAGACATGTGACTACTTCCCTCTCTCTCACTACTCACGTGGAAGTCATCTGAGTAGCTTCCATCACTGATGAGAGACAAAATGTTCTCAGATTCAGATGGCATGTAAGAACTGACTGATTCAGTATGTATGGATTCTTTCTTAAAATCTAATTTTCGCTCTCTCAAAGTTTTTCTCTGTCTTGGGGTAGGAATTTTGGGGCTTCCTTGTGATGATCTTGATCGTGGGGTATCTGTTGGAGTTGGCCTGGCATTCATACTGTCCACCTTGATCTGCTGGGATCGACGGGTAGCAGGCAAAGGAGAGTTCTGAGAGGCCTTGGGGTTCAGTACCTCAAACTTCATGGACAACCTGTTTGTTCCAGTCCCTTGACCGGTCACTGAAGGGCTGGGAGACCGAGCTGATCTGTTGATAGCTGGGGTGATCATAGTCTCTGATTTCTCATCCTCACTCATCAACTGCTGAAGCTCAGGTTCGTCAGTTGAGTGGAACTGCTTTGTGTCGTAATCATCTGTTGACTTGAAGAGAGATTCTCCACCACGAGGCATGGTCTTAAACTGTTTAGACACACGGGTCGACTCCAGGGGTGAATCTTCATCAAGCTCTCCAGTTGTGTTCATAGATGCTGTACCATCCCTGACTATTGGCTCTGGTAACGTTTCATCACCTTTAATGATAATAAATGAAATAGGAGTAACATATTTATATCAAAAGACAAAAGAAATATTAAAAATTTATTTGTTACATGAAAAGAAATAATGGCAGATGAAAAAAATGACATTCTTCCTTTTATCTCGATCTTAAGTAAAAGCAAAAGATGAGGTTATTTGATAGTAAATGAGAATATATTTTCATGACACATTTCTTTAATGTATAATATTAACTGGAAATAGAAATGCAGAAGTGACTCAAAACTTGGGCCATCAAGGTGATACTTTGCTGCCCTACCTTACAGGTAGATACATGGTCTAATGACTACTGCTAGAGTAGAAACAGTCATACCATAAAATCTGCCTGTAGTGCAAACCTGTAAATCATTTTTTTAAAAGATTAAAAATGATTACTTTAGAAAAGAATACATAATATTATCATCAATATGCATTGTACAATGTATAGATATTTCATGATAAGATGTACCCTATTCCCCTTTCTTTCATTGTCATACCTCTGTTAAATCCAGGAAATTTAGACTTTCTGTCTGAAGTTAGATCTTCCTCGAATGTGTCATTGAATGTGTTATCATTATCGTCACTTTCATAGGCCTTTGCACTAGGAATGTGGACCTGAAATGAAATAGTAAAACAAAACGTCAACTTAAAGAATGTGCTTGTAAAGGGGGTTAATTAGTTGAAATTACCTTGTGATAATTTTAAGTTCTGATAATGTTGGTTTCTGAATTATTTAATCATGTACATACCAATGTGGAGAGAAAAATAAATTGGCTAAGTTCAGACCAAGCGATACTGCCTAACTGGTAATAAACTGCAGGAATTATAGCTACTGTATAATACATGGATTTCAAAACGTTAACTTTGCATACCTCTATACGAGAACTTGGGACACTGTCAGCGGCAGATTCTTGTTTGTCTCCTTTTGTCATATCTGGAGATGCTATACTTTTATTCTCTAGTTCCAATGCAAAGTCGTCATCTGCATCATAATCATAATCATTGCCTTTACTTTTACCTTTTCTGCTGTCTTTGTTCACTTTTGAGGATTTTGGAGATTTACTCCTAGGTCTAAATGACTTTGATTTTGAGGGGGAATCATCTCTTGATTTAGTAACTTTCTTTTTAGTTTTCTTGGCTGGTGATTCCTCTATTGGATAATCAGTTCGGCCCATTGTGCTCTTTTCAAGTTCTGCAGCAGCTAATCTCCTTACTTCTGTATAGGTATCTGACAGATTTCCAGTGTCTAATTCATGATCAAATTCTTTTGCTTTTGGAAGAGGTTTCTGTCTCTGAGCTTTAGCTATATTGACATCCTGTTCGGCAGATTTAAGCCAAGACGGATTCTGTTTAGCAAGTCGTAGTCTCTGAGTATTTGTTAAACCAAACACAAGTTTGGTTTTCTTTACTGCCACTTCTGGAGCTTTCCTTATCCAACCTTTCTGTTTTGGGACTCCATCAGAGGGATGAGCACACCCTTTATGACTCTTTCTTCCTTTCCTTCTTGAAGAAATGATAGCACTTTTGTCTGCAATTTCATTAACTTCTTTCACAGTAGCTTCTTCTTTACTAATTTGCTCCTTTTTTAGCTTTTCTTGCTTTCTCTTCTGCTCAACAGCTGAAACTTGTTGTACCTGGTTCACTGCTTGACTCACAAACTGAGGATTTTGAATTTTTGACAATTCTGTCAAAAGTGCTGTCAACAAAGGAAAAGCTGGTTCATTCATATTCAGCTGTCCAAAATTCAGATTAGGAATTTGATTCTGCTGAATATTATGCATGGCCACAGTTTTTCCACTTTGCATAGTTTGAGAAGCAGGAGTTACAGTTTTCTTAGATTCTTTTGCTGGCTCTTTGTGTGAAACTAGTTCATCTTCAGATGCATCCTCAAGTGTCAAGTCATCAAATGTACTTTCATAACTGACAAAGTTGTTTATGTCTCTTTCAATTTTGACTATGGGTTCTGCTTCACTGTTGAAATACATTGGAGGTGGACAAAATATATTTGGCTTTAATAAAAGACCATCATCACTTTCATCACTCTCAGCAGCAAACTGAAGTGCTTCAATATTTCTTTGCTGCTGCTTTTGCTTTTTCTTTCTATCAGTTTGAGTTTCAATTGTCCTGTAATCTCTTTCATCTTTCCCAGAGACAACCACATGAATCTTCTCTTCTTCCATGTTCACAGTCTGCATTAATGCATCACATTTTTCAACATCAGTCATAGAACCCATTTCCTTAGTTTCATTCCGCTTTTGGTCCTTAGATATTTTATCTCTTGGTGTTACTTTAGCTTTTGTTGTTACTTTTGTACCACTCTGTAAGGAAGTTTGTTGTTTAACTTCCATTATTTCTTCAATGAAACTCTTTTCTTCAACTGGTTTCTTGGATATTGATGTCCTTGTTGCAACAGCTTTTGCTGGTAAATGAGCAATTAATCCTGGTCCAAGACTCAATAAACGGAAACCAAGAATCATATATCCAATTTCTTTCCCCATCAGACTGTAGACCTTAAACAATCCTTTATCGCCATGGACTGAAGGTACATTATTACCATTCTTATTTATGTCAATTTTAATGGAGTCAATCACTTCATCTAGAGGAAGTGAGCTATTTCCAAGAAGTTTGGGTACTTCTGGAAACTCATCAATGACCATGATGTACATCGGTGTATTGGAAAGATGCATTGCTAATGTATCCAGTGGTATCTTAAACAGACAAGATTTCCCTTTCTTCATCATGAAGTTTCCATTTTTGTCTTGCAAATCTGCAAACTGGTTTGGAACATGATAGTAGGGATCCAATTCAATCTTTTGTCTTATCCTTTCCGCTAGGTCTGCTTCTACATGACTTATGAGAATTGTTGGAAAATCTAAAAGCCTAAATGCAACAGCGGGAAAGCGGCAGGCAACATAAGGAACATAGAGTTTTTCAATTACCACTTCCAGAGAGAATAGTGTATCTTTGGAGCTTGCCATGGTTACATAAATAGTCTGATTTTAAAACCCAATTATAATTTTATAGTAATTGATGCTGTATTGGTGCGTTGCATTTCTATAGGATGACAAAAAATGCAATGTTTGCTTTCATTGCTACTATGACTCTTCTCTGTCCGCCATGTCTAAACATATCCCAGTCAATCGGCATACTTTGACATGTCTCATAGTAAATTCGATCAAGTATGCGGTTTTATGAAATTTCGGTCCCAGATATTTCGGACCCATTACAAGTCATAAGATCTCGACATCATTACAGCAGAAGTGTAGTTCGACATATTAAATAATATTCATAATGGATGAGTATAAAACAATATATGGGATTACCACAGCTACGTCTTGGTGCATTCACGATAAGGGGAACATCCTGTGAAAAAAGAATGAAAAAAGATGGATAACACTTGCTCCTGTGTTATATTGGTCAGTGACAAAGGCTGTCGGCTTATAATAACTGTGTTAATAATGTTTCCCATTATTCCATAAGAATAATAGCTCGGATTCGTTAGACAGGTTACGCATCAGCATTGTAACAGGTCTAAATATTTTAGGGCCGAAATATTATAGTATCGATACCCGTCCCGCGAGTATACTCAAGTCTCTGTCGAAGTAACTTTTTTGGAGCGGTTCCTTCGAACGATATATTTTGAGGTTTGTTATTATCTATAGATCATCATAACAATTATGAAAGTCTTATAATATACATGCATTTTGGGGCCCTTATCTCTAATCTCTTACTTCATAAAACATCGCAGCGATTGACGGACTTCGTCACTAAAAGTTTCTCTTTTACTTTATCCTGAAGTACCCGCCAGCGTAAGTAGTTATTGGGGTGGCACGATTTACCCAAATAGGGTCACACGATTAACCGAAATACTCCCGAAATACCGAAATACTCCCGAAATACTCCCAATTATAAAAGTGTATGTAGTATGTGTTAATATTTAGTGTGGTTTAAGTGTGTGTTTTCGAGCATATTTATGATGATTATGTTCTTAGTTGAGGATTTTACCCAGTGCAAAGTGGATCGCGAAGTAACTTTGTGACTTTGTATACATTAATTGTTGATACACGTACATTTATAAGCAGTGTGCATCATAGCACGGAACTATCCTGTGTTTATTTTCTAGTTTGTGTTGTATTAGTAGTGTTTGAAATATATAATGAATGAAGTATTAAATGTATTAATTTGTATTAAGAGTGGAGTGTAAACTAGTTGCTGCGATAATGCGATATATATCATTTCCGGTATGGACATGGCTAGTTTGCGGGACTAATGAAATTATACATCAATTTAATAAACGTATAAATGCTATTTTTTTTTTTTTATCTTTTATTATTTTTTTCTCAGTCGGAGACCTCCGTGGCCGAGCGAATATGGTCATAAACTTGCAATCTCTCTCTCTCTCTCTCTTTACTTTCGTTCGTAACATTGAACATGACATATCCGTTGAAAAGAATGAAAAAATGAAAACAAGAAATTGTTCAGTCTTCATATTTATGAGATTGCTTAAATAATAATAATTATTGATATTATTAATAATAATAATATTATCCAATACAATCTAGAAAAATACACGCATGTCAAGGTTCGAAAAAATACAGCAAAATTATACATGACAATGCAATGTCACCAATTGGAATGAATCATCAGGAAAATAAAATTCTTAGGTTTGCAGAAAAACTCATAAAATAAGGAACAAAAATATATCCCTCTACCGAAACGAAATATAGAGGGAACAGCATGAGTACAAATGTATAGAATGCAAAAGTGGTAATGATTAATATTGTTACATAAAGAAATCATGTTCCTTTGCCATACTTAAAATTGTGATATTTATTACCAACTATTTAATTATGGTTTATCATAATCTTGGTCTCTTCTGACTAGAAGATATCAAGGGGTAGAAATAATCTACTATGTCCAAATTAAATGCCAATCAAAGAACATTTCATTGTTCTGTTCTACACACAGCAGTATAAATTTGCGACTTTCAACCTTCAACTTTAATTAAAATAATTAGGTAGGCAACACCAGCAGTGCAATCAAATCATGCATATACATATAATACAAATACAATGGAAACAGCTATATATGAATATGGTAAGTATAAAATGGATATATAATATATTCACTTATACACGTTTCATGATTAGAACTATTTTTTTTAGGATTTTTGACAAATAATATTCTTATGCATTTGTATTATATAGTCACATTATTATCAAATATAATTTTTCAAAAGAATGATACAACAGTTGTCATCTTAACATTCAGTATCATAAAAATACATGCACAGCCTTTACTCTGAATTAAATGATTTCTCAAATATCTAAATGACTATTTATCTATAGAGAGAATGTGAATTTACACGTATATACTAAAACACATGTTTACACACATATACAGTTGTATACATACATGAATTGCGATGAAGTAATTATATTAGACATCTCGAAAATAAATAAAAAAAATAAATAAATAAATGGAACAACGCAATAAAAATGTACTCTATGAGGTGCAGACTACCGGAAATTCTAAGAATTTTAACTTATGAAAGAAAAAGAAAAAGTAAAACATAACTTGATAAACTTATATACTTTCATTGTAGTTAAGCTTTGGCGACTACCTTAAGAATATACAGTAGAGGGAGTACTTAGACATAACACGGAATATAATAGTTATGTTTATGTCTATCTCCCTTTTTTTTTTTAATTAAGTTGTCATTGAGTCCTCTCTCTTGTAAATGTATCGGCGTTCGCGCTTATTTTTCGAAGAAAAATGGCTACACTTTTAAACCCTCACAACCCATCATAGCCCGATGCTTTTCATGAGAAGATGTCCGATAACAATGACCGAATGTGTAACTTGTAAATGGATACTGTGCAACAGTTTACATTCCCCGGCAGGTAAACACAGTTCTTTAACAATACTAAATTCTGGCACGCTGCTTGAGTGTTTTAGCACCATATTAAATACTCACATTTTGCGACTTATGTAATGCTTTGTTCTATTTTATTTTTCTAGGCGTTGTATCAACATATGTATGAATTATACTACATGTGACACAAATTTTATATATCAAACTATTAAACTAAAAAAATAAGCACATTCTTGTTAAAACTCTCGCTGTTTGTTTAATAGGCTCTTGCTATTAGAAATTGCACTCTTAATACATCCAACCTCCTATGATTATTTTCGTGGAATATTTATTTGATATGCTCCTCCATACACAATTCTGCTTTATGTTACTATGTATATTGTTTTATTGTATGCAATGCACGTGTAAACTATTATTTTGTATAGTATGTGATGATACGATGTACAATGTACAAGTCTGAATAAAATATATTCTGATCTGTTCTATATTTAATTATGTATGCAACATGTTGTTTATTGTTGGAGGCTTAATCGTTCGTCTGTTTTGCGTGTCTTGCCTTGTCCGTTCAGTGTCGTCGTTTTTGCTTTTCGTTTACGTTGTCCTGGTTTACGTCCGTTTGTCTTTGGTGCAATGACCGTACTCTTTCCGTCCGTTGAAGTCACCGATTTCTCATCATTTTGAACAAACTGTCTGTATCGCCTATAGTGGTTTTCCCGTTGTTTTTCCGTCATTCTTATCCATTCCGTCTTTGTTTTTTCAAATTGTCTGTGTGTGCTGGCTAGTCAGTAGTCTCCTGTCTGTACGAGTGCAGCGGTAAGTCGTTTGAATTGGCCTTTTACAAGTTCATGGATTAATTTTACAAGTTCAGGAAGAGGTTGTGATTTCCAGTCGACTGTCTGTTTCAGAACATGATTCATGGACTCGCAATTGTTGTTTGTCCAGCGTTTGATGATCTTATTTTCCCTCTGTGGATTGTTAACCTTTGTTTTAAGAATTGTAACCAGTCGTCTGTTGAAATATTGATGAAATCTGGAAGAAATGTCTGTTAGTTCCTGGTTGATGTTATTGACCATGTAATCATAACAGATGGAATCATTTGCATCTAAAAGACCCCCTTGTCCAAAGATTCGGTTTAACACATGTTGTTTTTGAGTTTTTGTCACTGCATCGTCCGTTAAGGCTTGTCTAACATTTTCCTCTAAATGTCTTGTGCAAAGAACATGGGTCGCGTCCGGAAAAACAGTTTCGATTGCTTTAACAAGAGCTTTTTCGTCGTCGGATCCGATTACCAATTTGGATTGAGGGCTGTCGTGTAACTTAAGTTTTAGTTGGTAGAAGAACTGGCTGAAAGTCTCAAAGTCACTGTTATCATGGATGAGTATAGGGCCTAAAAAAATAGGGTGTTGACCAGTTCTGTAATGGTCTACAGTCTGTTGTTTGTAACAAGTGACTGTAACATGCATCTTGCAGAGCATGAATGTTTTGTCGATGTACCTACCGGTACAACACATTTTCTTTAGGTCCATAATTTGATCTTCCGTATAAAGAATGATAATTGGTGTCCGGCCACTTGTCCGAATAACAGACCTAACAAAGGGATCGTTTTCAGTTACTAGATTTTCGATATGTTGAATTTGGTCCGAAAAGTTGTCTTTGTGACCTTCTAAATTACTATTTTTCTGTCGATCACGGTACTGTTTGTCATGAACTTGTCGAAGGCCTGTTGGGTGCGTCAGTTCGTCGTAGGTGTCCATCAATTTGTTAAGAATTCTGTGTGGTTTCATTTTCCCTGTCATTTCTGTAATAGTGTTCATAACCTTTGGATTAGTACGTAGGTACTCGTTGTTTCTTGTCGAATTTCCATGTGTAGCAAGGCCTGGAAATTTCCCAACATACTCTATTATTGATAGGTTGCCACCACCTAGCCAGGTGACTCGCTTCTTGTATGTTGGGTCCTTTTTGGAGGCAGCATAGTACCTATGAACAGCATATACCATACTGCCGTCCATCTGTGGGAGATATGGTATGTATTCGATATGGCCATTAGTTTTCTTCCTATAACAAAACAGGTCGTTTTTGATCCAAATCTGTTTAAATATATTGCCAAACTTTGCATAGAGTGTTTTTTGGTGTTGCCCCTTTCCCACAGTCCCATATACCACAGTCATCGGGGAAATCACTACGTTTTCCGGCCTTCCGATTATTTGCATTCATTGTATTGTTCATTAAGAAGTACACGTTTTCTTTGACCCCCTTAGGTAACTCCTCTCTACCCGACAACTTTGCTGACAAAAGTTGAATGGCTTCTGCTGTTTCCATGAATCCATTTATCAATTTTCCTGTTGTTTCATCCTCTAGTGATGTTCCTTCGTCGCTGTCAATTTTTTCTTCAAACATCGTTGTGTCTTCCATTTGATTTCTTTTCTTTTTGTTTCAATGTAGATTCGCTGTCACGAAATGCGAACTGTTCATGTTCATCGCCTGATACAAATGTGTCTGCTTCCGGTAGTTTTACCACGATACTTTTTTTGCTGAATTTACGACGTTTCATCACTTCCTTTTTCAGTAGAATGTCTGAGTGAACAGTATTTGACATAGTGTCATCATCCGACAATGTTGCATATGTGTTTGAGATGCTGACGGTCGTTTCTTGGAGTGGTGCGTTGTAACTCCTTCGGCAATGTCTTGGTTTTTCCCACTCGAGCTCAGGAAGGTGATATGATGAAGACGCCTGTGGATTGACAGTAATTTCAGCGGAGGTATCTTCAGGTGATGACTCATTTGTAATGGGTGTAACGGCAACGAAATGGTTTGGAATCCATAGCATAGTACTATCCTGGCTTGGATTAGTCATAGTCGTCCACATTATCATGACCTTACCGCTTTGGCTTTCCCAATTGAAGGTTGTGTTTAGACATGTATTAATAAATTATGAAGTATACACATTTTTATTGAGATATAATTAAATAAAATGTATTAATTACTAAAATAATACGGACCATTTGTAGGAAACGGTTACACAAATAATCTCTAAATTCACCCAAGCTTCTGTATATTCCCTACATCAAAGACAAGTAACACGATAGATAATAATTTAAGTTAATTTATTGAAATAATTATTATTTCAAACAATCAATAACATACATTTCTATAACTTAATTTTGATGATCTTAGTATTTGGTTAACAGAAAATAATGATGGTGTCTTGTTTGCGATTTCCATATAACGGAATTACTATCTGTTCTGTATATGACACCTTTTGAGTTTTACAAACGCCTCATTTTTTGTTTGAGGTTGGGTTTAATATATGTTATAGGCTGTGAATATGTTCTTTTAATTATATAATACAATGAATAATCAATATTTTGCTGTTTAACACTGTATTTGGGAGTATTTGGGCAGTATTTGGGTAATTCAGGAGTATTTGGGTATATTTGGGTGTATTTGGGTATATCGTGCTGCCGTAGTTATTGCCAGAAAAACGAACAAACAACATAATCTTTAAATTAATTATACCCTTGAATTCATCAATATATTCCCTCTAAATGTAATAGGTTGTCATTGAAAACAAATAAAAAACAAACACCTAAACCAACAACAGTCTATGTGGCAGAATTATCAGCATGTTGATAGAGGCCATTAACTTTTTGGGACATATCTAATCAACAGGAAGAAGATGAAGCAGTCAAAAATGTAATCTCCATTCAGCATTCATTTGCTGCTGAGATTGTAAAATGCAGTTGAACCTGTATAAGCGGCCACCTGTATTTGTAGTCAACCTGCATTTAGTGGTCATTTTTAATATTTCTATACTAGCTTTTTGTTTTATGTTTAACCTTCATATAGCAACCCCCTCAGTTATGCAGTTATATTTTCTTATTCCCTTGATTAACCACTCATGGCAGGTTTGACTGTATAATAATTGTATTTATCAGGTCGTTTATGGTTTCATATAAGTTATACATGTACTTAAATAGCAGGAGCTTAAGTAT
>CM037779.1:72775590-72825590 GCA_021229015.1 Solen grandis | reverse complement strand
CTTATATGTAAAATACTGGCTTGTCATTAACATATTACACTGAAACTGTGCAATATCCATTTAATGTACTGAAATACCAAAGGATTGCGTCAGATAAAAAAAAATACAATCAAAGTCTCGCAGACTAGCATAACTACTCAACTAGCGGGGGACTATTTCCAAACTTCCATGCAGCAGTTACTTCCCTTAGCGAGGAGTATATATTTATTATTATAAAAGTAAAGAAAATGGAGTGTAGAAATAAATAATATGACCACCGAACTGGGGAAAAGGTTCGATATTTTTTCTTAATCTTGCATTACTAGCAACTACGCAACCACCGTGGCATTTTTTTTTATTTTTATTTTTTATGGAAACCCCCGGCTAGTTCAAAAACGATTTTACTTACGCAAGATTTTAAACTTAGACACACTGGAACAACATATCTTACTCCACCTCTACTATCAAAATTATCATTATCAAGTTAAAAAGAGGAACATGGGGAGATGGGAAAACTTGTACCTTGTATTTAAAGCTGTTTATGCCGCTACGCGGGGTAAGTGTCAACGGTCGTATAAGCGTTGGCTGGACAACTACCCGCGGCTTGGGCTTGTGCTTACGAGGCTTTGTATAAAATATTCCCATATTCCAATAGAAGGTAGCCCCATTCAGCGGTCTATCTGAAAAATAGTCATACCAACCCAATAGTGCTGGGATAATGCCATGATGAGAAGTCGTGCGACCGCGTGTCGGAAATTACCTATGTCACGTTCGCACCTGTTAACGAGTGGGGGTGATGTTTATGCTATTTGAATGAGAGAAGCTGAATAGAAAGCTTGAGGTGAATAATGGATAATTCCATGTTTTAAATATATGAATCGAATATGTAAATGGATATTCGATTCTTTCCCCAAATTGATTTAAATAATTTACCTATGTGGAATTGACGTTTATATACATTGGTTAATGCTTTTCCGGGATAATGACACCATTAATTTAATGTGGATATATTGTAGAACTTTTTCCAGACGTGTGCATACATTAAAGCTTAAAACATGTTGGGAAGCGTGTCAAATATATAGTCCGCAAATAAATGAACATGCATACACTCAAACCCAATTGAATAACAGAAATCCATTCTGTTAAACCAATCTAAGTCATGGTTGCTATCATTGCTTTCGACAAATATGTTTGAACACATAGACACAAAGCGGGTTTAGTCTCGCTGTTGATGGAAGCTGCAATTACTTATACGCCACAGAGCATCTGAGACAGTGAGTATATGTAGTTATTTGAAGAAAGTAAAAACGCATATATCTACTGACAAGAAAAAAGGTATCCATCTTTCTGTACATCATCTGTGTGTTGTGTGTGTGTGTGTGATTACCTCTGATACATTTTTTTCCACTACCTGTGTCCACCCCCCCCCCCCCCCCACCCCCTCTGTCTCTCTCTTTGTAATTACTAGCTCTGATACATTTTTCTTCCACTACCTGTGCCATTCTCTCTCTCTCTCTCTCTCTCTCTCTCTCTCTCTGATACATTTTTCTTCTATGCCCTATACGCTCTCCGTGAGTTCAATTCAATTATCTATCTCTGTGACATATACCTTGCATACACAATTCTATAACAATACACTTACATCTACATTGACTGTAATGTTGTCACACAAATGATTATCACGTGATAATAAAATACAATTTTTACTTAACCCTTGGTACTCATATGTGAATAAAGTAAACGTACTGTTGTTGCCACCGTCCTACTTAAATGCATCTCGTGTCTCCTTACAGTATAAATACTGTGGTGCATTTACCTGGGGAGAGGTAAGGGGCGCATTCTGACGATCATACCCCTTCATCTAGTTGGCCAGAACGCTATGATTTTGGAAAATCATTACATCATACATATAGTCGTACACGAACCACTTAGCAGTAATTGATAAGAGGAAAGGGCCTTTGACCTTAAGCCCGTTGGGTCGCACAGTTACCTCGATGCCCGAACCTTCTTGCCCATGTGCGTATCCAACCCAATCCCCATTTATAAAGCCAATGATCCGCTACTGGAACTATTACCAGATGAATGTTATGTCATCTATTAACGTACAAATACATAACATAATTGGTGATACTAATAGCCGGCTTGTTAGTGGTAACCGTAGCAATTAACCTCTGGAACGAACATTAAATAGGCAAATGAGATCTGTCTTTCGAGAAAATATATTCTTGCACACCGGACAGTAACGAACATATTTTTCCTGTGATTTTAGTGGTGAGAGAAAAATACTCCTCCAACCTTTTCGCTTGGTATGACATCATTAACTAATAATAGTAAACTACTAGTGTACAATAAAGAAAGAGGTCAATGTATTTAAATCAAAGAATAGCTTATGGACCAATCGTTCCTGTTCATACCCGCAAACCCGTGAAAGATATTTAAGCCCACGTGCTATGACATCATAACTTCATGACCCAATCAAAATGACGTTACAGTAAAATGGTTCACATGAAAGAAAGAGTATATTTTACAAACTAACTACACTTGGAAAGTTAAGAGTGTTTTAAGTTTTTAACAATTAAAACGTCTTTTCCAATTGGGGACTTCAAACAGTCAGTCCTTTCCCTTCCTGTGTTTCTTCTGTTTCTTTTTTCCCGAAATAAATATGTCTAACCATTGGCCTTGCAGATTGAGATGGCTCCAACATAGCTAGTAATGAGTTCACCTTTAAACGATTAACCGTGTGTTATTGAGAGTATGAACTTGGCCGGGGTTTTTTTACACAATCATATACATCATGTAAGTGTGTCTTCACTTGATAAGTGAGATGAGAGCTTTAGACCCTGATCTCTGCTCGTGTTATTCCGTCTATCAACGGAATAATGCGTATGATCAAAGAAATATTGATGTTAAAAAGAAAATTAGAGCTTTTGCTTTCATCAACAAAACTTCGGATCATAACCAAACGTAACAATTACAAGTAAAATGCTTTTTTTTTCTAATATTATTATTTTTTAAAGTCGATTGGGTCTGTTATACACATCAGATTTAATTAACTGCACGTGCCTGATCATTCAATTGTATGCTTCACGTACTGGAGTTTGAAGTTCTATCAATAATGACTGCTCAGGAAAATGAGCATAAATTGTTGAATCATTCCTGTAGAATAGCGTGATTTGTTATGGCTGCATTTTAGTTTTCTTTATCGAGTAGTATCATTTATTATTCTGTTCGTATAATGAAGCTGAACGTGTCCGAGGTGCATTCTCTGTGTGTGTGTGTGTGTGTGTGTGTGTGTGTTATTATAAACAGGGCTTACTTTTTTTTATTTATCACTTATTTATTTAAATTAGAAAATTACCTTCAGTTTGTTAAAAATGACAAACATAGAATATCTTTAACACGATTTAGATTATGCTCTCATTCATTAAACATTGAAACAGGTAGATATGAGAATATTCCAAGAGAAAATAGATATTGTACTTTATGTAACCAAAACGTTGTTGAATCTGAATTTCACTTCTTATTATGTTGTCCATTTTATAGGGAACTCAGGAAAAATAATGGCATTTAGTCCAGCTGGCCTAACATGCATATTTTTGATAAATTATTAAGCTGCCAGAATAGTAAAACTACCATTGACATAGTAAATTTAAAGAAATTAAGACAGGATGAATTATTGAAAAATGCTGCTTCATAAACAGTTAACTTAATATAAATTACAATTTAATACATAATTCTTAAAAAACATAAAACATAACTGTGTTATATAAACCATGTATGTGTGTGTGTGTGTGTGTGTGTGTGTGTGTGTGTTTTAAACATACGACTCATATATGTACATGTATATATGTGTGTATGATAAACTTTGTATTTGTATATTTACACGTCTTGGCCATATGTATATGCTCTTGCAAATGGCCAAAGGCACAATGCCGATTTTGCCAATAAAATTGATTGAAACTTATTTATTGATAGAACTTCAAATTCCTGTGCTTCACGTTACTTGTTAATATCGTGTTCATTGAACCCTTTCGTTGATCTAGTTCAAATGTCCTAGTTACTTTTAATATCGTGTGTGTTCGTTACATCCTTTGACTGAGGTTGTTCAAATGCACTAGTTACCTTTAATTACGTTTTTGTTGCATCCTCTGGCTGAACTTGTTCATATATACTAGTTACATTTATCATTGTTTTCGCTGCTCCCTTTGGTTATACGTTTTCATATTCTCAATTCCTAAAGAAAGCGTGCACTTTTTATTTCATATTTCGCCAAAATATCAGTTTAAATTTTCGCACACTATATCTAGTGTGTATTTGTCATTAATCTAGCCCAAAATCTACTACGTGGCATAGAAAGTCATTCCAAACTTGTGAACACTTTATTTTGTCAAAAAGATCGATCTCTTTTACAAGGTAAAATAGAAAGGTGTTCTATTGAAATATATCGCTTATATTGTTTTCGGTCGCATTTCCAAACAACAGAAACAAAACCATCACGACAATAAAAAATGTTTCATATAACGCCTCATAAAACAAGTTTCACTTCAATATTTATTGCCGTCATCGAAAAGAAAATACAGAAACTAGAAAATGTCAGTCAGAGAGAAATAAACACGTCAGTTGAGCTACTAAAAGTCCTTTATTCTTTCAAATGTTTTTCCAGCAAGTGAGTTTTAAATGCCATAACTTTTCAGCTCCTTTATAAATCAATACTTCTGTAAGAGAGAATGGCCAGATAGAAAGACTCACCAAGGCCTGCAGGTCCAAGATGAGTGTTCGTATGTTTGAAGAACATGAACTCTACGTGTTGTCTCATCAGGAAATTGGGAGTCCAGATATAATTACTTGACTGTAAGCTATTCAATTAATGTACCGAAATAACCATTATTACAACATTGTTATAAAGTATACATATATTAAGGAATAAATACAATTTGAGTATACCAACCTCTCCCGTTGGTCAAGCTACAGAATCATTCGGGTCATTTTGGTGATATAAGTAAGGGTATTTGAAGATCGATACCGGCAATAGTCGAGGTGTTAGTTACAGATGCAACAGTCTTTATGCAGATTAACCCTTTCCCTCATAGAGGAAACCATGAAAAGACCTATGCGAACAGCATAAAACCAGATCAGCCTGCGAGTAACTCGCAGGCTGATCAGGTTTTATGCTGTTCGCTGCTCCTCAGTGGTCTGGGAATGAGGATATTGTAATTAAATTTGGTAAGGTTTAACTGTGGTTTTCTGCAGATCAGGCTTTATGTGGTACCTATTGAGTGCGTCAAAATGAGTATATATGAGGGAAAGGGTTAACAGCCGCTTAATAAATACCAATAAACACTCACCCTATACTCAGTAATACTTGCGCTTCTAGTCACAAAGGATATATTCCTAATTACAGGTTAACTATATCCGGTAGGTCTATCGAGGACTTGTATAATACTGATCACATCAAGACCTTTATCCGTATGGTTTACACCAAACAATGATCTAGAGTTAGTATATACCGTTATACCCACGCAGGCACGGAGCAATCACAAGAAACTGAGGCACAAAACAAGAGGGCTAGATGGCACTGAAATCGCTTTCCTTAGATATCAGCCATTATCAAACTTGGTCGAGAGATAATGGCTATAAGTATTACCATGAAGTTTGACAATGATTGCTTGAGAAAATGAAGATACTAGAGTGTAAACAAAGTGAAATCTTGCATTTTTATATTAAAAGGGGCATAACTCCTGGCCTTATATGCCGATATCATTTGGTCAAGGGATACTATCTATTAACATTGTCAAGAAGTTTGAAAATGATTGCCTCAGATATGAAGGTACTAGAGTGTATACAAATTGATTGTGGACGACGGACAACGGACGTTCGACGATCCTTATAACTCATCCTGAGAACATGTGCTAAGGTGACCTGAAAATGCAAATGATAAATATTGATAACATTGAAAATCCACTGTATATGTTACTAATAATGTTAGTATAAATAAATTCACATATACATATAATTTCATATGTATATATCTTAAACAGATTTTCCCTGGGCTAATATTATCTGTCCCATTTGTTTTTGTTGGATGTCGGATGAGGAGTGTGTGTTTGAGGGATTCGTCATACCCCATTCCCTTGAAATCCGCTTTTATTAACTGGAAAGAGGATAATCAAGTTATGCTTCAACTGTCTCCAATTTAGTTGAAAATCGCACTGTTAGTTTTGAAATACTTAATCACTTGGTATACATGATTATCTTCAAATCCGCTTGCGCTATTCATACTTAATTCCTTGTCATCTACCATGCTAAATTTCTTCTTCTTCATTTTGAACTGTACCATTAGTTGTATATAGGGTGCTTGCTGAAAATTCATTCACTAAGATATGGACTCCTCTCTATATAAACACGTGATTTCTGTGGCAAATTGACTGAAAAGCTAACAGTGCGAACCATTATCAGACTGCGCAGGTATGCAGTCTGATCTTGGTTTGTAATGGTCGCAATACCAGGCACTTTGTAACGGTTTACAACTATTCCAATATTGTATTCATAGCCATGTTGATAAACATGTTAATGTAACCTGATTCGTTGATAGGGCATACCATCAAGTGACTGCCCGCTACAGTGGACAAACATCATGTTCCAGTCGAAAAAAAAAGAAAAGAAAATTAATATAAAGTATAAGAGTAAAAGATAAGATAAGCAGGTGGAAAGTTTCCTCTCTTTGAAATTTGTTTTGTTTCTGTTTGCTTTACTGTTATTTTTACGCCGTTGTGGAATCGAATTCTGCTGAACACTATTGAGGGTTTATGGATATCGGATACTGCCATCAATGGCCATCACTGACCATCTTGGGTGTGGTCATGACAAAATCTCACGACAGGGGATTCGCACCCATAATCTCTGATTGCGAAACAAGTTTTTAAAACTTATACAAATCCCTTTGGCGGTTCCTGTATTTGCTCATAGAAAGGCAATAAAATCCTTGTCCAACATTGTCGTTCAAACGAAAAACCTTCGGATCCGCAGTCTTTTATTTAACCACTTGACCAGTGAGCTAACAATTGACTAAGAATACATGTATCTATAACATACGGTGGGTTAAGCACGTATATAAAAATATACAAGAAGCGCAGCGGCAAAATAAATCATTTGAATCAAGGCTGTAATTAAATACAAATGTACCGCATGTTTAGTTAAGCAATGAAAATGTTTTTCTTAAATCAGAAAATACCCGTTCGTGTTTGTACGTCCCGTATCTAATCACATGAAATAATTGATTTTCCTTCGATATTACCAGATGAATGATTATATTGTATATCTTTATATTACAAATCATCTAGTGTATTTTTATAACTGAATGCTATGGCTGACTGATTGATGCACTTTTAACGTTTGGCCACTTTTAAAACCTCGTTTAATTTTGTTATTCTAAAACCATTTTACATTTGTAAAAACATTTATTTTTACATCGATTTGGAAAAAAAGGAATGTCTAAGCATATATAAGGCGGTCATTACTTTAAGAGAAAGACTGATAACCCAGAGGAAATTCAAGTGCCTTGACGGACGACAACCGAATCCTCTCAAATACGCGATCGGGAATCGAACCTTGTGTGGAAAGTATCGAAATACATTACCATTACATATCTAGACACTTTAAGAGTAACATTACATTCCAAGTTTAGGTCAGTCTTACAGATATTCAAAATTGTGTTTCAGAAAGGACTTCATTTAACTGGTTTGAAATAGTAATTAGTAATTAGTGGGATTTATATACATTAGTCTAATATAGTACGTGTTTCCTAAATGTGACATAACGTTGGACAAGTGTCGTAGTATTTCTGACACCATGCATGTTCTGGGACTACCCTTGTAATTCTGAATACAAAACCTAGGGTACAAACCCCAATGCAGATTAAGGCATTTCGATGTATCACGGCCTTTGATCGAACCCACGACCTCAGTTTACGACAATGCCATGGCGAATGTGAGTTTAAGTACATTAACAATAAAACGTCTCAACTGCCTTTATACTCCTATACGGGGATTCAGATACATGTATTATCAACAATATTCTGTATTTCCTTCATGCTATGTCATTATTATATGATTATTGATCTTCCTTGCACGCTCACTTAGCCAAAAACAAAAAGAAAGATAAGAAATCACGTGATGCTGGTATGCGTTACAAAGTGGCGACTGTTTATCTTTTTTAGATCTTCATGTACAGAAACAGTTATTTTCTAAACAGATTATTTTTTACTAAAGGGCCATAATTGATGTTTATCTAAAACAATTACATAGGAAAATGCCACTCGTAAAATAAAATTAATTTGTCATTATTTTTTATTTATTTCATCACAATCAATATTTATGAATGAGAGAAAACTAAGCTAATACATAGAAACAGTTTTTTTAACAATTTAAAAAATATATATATCAGAAATCCTGATAATGCCTTCTCATGGTGGCAGAGAAAGAATGGGAGATAACTGCGTTGATATTGATATGATTAGTGTTGAGGGTACTACGAAGGAATATCATTTTTAAGAGCTATGAAATCTATTTTCAGTCTTTCATCACTGAACACGATATCAAATGTAAATATAAAATGCGCCTAAAACACGCCCAAGGCTTTCGTTGTATTTACATAACCTCCAGAGATTGATGCAGGATACTCGTGTTATATTTCCACACAATGTACACAGGGTAATATATCACCGGTGGCTGGAGTTAGAGCCTTCACCTTCTTGGTTTCGATCCCCTATCGCTAATGTCAGGATAAAGACTTAGTGACTGGTAGGGTATGACTGGTATCATACCATATGTCTAGGGTGCCATTCACTACTGTCTCAAGTAGACATAGTCTCCAAATGACTGAAATACTGTTGGTGAGACGTCATACCAACCAAATGAACACATGGTTAATAGGACAACAGTTCTATGTTTACTCTTTTAATTGATGTACTGCATTTCTGTTCTACAGGTTTTAATTTGCGCCTCTTATCAAAGATTTTAATTTGAGCAATGATTTTATTCGTGGCGATAAAATGGTTGTATTTTTGTCAGTTTATAATGTTACATTTGATTTACACAACATTGTATACAGGTAAATTACAATCGCGTGTGTTACACGTTACCGACAAGTATGTTAGCGTGTATACATGCATTGTTTATGCACATAATATACAACACACGGTAGCGGGTGGTATTATTACCCGTCCCTGGCTGAGGCATGGTTATCGCACGTGTTCCCGATATTTGTACAGTAACCGACAATAGCAAACTACAGTACGTACCAAGTGAACAACAGAAAGATTGTTGGAAAACTACAGTTCGTACCAAGTGATTTTTTTTTGGCATTATTATCTTTATTTCTTACTTGTATGAAGTACATTGTCATTCGGCGATCGCTTTGTATAATTGTCCGTTAGATATTAAAAAGCATAGGTACCTTAACACTAAAGGGACATTTAAAAATAAGTTTGCAATAGTTGAATTATTGTTTAATTATTGTTCACAATGCTCTTATTAATTTCTCAGACGGAAATTCAACTAAAAAGTAAATAATGTCTCTAAAGTTTAGGACAGACATTCTAAAACAATTACAATGTTAAAAGTACATGAATAAAATCATCGAAACTGCAAGTAAAAAGGCTTTACATATTTCAATAGCACTGAACTTATGTTGATTGGCCTTTTATATCTTAAGATTTATTGAAACGTTTAAATTCATGTCAGGCGGATATAATTTCAATTAAATTTCTGGCACGTTATCAATCCAACTTAGAGCTTTGGTTTATCAAAAAAAAATCATCGATGAATCTTTCCTCAACTGAGAGTCCCGCCACAATGTTGAAGAAATTGAAGACCATTTTCGGTACATGTTTGTTAATTATGCAAATGATACAAAGCATCTAAATAAAGAAGGGGGCAGGTCACGGTGGTCGCTTAAGTTATAAGGGGGCGGGGTTAAGATGATCGCTATAGTTGGACTTAAGAAATATCTCAGCTCCAATAATTAGGGATAAATATAGGGCGGGGTTAAGATGGTCGTTATAGTTGGAATTAAGAAAATATCTCAGTTCCAATAATTAGGGATAAATAAGGGGGCGGGGTTAAGATGGTCGCTATGGTTGGAATTAAGAAATATCTCGGGCTAAATAAGGGGTGGCGGGTTTAAGATGGTCGCTATAGTTGGAATTAAGAAAACGTCCCAGTTCCAATAATTAGGAATAAATAAGGGGGGCGGGGCTAAGATGGTCGCTATAGTTGGAATTAAGAAATATCTCAGTTCCAATAGTTACGGATAAATAAGGAAGCGGGGTTAAGATGGTCGCTATTCACGGACGGAAAGTTCTAACCGATCATTTTTTTAATTATCTGTTTGACTTTGACTTTTGACTTGACTTGACTATTTGAGGTTACCGTCGCTTCGACAGTATTTCAGTCATATAGCGACGTCCAGCTAATTACAGGTGGTGGAAGACCCCGAATGCACGGAGGGATCTGGGTAGAACCACCGACCTACCGCAAGCCAAGTGGAAGGCTTCCTAACATGAAAATCCGAATGACCCTGTCGGGATTCGAACCCACGCGGTGAGGGGCTGATTGTTAAAGTCAGCGACTTTACCCTCTCGGCTACGGAGGCCTCTTGCCTTTTGAGGATAGCATTACACTATAGAATTCATAACCACTTTCAATGAAATTTTGCACATATTATTCACCTTATTATTATACCCGAAAATGAAATATAATTTGATTTTTACAATTTCCGAGGTTTGAAATATTACATAAATTTAGAATGATTTGTTTTAAACTTTCCGTGGTTTTAATAAAGAAATATCCCAGATCTTGTGAGGAGAAATTCGATACAGCGTATATTGTTTTTCCGCATCACTCGATGAATTAAAATGATTTTTTTTTTCACAGAAAAAAAATATCCTCTATAACATTATTCAAATTCATAATAGAATAAAATAATCAATGTCCACAGAGTAGTTTGGTTTAAATATACTTATCATGTCCATTTTCATTATTTTTTATCATGCTACAAGTTTGCCAAAATGTACAAAAGTAACTGTTAATGTTCGGTATAATTTAATAAGCTTTGAATCACTCAGTTGAATCAAACTGTTAACATTATCGGAGGAATTCGATAAATTTGTCACATTTGGCAATAGTACGCGTCTTGGTGTATATACTTGTCTTCATTATTTCAAAATAAAATGACTCAGCCTTCACCGCGTGGGTTCGAATCCGGGCAGGGTCATTCGGATTTTCATGTGAGGAAGCCTTCCAGCTGGCTTGCGGTAGGTCGGTGGTTCTACCCGGATGCCGCCGTGCATTCGGGGTGTTCCTCCACCTGTAATTAGCTGGACATCGCTATATGACTGAAATACTGTCGAAGCGACGCTAATCTCAAATAGTCAAGTCAAGTCAAAATAAAATGGTAATCGTCCTTTTACATATTTGATCAAACCGGTAGGTCCTAACATTCTTTCCGTTTGCTTATATTATAATTTCAAAATTTTCAATATATCTTTTGTTACAGTGTTTCATTTGAACATTTCTCTTTCTTGAGGAAGTGGCTTCATGGCTGGTCAGGGGAAAAGTACAGAAAACAAGATGTGTTCAAAAAACATTATGCCCCCGTCTAACATGTCAGATGTCATATAAATGATGTCAATTGAAAGCCATTTATGAGTGCAGTAAGTGTGTTAAATATATACACTTTATTCTATAAATTATTTATATTTGAAGAGTCAAATCAATACCTCGAAAAGTGGAGAAGTAATGATCTAGACAAAAATTGATATGCAATAAGGAGAGATAATATAAAAATCCAATCAGGCAGGGTTATGGGTTTTGGTAACTGAATTGCTCCTACTTGCTAACATATTATGTTTCAAGTTTTAAGTCGTTACCTTGTATTGTTTATGAGTTTTGCTCGAGACAAAAACAATACAATAAAAGGAGATATTGAGAAAAAAGGACTTGGTAGAGTTATGGTTTTTGTCACTGCACTATCTCTTATATATGAAGTTTCAAAAAAACTTGTAAAGTTTTCAAGTATGTTTAATAATTGGACAGAATAAGCTGGACAGAAATTCGCTGTAAAAATAAAGGGAGATAATTCAAAAATGGTCTAGGTAGAGTTACGTTCTTGGTTATGCACTTCTCAATCTCACCATCTTTTATATTAAGTTTCAAGTTAATACTTCGTATAGATTTCAAGCTTTGGCCAATGTTAAAGTTGCAGACAAACCAACAAACAGGCAGGGCAAAAACAAAATGCTCCCGATCACAGATCTCCAGGGCAAACACGGGGGTAATAAAGGCCCTGGAATTGCTCACCTGATAACCAGGTATTAATGGTAGGAAAAGAAACAGTATACATCTTATGATATTATGGTAAATGGGCTCTAGCCCTGGCAGCCTTGTTTTTTCAGCGCATCCAAATAATTTTAACAATCTTTGTAGAGAGTGACCCAAAGAATATCTGTTCTAAAAACAATTTTGAATTCTAGCCAATACATTTCGACAAGAAGATTTTTCATATTTGTACTATATGCAGGAAAACGTATTCCGCCCCTTGGTGGCCATGTTTTTCCGACGGATCAAAACACTTAACAATCTTCATAGAGAGTGCAATGTTGAACATATGTGCAAAAAGGAAATATTTGAAAATTGTTGAAATGTTCACATTTTTTACCTTTTACCTAGTTGCTATGGCGACCAGATATCTGCATTATATTTAATTCTTTGAACAACTTTAGAATAAGACAACACGAGGAACATTCCTTTAAGTTTAATGAACATTGGCCCAGTACTTTAGGAGGAAATGTCGTTTTAAATTAAATGTTGACGACGGACGACGGCAATTGGTCGACGGACGCCGGACATTTATTCATCGGCTCACAATAGCTCACCTTTGAGCAAGGTGAGCTAAGAACACGTGATTTATGTGGAAATACATTATAGTCCAGTTTTCTTTTCTATCAGTCGTCTGGTCATCAGTTTTACAACTAACACCCATCCCTTCTGAGTTGTTCACGAATTTTGTACATGTGTACAAGAACACAACCTGCTGGAATCGAACACGCATCCTTCTGATCTGTAGTCATTGGAAACTATCATCTCTTTTGATTCACTAATTGTGTCCATCATGCTATTAATAGGGTACTGTATAATCACCAAATTTCGAGGAGGACTTATTTTCTCAACTTCGTAGATGTCTTTTTTCACGAATTTTAATCCCGTAGAGAATTGTTTATATATTGGACTTCGTGTTTTTAAATCAAAACAGAAATCCACGAATACATGTGGGTCAGCGAAATGAGACTAAATAAAGATTCAACGAGCTATAATGCAAACGAAAAATAAGACAAAGACAGTATTCAAAACTTTAAGTGACAGCTCTAGCTGGCTAATTCATTTATTTAGGGCTTTCTTTATCATGCCGATTTTATTGTATTGCTGTATCAACATGTGTGTCTCGCCATAATTATATGGACCGAAGCTAGATTTCAATCATCTACAACTTGATACTCATATAAGTGTGTTTTGGTGCCATGTCAAACAGAGCAAACCAAGATCAGCTCCATAAAGGAGCTGTCTGTTAAGTGTTCCATCAGTATGTTCATACAATATTGTAGCTTAGGTCCTACGCAGTCTTCACAGCAGAGAAAACTCCATTGTAAAATTAGTTCAGTAAATTAATATTCGTCAGATGCGGATATGTATTGGACAACTTACACCATTACCAAAAGACTTAATGGGGTAGGCATTTCAAAATCTATCCAATATTTATATATTTCATATTATGTATTTATATTAAAGTGAAGCATACGCTACTCTCCTTGGTCGAATCATTTATTTTACTTTTTTTCTTTGCTATGTTTCGAATTATATCTCCAGTATCGCATAGCTACCATGGGAGCTCTTTTCCCCCTCTCGACAGTTCCTTGATAAGACTAAAGAAAAACTCTCACATCGGGAATTGAAGACAAAACCTATGACCAGAAGTCAATGTTAAGCGCCAATGATGCATAGCAACATGAAACCAAACCCTTGGGTCTTGGGTTTGGATTAAATAAATGTTCTAATCCTTCAACCTCATATAGACGTGTTGTGACGTCATGACAATCAGAGCAGACCAAAATCAAGGGAATGAGCTGTCTGATCAGAGTCTCCTCTGTTTATAAACACTATTCATATAGCTTATATTTCACACAGTTTTCACGGCAAAGAAATATCCGTTGTATCAAAGTATACATTCATACATGATATACATGCAGAAAACATTTAAGTCGTTGTATAAATTAAGCAAGTAATTAAAGAATGTCCTTCTCCTCAACGATGATAAAACTTATAATGATGTTATGCCAAGTGGAACTAACAACCTGTTAGATTTTTGGTAAACTATGTACTTCTTGGCTGTTGAACATAAATACTTTTAGTCTGCTTCAATATAAAAGTAGCGCTTTTTATAGTATCTTTGCCAAGGGACACATGTATCTTGGCATAGAAGGCGATACTGCAGTTGTGTGAAGAGTGACGTCTACCAGTGTATCGTGGCTTGTAGGGATTACATGTAACCTGGCAACTTGAATATCTAGAATTGTTCTGACTGAGTTGCATGCCCAGCGATCCGCGATGCAAAAGTCAGTCTAGATTGCCTGTCTCGGTTAAAGGTTAAGATGTATTGTTATGTAATATAAAACTTAATCAAACTGCACAGTTTTTACGAGAATTAAAGGTGTGGCAGCAAATGCGAGTGAACATTTCGTTTTAAAGTTGATACAGTGATATTGTAGGCTCAAAAGTATAGAAAATAGAGAGATAGAAATCTTGCATAGGTTTGGAAATCTATTATTCATGCATTCGCCTATATGGTATTAAATCAAAGATTAATGTATGGTCCATATGCGAACTGAATGGTATAAGTGTACTTTTTTGCCTAATTGTTGTCTCATTTCTTAAATTTGACTGGTTACAAAATAACACGATAATGCCTGAGAATATTCAAAAGTACGAATGTATTTGGTATTGAACAGACCTTCATTTGGAAACCAAATGCTGTCCTGTTGAATGATATAACTGCATATATATTGAATGCATAAATCAAACTGCTCATGAAGCATGGCGCATACTGAATTTGAATATACATTGTTAATATCTGACCTGCTGTAAAGAGCAGATAAGATTTTATCGATTTTCAAAGTCTTACAAAGTTGTACATGCACCATCGTCGGAAACCACACTCCCTTGATACGCTTTGATCGACCGTGCTTTAAACCTCGTATTTATAAATTAATAATAAGATATTTCATGGAGCCAGTACATAGAATACATCAGCATCATCATCGTTGTCGTCATCATCACAACGAAATCATAATTTGGTCCAAATAATATATGTATGATTAAAAATCATTTAAAAATACAATAAACAGTTGTCCTTTATTTTACGCAATTTTTAAATTGTAAGTTGTTATCTGGCCTTTTATCGAATCCTTTTGTGTAGACTGCTCAAAAATTCACAGCCTCTACAGCTGTTCGGATATTTTTCTTGTTGTTTCGGAGACAAATATACTAGGCTTGCATTTATACA
Organism: Solen grandis; assembly: GCA_021229015.1. NCBI lineage: Eukaryota > Metazoa > Mollusca > Bivalvia > Adapedonta > Solenidae > Solen > Solen grandis. The sequence continues at coordinate 72,809,999 of CM037779.1, read as the reverse complement.
AATGTTCATACCTTTACAAACTGAAAAAATATCCAATATAAAATGATTAAAGTAACAGAAAAGAAGAAAAGAAAGGAAGCGGTATCAAACATTTGCATGTATGCAATGTATATGTTTATTTACTTTACGAAAGCTGAATTTAACTGAAGTGATAAAGTTTGAAAATTAAAATTGAAAGTGTTTTCGGAAAGAACAATAATTATTAAGACTTTAAAAATGTTTCCTACCATATTTTTGGCCATAAATATGTATTTCCCGTTGATTTTCTTCCTCACAAATGAAAACAACAACAACAACTAAGAGATAGTGTTACACCGTATATATGCCAGTGGTTCTGTTCATAGTTTCTCGCATCTGTCATAGAGCGAAGACTGATTGTATACGGTGGTGCGAGGGACGTCGCGTGTAGTGAGGCGATACAACACGGGCACTGCGCCAGAAAATGTGAGCAGTCGCAGAAAACCCGTCAGTCTCAGATGTGTAGATGTATACCGGGTGGGGAGATTGTATATGGTGTTCCAGGTGTGTTAAAATCGAGTGTTACAGGGACTCAGTGACAGAAAATAGCACTTGATGCTTTTTAGTTGTTTGTATCCAAACCCCTACTTTGAAATCCGAAGTATCTCTCAATGTTCAAAAAATATCAAATTCTTGAAATATAACACTACAACACAAGTATGCTAAAGTTAAGCAAAGGTGTTGAAAATCATTTTTGTGTAAAAAATTACAGGATTAAAAAATGGCCTTCCCACATGAAAACACTATAGAATTTACATATTTCTTATTATGATTTGTAACTGTTTAGATCACATATTTCACATGCGGATGAATAGGTTGTTTTGATTACATGATTCGTACAAAGGGGCTCGTTACATATTTGCAAATATTCAGTCATTCTTTGGTGTTACAATATCGGTGTCAGAGGTAGAAAGCTTGTTGTTGAGAAGCTGTATAGCTTGGCGTTGATTTATTAGATAAAAAGAAAAGAAATTAGGAAGATAATCAAGATTTACTTTATGATTTTGTGAAGAAAAAAAAAAAAAGCCGGAGACAACAAAGTGGTAACGTTATCTCCTAAGGTGTGTGTGTGTGTGGAAAGAGAGAAAGGAAAAAACGGAAATTCCGAAAATAGCGTGACATGGATAGATTTTTTTTTCTTGTAAATATCAGATCGTATTTTCTTTCACATGTGATCCTAGAAAAAACACACATGTATATTCACTCGTGAAAATATTGTTCTCTATACAAGTTACAAAAAAGCAACAAATACTTTTATGTATACTACGAGCTAAATACAAGAATGCGTTTTCTATGCAACCCCGACCAGAGGTTGTTTTTTTCGGGCGTTAGGACGTTTATTTTCACCCTGACTTCCTGTGAAACACACAGTACTGAAGCGGAATAAAATTAGGTTTTTCATTGGTTATTATATACTTTGCTAAATTCCCATTGGTCATTGTAAAATTAGTCAAAAGAAAAGAAAGGAGTTGCGGACACGAGTTATTTAGATCTCTGTTTGTTTTAAAAGTTGAAGTTTTCTTCCCCTGCGAACGATTTGTCCCGAATAGTAAGACACTGCACCTTTTTAAGGTATACTGAAAGAGTAGAACGCTAAAAAATAGGTAACACATAGCTATAGACTTCGGAATTGATTGTTCGACCCCGACAGATTCTATATTCAACAAAAACGTAACATCCAGTTTCGTTTTGTAGCCCGCGAAACGAAGTCTTATGCTCCGATTTTTTAAGGCTTAAGTGTCTACCAAAATGGTACAAATTATTTGGATCCGTGGTATTTCAAAGAGCTGCACTGACACAGGCATTACACACCTATTAAACCAACAACAAAATCTATTACATGTTAAACCATCAGGCTGATTACCACGGCCGAGTATGTTTTTTAGAAGATATTTCTTGTTTTAATGAGCTTTATTGGTCCTCGCATTGTTTTAGACAGCATGCAGTTTCATTCTGTTATCTATTTTTCACTTTTGTTCCTAGGATTACACAAAACAAAGATGAAATACCTGAAAGAAAAGATAGCTCTTGACGACGTGTAAATGTCAAGGTCGGGCGCGTGTCAAGGTCATGTGTACAATTCAAAAATAAAACGTATTCCGTTGAAATGTTTGTTTCCACCCATTCACAAGAGGTAATCTAGAGCCGTGAAACTGAAAGTGATGTATACCCCCATCCCTCTCCCGACCAAACAATATGAACATTTCTAGATTATATAGCACACTAGAGCAGGCCCTATAGAACAGACAACTGACTTTATCAAGTGGGTATAAACACATTCCTATATATGAGAAATAAGTGGCCGCTGTTTCCGACTTTTTGTTCTTTTTTATGTAACTGGCCTTGAATGAGTCGTAAATCATCAAATGGTAATCAAAAATGACATTTATTCGTGTTATTCATTTTCATCGCACATAATTTTGTGATTGCTTGCTGAATTCGATATGAGAAACAGAGTACGTTAATTAAGTCTAGACTCGGTGACAGGGATAATTAAGTTAATACTTTCTAGATGTAATTACCGAAAGTATGCATGTCTTTAGTTAATAGCTTATATTTAGGGTTTAACCATCAAATTTTATCCTTTTTTCATGACAATAACAGGTTTCCTTTCAAAGACGTCAAATCCATAAGAATGTCTCCCTACACGAATGTAACATACAAGCATGGAATAAATATACTTCATGTATGTGTGTTTTTAATTTTTTAACATATGTTTGACTCATTATCATAGATATAAATATAGATATACATTTCATAAAGCGTTCAGCAGAGAATTTTCGACCCGAATTTTCCTTGGCATTTCTTAATGTTTTCTATGGTTATGTTGTTTCCTTTTGTTATTTTATGCTGCATATACTGCATTACATATGGTAATGAAATTTGATATGAGATTACAAAAAGTGACAACTATCTTTATTTTTTTTTTTTTTTTTTTTTTTTTTTTTTTTTTTTTTGTTGTTGTTTTGTAATTTTAGCGTCTTAATCTAATTTTTATTCATATACTAGACATAAAGGAAATTATTAATACAATGTCGATCGTAAATTCAAATATCATATAATGCATGATATATAATTTATTCTCTGTCTTTTCATAGATAAAAACGACCGAGCTCAATCCAGAGTTTTAGCACAAGGGAAGCAACTCAATTAATACTAAGGTTCAGCATTTACTACAGTTACGTATTCTATGCTGTGTGCCGCGGTGAAATGCATATATTATCCTAATATCATAATCAAAGAGCATTTTTTATTTTCTGATTATTTAGCCATATTTTAGCACTCGCGACTAAGGATAACTCACGTGTGAAGAGACCGAATCGGAAGAGACAGTGGTTAGATGCAAGGGAATCCGGGTGCGATAAACCTGGCTCATAATACGAATAGACCCCATGGTTTATAGCATCTTCATCCTTAATGTTTGAAAAATTAAGTTGGCTGCCAATACAGTGTCGTATCAAATATCATGTTTTTAATTCGGCTCCAACTTCTTTAACATCGATGTTAAATGAAGTATCTTACAGTAATCAGAACCATCTAAGATGTATACATAGTTTAATAGGTCTTTGATTAAAATCAAAAGGAAGCAAATACAAATTAACATACGCAAAATAAAATTATACATATATAGCATAAGAATTTCCAAATATATTTTAAAATACTTTATAACTGCATTGTGTCCCGTTTAAAACAACCCTATAAATACTTTCATTCATTTATTCTTGAGGGGCCTCCGTGGCCGAGAGGGTAAAGTCGCTGACTTTAACACTCACTCAGTCCCTCCTGGCAGGGTCATTCGGATTTTCATGTGAGGAAGCCTTCCAGCTGGCTTGCGGTAGGTCGGTGGTTCTACCCGGATGCCTCCGTGCATTCGGGGTCTTCCTCCACCTGTATTAGCTAAACGTCGCTATATGACTGAAACACTGTCGAAGCGACGGAAAACTAATATAGTCAAGTCCTTTATTTTTGTTTGTTTTTATTTTATTTATAAATATTATACTATTTCTTTTGCTTAAGAAATTGAAACCAGATTTGCTAAAATAGCTGGACTAGAACACAAGACCCTTACATAAAAATCTGAGCGGCTCTCATCCCGATTGAGCTAATTAATTTGTTGATCAAAGATGCAAATGAGGTTATTTATAAGTTATTAAATGTACCAAATCAACAGCAGCACTGCACATTTCGACATTTCACTAATTTACTGCATTACTACACCAATCGTTCATTCTAAGATAAACTTTACGCATGATTTATCCCACACATCATGTAACACACAACCATGTTTTATTAGTGAATCAATAAGTAGGTCATGAACTACATGTATAAACATCATTAGAATACAAACATCTACTGACTAATAATTTTTTAAACATTATCAATCACACGCGAAACTATTCAAAACAAACACAAAACACATATCTGATACCCACAAACAATCACATAGAAATAATCGCTCACTGAAAATTATCTCATTCACAGATTTACATTCGACTGCAATACCAATGTGCACATGCGCCAACGGAAGTTAAACCCCATTTTATGGAATATATTTATATACTCATGACTTAATAACAGTAATATATATACAGTATTGAATACCGTCCAGAAATAGGAAAGGGTAACACCATCTTGTGACCAAAAGTTGGATATAGCGTCTGTACACATCTATGACCTTGTAAAGGAAAGAAAAATATAAAAAAGCCTAAACGTTATTGTGAGGGATTTTCTCTTATGTTGATAATATCGTAGTTTTCATGTTCCAAGCGAGATTGACAACTGCTGGGACTGGCTATATCCGGTTTCATTCCCAGGGAATAAAATGGTAAGTTTTTATTCGTAAATCAGAATGTAAACAAAACTCTTTTTTTCCCAGGAAAAGGGATTTACAACTATTTTAAAGGAAACATTTAACCTGACACTGGGTGTTAATCATAATAATGTATCTGTATTTTTCATCCAGGTTTTGAATTTTCCGCTGCAGTTACTAAAAATCATTTAATATGCATTGACCATTGAAACCTGAACCTTTTCATTACTGCAAATAAAACCGGAAGTAGCCAGCCCTGGCAGTTGTCAAGTTCGATTGAAATAATAAAAAAAACATTTTTTATCATTTATACGAGTAAAAACAACAAAGGAACGACACACAGTTGTTGTTTTAATTCATTTCAAACGTAAATATACCACATAACAGAGCAAAATAGCACGAAAATACGATTAAAAAATAGCCGAAGATACCAGATACAAGATATAAGAAACTTTATTTTACTTACAACAAAGAACATTAAATAAATTAGCTCGCAGAACTTCTATCTTTTATTCGACAAGCAGTGTCCTCCCTTTTTAATATTATCATATCCCCCTATCCCCTTCCCCTATTTTTGATAATACTGTATGTCTGGTAGTAGGTGTTCCTGTTTTATTTAGTCGTACTTGTACGAAACTACATTTCAGTCTCTTGGAATCCCTCCTAGGAGACGACATAGTTTTAGTACATATAACGGTGCTATAGTTCCTGTCCTTAACCATTAATAATGGCGTCCTTGTCAAAGGTAAAACAAAAATGAAGCAACATTTTAACATGAATTGTGTTCCTTCTAAGTTTGTTTGTTTGCGCATCATAGGATAGTTCCATAACTGGTTGGCCTGGTATATGCATAATAAGACTGGGTATGGTATCATGCCACATGTCTACGCCATGAAACTGTAGTGTGGCAGCACTATATCTGTCTCAAATAGTCCTAGTTTCCAAATGACTGACATTTACAGCGCGTGTACAAACGTGATTTATAGGTCTTAAGTTACAAATGAACACAAAATGTCAATACAGACATGCAATATGACTAGAGGTTTTCAAATTTGCATGAGGAAATGGGTATTATTTGACAATCGGACAAATACTTCGCCTTCTTCTTTTTCTTCTTCTTCGACATCTACAGTAATGGCTTGAAACCATTTACTGACTATTATTTATTGTCATATCTAGACCATGCGATCAAGGATAACCCACAAATAAGGTCCTAATTTGTTGTTGTTGTTGTTGTTGTTGTTGTTTTACAATAATTTTTAAGAGTTGTGAACACACATATCTTAAATCTTTTCGTAAGTACCTTTTGTGTACTATCAAAAATATTTTGAAACTAGTCTTTAAGTCAGTCTACACATACTGAGGTTAACAGCGCTGTAATGCACATGACCTAATTTACTGAACAAGATGCAGCAAACCACTTGCAGCACCAAGTCGAGTGTCTCTCGGAACACTTCGGCAAACTACATTGATACCGGAGATAGGCGAAGTGTCATGATACGGACATGACCGAGGAGTCTTAGTGCAGCCATATATACTACAGTATGCTTGCATGTTTGATGTTATACATATGATGGAACATTCTTGATAAACATGTGGTGCACCGCGAGCAGGAAACGAAAATAAAACATAGTGTGCTGCATTGTGGTGATGGTTTAGATGTACCTTCTAAAATGGATTATACGAACTGGAATGACACTTATTTTGGCTTAAATAACTCTTCCTATGACTACGAGTCTGAGCCTGTAACAAGAGAAAAATCAGCATTTTCGCTATTTTCATTGTGTGCTAAACCTATAATAATAGTTCTTGGTCTGGTCGCAAACTGTGTGTGTCTGGTAGTGCTGTGCCAAAAACCTATGCAAACAAAGACACCGTCTATCCTCTTCGTGGCCTATTCGGCGTCTATAATGTGCTCGCTCGTTCTGAGCGGCGTGCTATGGTTGCAGTACGAAGTGAGAGCGAGTTTCCATTATGACGACATAAGTTGTAAAATATTCGCGTTTGTTTACAAATATGTGGAAACAGCTCCACCTTGGTTAGCTGTAGCAGCAACATTTGAACGCTGTGTCGCCATGTTGTGCGGAGAAAATCTGAGACAGAGTCGACTTTTAGCAAAAATATTGGTCAGTGCCATACTTGTTGGAATCCTTATCATCCACGCAAACACGTTTTCGTTTGCCTCAGTTCAGCAGTACATTGACCAACTCAGGTGTAGGTACCTGCCAAACATGTTTTGGTTGCTGATCCAACATTTTCTGTCAACAATTGTTCCCGACGCGTTTTTGCTTTATCTGATGTTTTTTCTATTTATGTTATTACTTTTCAAGAACCGAGTGGAGAATCAGGATGAAATGCGACAAAGTGAGAAAGGACTGTCTAAAATTACATTGATACTTGCTGCATTACAATTTGTATCATCTGTGCCTTACAATGTTATACTAACAATGTTTGCACTTGGTTTGTACCACATTGTTCCAGAAGGTTGGAGTTTTATACTATTATTCATCCAGATTTTCTTCCGCAGTTTTCTGCTGTTTGTTAGCTTGTTATTCTATAAACAATTCAGACAAAAGCTTGTATGCTGGAAATAAGTATGATACTTTATTAAGTTCATATCGCAATTTCACTGACTGCAGATCCTGGAGATAAATTAGTTATGTACCTCTCTAGTGAAGTTCGTTATTTTTGTTGTTTTGGAGTTAACTATTTTAATCATAAAGTGACTCTAGAACATGTTTAAACATGCTTATTTTAAGTTAAAGACGTATTTTGTGTGTGTGAAAATGGGTGGGGCTGTAACCTACACAAGGGAAGCAACTCAGTTAATATAATTATGTTAATATATTCCTTAACTGTTATAGATTTAACCTAAATGGATTATTGAAATAAAATGCAAAAAAAATATACATAAGCCTTTGAATATTAGATAATTTGAATTTCTCAGTCGAAATGTCATCAAGACAGTAATTGACCAAAGTTCAATGTATCATGGTTAACATGCTACGCCCGATATTTGTAATGTAACCTACTGCTATTTGGTATTCTGAATTACCCTGTAATACCAAGGATCTGTGGGACTAGATCTTTTTTCTATACAATTCTAATGTTCCCTAGAAATGTGTCCCTACACAGTTTGTTTTCTCATCATATGTCAAGAATAGTTCCTGGTATTACGCTTATGTGACTGGCGTTGGTATTATGCCACATGCTTTCGGTGTGATACCACAGTGTGGCAGCACTATATATGCCAGTTATCTCACGCAGATATCTACCACAGTGAGTCAATCCACTGTTTGAATATCTGTCTCAAGTAAACATTCTCTCCAAATGACTAAAATAGTGTTGATGGGACATTAATGTTTTTTAAGGGGCGTACGGATTGTAAAGTCTAGCCAAAATAAAAATAATCATATTTAAATTATATGAAGTAACTTTAAAGATGTATATTTCAAGTTAAAATTGTTTGTAAAACATCATTATATAAGGCAATTTATATATAAAACAAAATGTAAATAAACTTAGTATTTTTTCTGTCATACCAATGCTGTGTGCTATCAAAATTATTTTGAAACTACACATTCTGAGGCTAAATGCATATGACCTAATTACAACCTGGGATACAACCCGTGTAACAAACACGATGTAGCTTGACTGTTGCCAAACCACTTGCAAAGTAGTACATACGACAAGTGGAGTGTAACCTATTGATATGGAGGATGCCAGCCTACCGGAAATAACTGAGGAGTCTGCGCATACCGCTTGCGCAGTGAAGAAGTGAGAGCGCGTATCCATTATGTTTTCATTTTTGTGGAAACAGCTTCACCCTGGTTAGTTGTAGCTGTAACATTTGGACGCTGTGTCGCCATGTTGTGCAACAAATCTGAGCCAGAGTCGACTTCTTACAAAAGTTTTGGTCACTGTCATATTTGTTGGAATTCTTATCAGCCAAACAAATACGTTTTGGTTTGCCACAACAATGAGGAATTCATGTGTAGGTACTTCTCACTGATCCCATATTTTCTGCCAACAATTGTTCCCTACGCGGTTTTCATATATATATTAGATGGTTCGTTATCAGGGTGTGTTTAACGTTTTACAACTTTTTATATATGTACATGTAGTTGCCTTTTGTATTCTCCACACGATATAACTGTCCACTGGGTTTGTTAAGAAGTAATATTTATCAACAGCAGCAAAACTTCATCTTCATATTTAGTCTTTTTTTAATGTGTGATCCTTGTTAATCAGATATGTATAGTTTTTATTTTTAAGGTATCATATTTTTGTAATTAGATATTATATATAACTTTGTTTTCTGTTTATAAGCATAGTTTGTGTGATGTATACATCCATAACCAATAAAGCGTTTGTATTTAAATGAAATTGTATGCCGAGAAAACTGTGATGTAAATAAAATATAGGAATCTGTTTACATTGTTGTTTTGTGAGGCATTTCCAGACCTATTGAAAATACCGTGACGGAATAGGTTTGAAGGCGATTCAACGTGTTTTTTGTTGTTTGTTTTTTTGTTGTTTTTTTTATTGTTGTTGTTTTTCAAACAGACAGAAATTTCTAAAATTTAACACATATTTTTTTTAGACTAAAACTTAAAGTAATATGAATTAAAAATTGGGGGTCAACATTTTCGCTTAAGAGATTTAGCTTATAGTAAAACATCACTGTTTGCTAAAATTTGTTTAAAAAATCAAAGCATTAAAACTGGAAAGATTGCATTCTCAATACTTTAATAAAATATCAAATAATATTTTCAGAATATTTTATCATAATTTGTAACTTATAATGTGTTTTATAAGTTACAGGTGAAAATACGCATGGAGAATACACTACGATCAAAAATGGTCATTGTGTCTGGAAAAATATATACAAAACTTACCCAAAAGCTAAGAAAAGTTATGTATATTTTTCTTGATAAAAAAAAAGAAATTCCGACATGGAGACTTGGGCCCACTAGTCAGCGACTTAAACCACGTGGCATCGGAGGACCCATCTTTTCATATTTGATAACCAATCAGCTAAACTTAATACTTAAAGGCCCATTATATTTCATAACGAGTTATTTTCATGCATTGACATATTGTAGACTAACGAATGTCAAATATCTGCTAACGCATTGAAAATGTTGATCAAATTACGCAATTTAGTTTTTGGGATGGATGTCAAAATACTCTAATTATTTGTTAAGCATTGACGTGTATTCATGAAGACGGTCTGTAATCGGAAATAATTTGAATTTGAAAATCTGTCAGCGAATCATAATCAATTTATGCACTCGTGATTCGTTAACGGAGACATACGGACGATTTATGGAAAACGTCAGAAAATTGGCGCGAAGATTTCCGGAATATGCAGATACATGTACGTTATTTTTGTAAACAATTGAATGAAAGATTCTTTGTTATTGAAGATTCTTTGTTATTGATGCATTGTCGTAATGTTGTCGTCAACGAGTATGTACAGAATGTATCTTGTAACAAGTCTGTAGTACACATTTTGTTTTTCTGTCCGAAGAATACACTGCTGTTGGAAGTATAATAGGACTTTAATCTGGACAATATGTTTATTAAAAAAGCTCCAAATTACATAATTACTATAATGTCACAGCTAGAATTATTGTCCGGTTATCATGAAATGTAGTTTTCTGGATATTCTTCAGAATCCTCAAGCGAACAAACCGTTGTCACGGCAACGCGCAATATTAACAAGAGATATCTATATTAGAAAGATATGCGGTGTTGATGGGAATTACAGTAATGGAGAATGCTGAACGGTAAAAAGCAGTTCATCCTAGTAAAACAAAAAAAAATAGATTAAAATTCTGTATTAAACTCGGCGCCATCCTTGTAATAAACTGATTACATGTCGAGGGGTGAAAGCGAAACTAGGCTAAGTTCATATATATGTACTAGTATAAGCACTTAGCCTAGTTTCGCTCTCACCCCTCGATGTGTATTAATAACATTCGGACCGAAACAAATCTCAATGTGCATCAAAAAGAAGTGTTTTGATCAAGTATATTTGTCAAAAAAATGTAATTCAGTCAGATTTAAATCGTTGATTTCAGTCGTTAATACGAAGTATACATGTTTCGTCTGGTTGCCATCTCAACAAACAAAGGTGTGTACCTTTTTTCCGTGCGTATAGGAATATCTACCTGTGAAAACCGTTAAAATACTCATTACGTCATCATCCCAAAGTAGGTCAAAAGCGGGGGGTTAGACGGCTATAGCGTAGAGTTTTTGCAGTGTTGGCAAGCAGAGGAGGCCCAGATTAAACAGCGCCTGCAATACTGTAGCTCAGATTCTGCAGTCTGCCTGGTAAAGATAAATCGTGATTTCACAATTTTGATACAATGTAGTTTGATTCATATATTATTATAAGTTTGTTTAATATTAATCAAGTCATCGCTTTTACATGAATATGTTTAAAGTGTGCTACTCGCTCAACTTTGTTGTGTCTATTCGGAAACAAATTCTTACAGCTAATTGAACTTGTACTATAATTCCTGTCGATGGTTCCTGGGTTTAACAAGTACATGAAACCTGGGAAGTATATGAAACCTTGAAAGTACAAGAAACCTTGAAAGTACAAGAAACCTTCAGAACCACAGCACCACGGTGCCATAAGGGTATATAATTAGTTGTAGTGTTGTTTATTTGAGTTTACCGTCGCTGCAATAGTATTTCAATCATATAGCGCCGTCCAGCTAATTACAGGTGGAGGAAGACCCCGAGTACACAGAGGTACTCGGGTAAGACCTAAGGCCTACCGCAAGCCAGCTGGAAGGCTTCCTCACATGATAAATCCGAGGTCTCTACCGGGATTCGAACCCACAGCGGTGAGGGGTATATGATTAGCATAGGACTGACTTTACAATGACGTTTTCCCCTGTGAAGTACTAGAAAGGTGTATGTCTGTAGCAATGCAAGAATAATGTAAGTCTGAAAAGCATTAGCTTTCATCCTTGAAGTTTTTACAGTATTATTCCAGCCGATATGAAGTTATGTTAAATGTTTGTGAACGCCATGCTTTTGGTTACGGCTGTCTCATTTATGTTAAATGTTAAAGAGATCAAATTATGGTTGTTATGGTGCAGTAGCATGCGTATGCATGCGTGATTATGTGGTTGTTGCAGTGATTCACGGCAAAACTATGTTTGGTGTACCTTGTTATGCGATATAAAGACGTCAGTTAGTAAGAGAACCTCATCTATTAGCTTCCGTCTCCCTCCGTATTCTTCAGGTTCTCGAATATATATGCGGGTTTATAGTAACTAAAATTGAATTTTCGCGCTTTGTCAAGCTTTATGATAAGAACGACTTATAAGATAAATTATTAAACACCCATTTTTACATGGGTAAAGCGGCCGTAAGAATGATTCAATACGGCTGCTGCCTTCATATAATTCACTTGTATTTTGATTTACTAGTTTTCTGTTTTCGTGTTTACCGTTGCTACTTTTTCAATCATAAACAGTTGGATGGTAAACGAGTGGAAATTGCGACCTACCGGCCGGAAACTTCCTCATCGGACCGGGGTTTAAACCAACATTCGTGAGGGACCTCATGGAGATTCGTTTTAATACGTATATAAACGGTACATACACAGATCAGTGTTTCAATTTGTTTTCTCGTCTGCATGGCAAAGAAAATTCATCGTTTCATATACCATTGAAAGTTAAGTAAATTAATATATATATATATATTGTTAATGAATATTCATAAGGTAAAGGATAAAGGACTATGACACAGGGGCTCGAAGTTACATGGGGCGATCATTTCGTACTGAATGAAAGCATTAAAAATAGGAAGGGATGACACTGTTTTCGGCTATTTCATGAATATCGCATTTTCTGCAAATTACGATCGATAAAATGGTTCATATGCATTTGAAATGAATAAAAATATAGAATCGTGTCGTTTCCCGTGTTGTTTTTACTCTTATAAACGACAAACAAGTGTTTTTAATGTCCCAATCGAGCTTGACAACAACAGGGACCGGCTACTTCCGGTTTCTTTTCTAATGAAGAAAATGTATACGCGCTCATTGGTCAATATATTTAAATCAAATACTGTAAAAGCAGGTATCACTTCTTTGTACCTTCTAGCCCGACAACATTGCGCCCATTTTCGATCGCGTTGTTTATGCTATTCTTGACCTCCGTAACTTAATGAAGTTTTCCCGGGAAATGTCAATTTCGTTTACATTTTGATTGACCAATAAAAAAACTTACATTTATATCCACTTCTAAAGAAACCGGAAATATGTTTCCCCGGCTGTTGTCAAGCTCGACTGGAACAATAAATCAACGATAGTATCGTTACAAGAGAAAAACTGCCTCATTTACGTATAGGATTTTCTGAATTTATTCATATAAAACATAACTTGATCCATTTTCAATGTTGAATTTCGTTATAACCGCGTTTTTCCAATTTTGGTCTCAAAACAGTGTCCTCCCTTCCTATTTTTAATGTTACCACTAAGTACGAAATGATTCGCCCCATGTAACTTCGAGTCCCTGTGGACTATGACGGAGGCCTTGAGCTGGCTCACTAGTGTGCATTGTTACATCCAAAATACCGTAAACCTAAGTTATATTAAAACATATCTACATTGGCATTAGTCAAGGTAATGCATATTTTAGGTATATGTGGCATTTGATGATTGCCTTGTGTAAACCATTCATTCTAACTGCCGGGGCACACCACTTGTAGACATAAGTTGGGTTATTCGGACACACTGTCACTTTTATTGTAATGTTTGTTTTCACTTCCATTTTCACGAAATTGTATATTTCTTAATATATTTAAATGTAAGATATTGAATAAAAGAATTACAAGAAGTCCACTTATTATTTTATTATTTTATTATCATTGATATAAACCAATGGTGGTTAAAACTTCATTTATATTCTCTGAAGTAGATCACCATTACCTATCTAGATAAGTTTCGAGTTAACTCGAATGCACCACGTATTGAAACAACATGTTCAATATTCGTGCAGAAAAAGAACGGCATAGGCATAAAGCTTTGGGTGTTAATTTGCTGGATTTAAAATATGCATTTCCTTTTTATTAATGCTTATCTACATAAAAGAAAAAATCAGTACACCTAAAGTGAGATTTTTTTTTCTTCAAGTCTTAAGATTTTTCATTGATTTGATTTTTATTTCTTTTTCAAAATCTATGCTAATGATGTTAGTGGGCAAACATTTATACGGTAAAGATATGGTATAAAAAGAAAAAAAATTTAAAGCACGAATGCATAATTCATTCAAAGCGTCAGATGGATTGTTTATATTTATATATCTATATTAAACTCTAATATATACTCTATTATGTGTCAAAATGTGCATAATATTGCCCTTACTCCGGTACTAAATGGAGGGACAAATGGCAATTAAAAAACAATGAATTCAGTAATTTTTAAATCATGCAAAACCTCACACGGATTGTTAATATTTATACATATTATATTAAGTTCTTAGTATATATATTTTTAGATCTATGATTTTTTTACTATTTGTTTACTTACTGTTCTTAAGTAAGACCAAGAAACCTAAAGACTATGGTGTTCAGTTTCAGGAACATTTATTATTTTAAGACGCTTGTTAGGTTTCTTTATCTGTTGAGGATTTTCTTCACAGATCTATACGACATTTTCAAGTTTAGAAGTTTCGTGTTTGCGCGCGCGACATTGCGAAACAACGCCAAATTTCGTACTGGCGCGCGTGAGAGAATGGAATAACGCCATTTTGATATTTGGAAGTTTCATACTGGCGCGCGTGACAGAACGGAACAACGACATTTTTAAGTTTTGGTGCACGCGATAGAGCTAAACAAAGATATTTAAATGAAAGGCGCGACAAGACCAGATTATAAATCTCGCTTTGTCGCGTTTATAGTGCCGTTGTTTGTTCTGTCGCGCTGTCGCGCGCGCGGCTTAACTTCGTGTGTCGTTCTATAGCGTGCACCAAATCTTAATATGGCGGGGACGCTACCAGGCTTGGGGCGTGAGATTGATTCCTGTTTATATATATTTCAATATATTCCTGTCAAAATACACAGGTATAATATATGAATTTCATTATACATGTAAACTGTAGAAAAGAGAGTGAAACAGACGTAGAGAGAAATAATCTACGTGTTCACAGATAGGGTTATTTAATTATGAATTATCATTATCGACGGCCCAGGGCGGCGAAATTATAATTTCGAGCAAGAAAGCATTATTTTTAATCCCGCACCGCTGACGTAAAAGTCAAGCAGGTACCTTCTCAGCTGGTTGCAGATGAACAGATCAGATTACCGGGAAAAAGCATGGGAAACTGCTTTGAACGCTGGGAAATCTGGACTGTGTTCTACCGGACGTACATGTTGCTAGACGGTGCTAAACTGGTAGGCGCTTAATTGGGCAGATCAATTGGAGAGGGTTTTTTTTTTGTTTTTGTTTTTTTTCGTTGTTGATGCTTACAACAGACATTATCTGTCATTATAAGAGTAAAAGTATCATGCAATTTGACTATAAGGAACTTGTGTTTATGTCATTGTCTGTACAAGTCTTCAGCACTATCGATAATTTCCAGTGTGTGCGGTATGGAGTGTACGGTATGGAACTATTAGCTTTTCTGGTACGGTATAAGGCATTAACAAAGCAAGAAAAAAAACTTTGTTGTAGCCAGTTTCCTTTTCGTCGTTGATTGATGCTGAACCAACCATGATAACATATACCAGCTGTGAATCTCTCCCAACTGCAAGTACTTCGACAAATAATTTCCCTATATGTCACATTGTAGCTTTCTGTTCATTTGGCGTACGGCGATTTTAGCATTTTTAGCTCGACTATTCGAAGAACAGGAAGAGCTATTAGAGTCACCCCGGCATCGGCGACCCAAAAAATGTTAAGGTTTTGTTAAACATTGCCATTATCTCCACTATTACTCAATGGGTGTCCCCCAAACTTTACACATGTGTTTATCATCATCAGTCCAACCATTAGAATCAGAAACGGTAAGTCTCCCATTTTTTCTTTGCATATTTATGGCCCTTTTTAGACTTAGAAAAAATGTTAAACTTGTTTAACATTGCCATAATCTCCAAATTTACTCACTGGATGTCTCTCAAACTTCACACATGCCTTTATCATCATCAAACCAACTAGTAGAAACAGGGGCAGTAAATCTTCCATTTTTTTCATATTTATGGCCCTTTTTTGGTCTTAGAAAAAAAAGTTAAAACTTTTGATTAACATTGCTATTATCTACAATTTATTTCTAGGGATATCCCACATAATTCACACATGAAATTGTATACTTGTTTATGGCCATCACCTCTACTTGTACATATCTAACTCGATTAATCTTTGTGTACTAACTCATTTTTTCACTGAACTCTTTGAGATATTGCTTTAAAACTTTACGCACATGTTTATTGTTCTTGTGTATATTTTGATAATACAGAGATTCTCATTTTGCCTTTAATTGCAATATTTATTTTTATTGACAAGCATTCGAATAGTCGAGCATGCTGTCTTACGGACAACTCTTGGAAATGCTCAGACTTGTATACATTTAAACAAGTTCAACAAATTGGTTCAGTTTGATCTGCCACCCTAGTCATTTATGCTACTAGTGTTATTTACTGTTCTCTGGCACTCTGCCAAGACAGTAAACCCTGTTAAAACACACACATTTGTTCTGTTGTTGTTAACTAACATCATGGATTAAACGCAATGTGACAATTGCTGTTGTTTGTTTTGTTTGGATAAGCGCCCTCCACTGATTCGATAATTAACAAGTTAAAAACTAAGAAAAATCGTTTTAGAAATAAAAAGGTTGCAAGTGGAAAATAAAGGAAGGAGTTTAACCGCTTTATACAGGTGTGTGGGTGAATATGGGGGATTCGTCTGGAAATACTACTCAAAGCCTCCCGCCATATGGTGGATTTCATAATTCGACTTTATTCAATTATACTGACGATTTGTATCCAGGGACTGAGCCTCTTGCTGTTGAAACTTTTTCATTGTATGCCACGCCACTTTTTGTCGTCACAGGTATCATAACAAACATTGCCTCTCTGGTGTTACTTTATCGTAAACCTTGGAACAAAGCGACTTTCTCTGTTTTACTCACGGCGTATGCAATCTCTCTGATATGTTCCCTCCTTGTCAGTGGTGTGGAGTGGCTTATAACACAAGCTGAAGTATTAGTTATTACCAGTAGAGTTGGATGTGAAACATGGCGTTTTGTCATGAACTTCGTCGAAACGACACCGACCTGGTTTGCTTCCGTAGCCACTTCCGAGAGGTGTCTGGCCATGTTTTGCGGAGCAAAATGTAAATGTGGACGTTCTGTTGCCATTTTACCCATCCTTGCCATCCTGTTTGGAGCTGCCGCCATTCAAGGCCATGAATTTTGGACATCGCCAGCTGAGACATATGGAAATGGATTCATTTGCTTTAAAAGCTATTCATCGGACTTTTGGGACCTAGTTCCACTTTTTATGTCCCTTCATGTTCCAGAAGTGTTCCTGCTCTACCTTGTATGTTTTCTGTCATTCCTCATTGTTATTAAGCTTCGAGGACGAGGCTATCTTGAAGAGAATCCGTTCGAAAAAGAACAATGTCATCTTATGTTGTTGATTGCTGTACTGCATTTGGTATCAGCTGTGCCTTTTACTGTTTTACTGACGATACTTTTGTGTCAACTTTTTTCGAAGATGCCAATGACTGCTTATTTCGTCAGTGTTATGTTGAAACTTATCTGCAGAGGTGTTTTGTTATGTGTTAGCTTTATAATAATCAAAGTTTCTATCAGACAGACTTAGACAAGCTAGAATATAATTATTTACTATGGCATAGAAAACAGCAGAAACACAGTAGGTCTTCCACGCCTCCTATTACTAAAATCAGCCCAGGCTCGAGTTTCATGCACCAACAATACTTAGCGCTACGTGGAAGTTAGTCCTTAACCCTTTCCCTCATATAGACTCATTTTAACCCTTTCCCTCATATAGACTCATTTTAACCCTTTCCCTCATATAGACTATTTTAACCCTTTCCCTCATACTCATTTAACCCTTTCCCTCATATAGACTAATTTAACCCTTTCCCTCATATAAACTCATTTTAACCCTTTCCCTCATATAGACTCATTTAACCCTTTCCCTCATATAGACTCATTTAACCCTTTCCCTCATATAGACTCATTTAACCCTTTCCCTCATATAGACTAATTTTGACGCCCTCAATATGTATCACATAAAGCCTGATCTGCAGAAAACCACAGTTAAACCTTACCAAATTTAATTACAAAATCCTCATTTCCAGACCACTGAGGAGCAGCGAACAGCATAAAACCTGATCAGCCTGCGAGTTACTCGCAGGCTGATCTGGTTTTATGCTGTTCGCATAGGTCTTTTCATGGTGTCCTCTTTTAGGGAAAGGGTTAGGGGCGGCGAAATTCACTATTTTTCTCTCTCTCTAATAACAATACCCACTTACTTTATTTCTTAACAAGTATTGTTTGCTCTTAAGGTAAAGCATCATATTTAATAAAACAGGAATGGTGGAATGTGATAGCCTTTTTTAAGAATCTTTGAATTACTTGGCGCTAAGTATGGTCGGTGGACTTTCAATTTAGGTGTAAAAGCGTGTTCTTTCGTACTATAATTTTGATATAATCTTAGTTGTTAGTGCATTTTGTTTTGATTCAACATCGATGGCATACATTGCTTCTTTTCAATGTATAAATAGTCCCTTCCTGCTTTTTATTTTCTTAATCAATGCTGTACTTGCAGTGACCAGTTATGCGGTCATGTGCTCTCCTTTGTCACGAGGTACATACAAACATAGGTAGCTGTCACCTTCTCCGTCTATGACGCAACATTCCATCTTTCCCAAGTGTATTTGCTTAAGAGTTCATTCTTTTGTACCGTTTTTTAACCCTTTCCCTCATATATACTCATTTTGACGCCTTTAATAGGTATCACATAAAGCCTGATCTGCAGAAAGCCAAACTCAAACCTTACCAAATTTAATTACAAATTCCTCATTTCCAGACCACTGAGGAGCAGCGAACAGCATAAAACCTGATCAGCCTGCGAGTTACTCGCAGGCTGATCTGGTTTTATGCTGTTCGCATAGGTCTTTTCATGGTGTCCTCTATGCGCGCGATAATGATGGAACTTGATTTTGTGGGCAATGTACGGACACTGAATATGAACATACACAACATGATAATTGTCTGTAATAATGTCCTTTCATTGGTTAAATAGAATAAAACACATGAATATTTATAATTAGAAAATACAACTGCTAAGAGAAGATGTGACGTTGATGGAACAGAAATAGTTCAGATAAATGTCTTGAGAGAATAGCTGATGGTAGCGGTGGTGATGATGATAATGGTGATTTTGCCGTTAATGATGCCGAGATGATGCAATGTTGAAAATTGATAATAACTGTACTTGCTATTATCTACTAATTTTGCATCGTCTTTGGTGCTTATATCAATGTTTTCTTGTCATATTGTCTAATGCTCCATGTCAAGGAGTTTAATTTTCTGTATTGAATATTTAACATGTTGCACTTGGTGTACCTTATGTAATAATTATTTGTATATCTTTTTTTTTTTTTTTATGTTTTATTATCTTTTAATAATTGACGAAGATATAAATGAATGTGTTCGTGAATGCTTTATTGTATACTTAATGAATAAATATAATTATTACTTGTTTGACTATCTCCTTCCCTCCTTCACTAACAGTCTCAACCTCTTTGATAGAAATCAAATTTTATTTCATTTTAATAATTCAAATTTAATAGTTACCGAAATATATTAATTTTGCTATGATACACATATGTGCATATGAAAATAGAACAGATATAAAACGTACGCCATTTGAACAGATCGTTTCATTGGATTTCATTGATTTTATCATCAAACAGTTTTAATAACTGAGTGTCTCATTTTGATAACTTCTCCATACACTGCCATAAATTAACAGACCCACACAGTCGATGGCAACAAATAAATTGCTTAAGGTGGGAGAGAATACCTAAATTTCCATTTTTTGCAGTTCATCCGCACAAACATAAGGTATATGGATGATTGTCCATAATAATGACCAAATAAATGAGAAAGATTCACAATCCTAGTAAATTTTCAAAATCTCAATACACAACCGGTACACAATCATGGCAGAATCGTAAGATCTTGAGAAATTCCTAGCTTTGTGGAAAAAAGGGCAGTGAACAACTCATCCTTTGTATTTAGTATAGGTTAATGTTTGTTACCGAGGGTAACGAGCGCAGCAGAGCAAGCGGTTTAATTTGTAAACCCTCGATAACAAACATTAACCTACTTAATGTATGGAATTATGTTTTGACGTTACTATCCAAGTCCATCTCTACACGCATGCGCACAAAGATTGGTGGTATATACTAGGTTACCCATTAAACCAAGTGGTTTAACGAGTTAAACCGACCGAAAATTTTGAAAAATACTACAATCTCATTGGTCAAAATATAATTCCATACATTAAATACTCGTATCATGCAGCAGCATGCATTCAGCCGTAAGGATTTGTTAGAAATTTTGACTGCATTATTATTCCTCCCGCCACAATTATTTAATTCTCTCCATTTTGGGAACTGTTCAATCTAGCTAAAGTAACAAACCTGGAGTCTAAATGTAAGGTATTCAGTACTGCATATACATTACTTTTATTAAGTGCTGTATATATATAAGTATGTCCACTTAAAATGGGTTTCACTTCCGTTTGCGCATGTGCAAATTATTATTGCTATCGAATGTAAAGCTGTGATTGTAATAAATTTCAGTGACCGATATTTTTCTATGAGATTGTTTGGGGGTATCAAATACGTGATTTACGTTTGTTTTAAATAGTTTCCAGTGTAATTGATCATAAATAATAAGGTATAGTCAGTAGATGTTTGCATTTTAATGATGTTTTTATACATATAGGTCTGTTCGATTCCAACTGGGACCTTTTTTCGGCGTAGCTGTATAATTTCGATTTCAACTCGCATCTTAAACCAATCAAATGTACGCTAACAGCGGTAAATAATTCTAAGCTGAATAAAAGGACTCCTGTTATTGGTTAACGCATCGTTATGGACTATAAAATTACTGTAAATAAGGGGTGCAGCTTGTATATATCATTCAGCTTGGTGTTATTACTTTTCTTTTTGATGTAAACATGAAAGTGATTTCAGGAAGTTAAATACAATCCTTTTCCATCAATTGAGGAATGCTACTTTGTGAAAATGATTTAAAACAACAAAAAAAGAATCCACCGTGTTATGACATGAAACCCCTTAATTACTATGTATATTGAATTCTTCCAGCCTGCCGAGATGCTCTCATTGAAAATTAATTCGCCAAAACCAAAACAACTAATAACGCTTTTATATCATAATTGTCATATGCAATAATGATATGAACAAATATCAAACAAGCCTATTTACAGATATAATTTTTTGTATTACCGTCTATAAATAAGTATATTTCATAGAAAAAAATACTGAACTATTTCTAGAGCGTACTAAATTTGTTGTGCGTCGGTCTTTCGCGCGCTTTTCCTCGGAATGTTCTAGAAGACTGGAAATCTCGTTTTTCTTTCATCCTACGCCGAATATATTTTTTAAAGATATTTCTTGTTTCAATTGTTATATTTTTGGAAATTCTTGAGTTATATTTGTATGGTTTGTTTTTAATTCTAGTTTTATACATCCATTATTTTGTTTTTGTTAATTAGTATTTGCTTTCGTTTGATTTCAACATAAACCAAAAATCAAATATAAACTTAAAAAAATTGACCTCTCTATGTATAAATAATATATAATAATATAGAGGTCACTTTTTAAGTTTAATTCTCAGTTTTAAGAAAATCGACCACTCCGGTGATTTTTTACCCATACATTCTTCATCTTAGATGTAACGTTTTCCCTTTCATGATTCAAAGTTTAAATTTCAATGCATCCACAAGATGCATAAAATATATGGAAAATGCTACTGAATTTGGAGTCATATTTTTTAAGCATAGTGAGACCCGGGACACGTGCAGAAAAAATAATAATTGCCTCCCTATATATAAATTGGTCTAATATAAAGAGAGGTCATTTTCTGTCTTTCTTTTTAATATGAAGGTCCTGTGCATACACAAGAAAGACTATAAGGTCAAAACAGTAGAAAAGAGAAAGAGAGGGGGACAGTATGCTTATTATAAGCCGTCCATTAAAACATTTTGTTTTAAATCTTTTCTTGTTACTATTTAATTAATTTAATTTCCATCTCTTGAAAGACATGAAAAAAAAAAAGATCGCAGGTATCCCCTGCTCCCTTGAGCTGTATCTACGAGGCTCCAACAAGTTAATCATGGAACGAGATAATGTGCTGCATGTTGGCTTGATGCCAACTGTGCTTTGCTTCAACTTGTCCATGGTGTAGCCTTTGGGTCAAAAATAAGAGTATAGCGGGAGCTTCACCACTGTTGTTCGTTGCAGTTGCTACAATGTTTAGTAAGCAGTTTCTACATAGCACAATGCAGATGCAACTTTTGCTTTACGGGTGTAATTGTGATTTATAAAGCTTATACAACTGTGTGACATTACACATGACACCTTGACTTTACAGATGTAATTGTGATTTGACATAATTGTATGCACATGTATTTGACATTAAATATGAAATTTTGACTTTGTATACATATGTTATTGTGACTTAATAGGTGCATCCACAAATAACATTACAAAGGCATATGTGCCTGTAGTGGTGAATCTCGACATGCAACTGTGACTATATGTAAATGATGTAAGGGGATGAGTCCTCATAGATAGACTATATGTAATACAGATGTTTGCTACGTTACAGGTGTGACTTTGACACCACAGATGTAAGGGGATGAGTCCTCATAGATAGCCTATATGTAATACAGATGTTTGCTACGTTACAGGTGTTACTTTGACATTACAGATGTAAGGGGATGAGTCCTCATAGATAGACTATATGTAATACAGATGTATGCTACGTTACAGGTGTTACTTTGACACTACAGATGTAAGGGGATGAGTCCTCATAGATAGCCTATATGTTATACAGATGTTTGCTACGTTACGGGTGTTACTTTGACATTACAGATGTAAGGGGATGAGTCCTCATGGATACAAGCGAGATGCGTACTTGATATAACTGTTACATTACAGATCACAAAAAGCAACTGCCATAACATATACAACTGTGAAATTAAATATACAGACGATGTTGAAACGGATGCAGTTATGACTCTGCATATGCAACTGTACGTGTCATAACACATGCAACTGTGACACTACTATTAAATATCCAATGAACAAAGACTGGTATCTATTCTAAATCTCGCAAAAGCACGTAACATAATATTGTCCAATTCTTGCAAATTCATGTTTTCAAATACCTCCTATTGTGTTGAAAATATGTAAAAGTAAAAGAATAATGATAACTTCTTCATTAAAATAAGTCAAGTGATAAAAACGTCATATATAAAATAGAAAAGTACCTGCTTGAAAAGAACTATGTAAACTGTGTGTTCTGTTGTATTGTTGTTATATTGGAGTTTACCGTCGCTGCGATAGTATTTCAATCATATAGCGACGTCCAGCTAATTACAGGTGGAGGAAGACCCCGAGTA
Organism: Solen grandis; assembly: GCA_021229015.1. Classification (NCBI taxonomy): domain Eukaryota; kingdom Metazoa; phylum Mollusca; class Bivalvia; order Adapedonta; family Solenidae; genus Solen; species Solen grandis. The sequence continues at coordinate 72,786,460 of CM037779.1, read as the reverse complement.
CACAGAGATACCCGGGTAGAACCACCGACCTACCGCAAGCCAGCTGGAAGGCTGTGTGTTCTGTCACCCTACATGCTGCAATGAACTGGGCGACATCCTTACAGCTATATTTAATAGGTCATTAAAAACTGGACAAGTCCCCGATGACTGGCGTAAAGCCAATGTGGTTCCTATCTTTAAGAAAGGGGAAAAGTATGACCCCTCAAACTATAGGCCAGTCTCACTCACATGTATTAGCTGTAAGGTCCTTGAACATATCCTTGTCAGTAATATCATGAAGCATCTACAGAAAAATGACATATTAGTTGACTCACAACATGGTTTCCGAAGCAGACGTTCATGTGATACACAGCTCGTCCAATTCATTCATGACATTGCATATAATCTTGACAGAGGTAAGGGACACAAACAGACTGACGTTATTGTGATGGACTTCGCCAAAGCATTTGACAAAGTACCTCACAAACGACTACTGTACAAACTTGAACACTATGGTGTTAGAGGGACAACCAACCGTTGGATTGCCTCATGGTTAACTGACAGGACACAAGACGTAGTACTCGACGGAACACACTCAGACTCAGCCCCAGTTATATCCGGTGTCCCTCAAGGCTCCTGCCTAGGCCCCATCCTTTTTCTACTTTTCATAAATGATCTTCCTGATGGTATATTATCAAATGTTAGGCTTTTTGCAGACGACTGTGTCCTTTATAAAAACATATTCTCTCCCCAGGACTGCATTGAACTACAGGAAGACCTATCAAAACTTGGTGTATGGGAGCAAAAGTGGCTCATGAAGTTCAATGTGTCCAAATGCCACTCAATGAGAATATCCAGACATCGACCTGACAAACAGATACAACACAGCTACACCTTACATGGACAGACGCTTGACAACGTAAATGAAACAAAGTACCTGGGGGTTACTATCACCAATACATTGGACTGGACGCCGCATATTAATAATATAACCAGCAAGGCAACTAAAACTCTTGGTCTTTTGCGCCGAAATTTGTCACTTGCCCCCAGGGAAACTAAGGTTAATGCTTACCAGACACTAGTTAGACCCCAACTAGAATATGCCTCTCCCATTTGGAATCCCCACTCCAAGGTTAACATTCGGAAAATTGAAATGGTTCAAAGAACCGCAGCTAGATGGACATGTAGGAGATGGCATAATACCAGTCATGTAGGGGAAATGCTCGACGAGCTACAATGGTCAACTTTAGAAAATAGACGTATAAATACCAGCTTGACATTATTTTACAAAATACATAATAGACTAGTGGACATTGACAGGGACCGTTATTTATCAACAAACATGACAACTAGACGTTCTGGAAGACTATCAAATTCTCAACAATACAACCGACTGACTGCATCCACTGATCTTCTGAAATTTTCCTTCTTTCCAAGAATTATACCGATATGGAATTCCTTGCCAGAATCTACTGTTTCATTGACCACTCTAGATTCCTTCAAGACACAACTCGACTAGTTCATTACGCTAGTATGTTTTTAATGTTGAGGTCAGATGTAACCCTTTATTTTTATTTGTGAACTGTACTCAACTTTTATTTTTAATTATTTATACAGTTTCTAACTGCATATATGCCTCCACCCTGTCGTAATTATCAGAAATTGATAGAAGACAGTAACGGAAGAAAGAAATATGCAACTATATGTGTTATAACACATTCAACTGTCAATTTACATATGCAAATGTTTTAACAGATGCACATGTTACTGACTTTACAGATGCTGCTATGACATTACACATGCAACAGTGATTTTACACATGCAACTGTCGGTAACATAGTCTATCGGATATCACAACTTTCTGACCCATATGGTACACCATACACAATTATATAAACATGTTTCCCTTGATAAATCATTCGATAAGAGAGTGCGAAAAACAAGAGCAGCTGCTGACTGTTTCAGGAGAGGGAATAAATAACATATTTCAACGATGGATTTTGCAAATTTTTCAAATGGATTACAAACGTTTTCCTTTGACAATTTTAGTGACACTTATTTAAACACTACGGTAAACGAACCAGAACGTTTTTACAGAAAGAGTACATTGGAGATGATTAGACTGTATGCCAAGCCAGTGTTCATTCTAATAGGTTTAATAACAAACCTTACTTCATTTATAATACTGTGCCGAAAACCTTTTCGTTCCAAGAATTCTTCTGTGTTTCTTTCTGCAGTTGCCTTATCTTTCGTGGCCTCGATGTTAGTCTATTCCGTGTCGTGGTTAAAAGACGACCTCAATATATCCATACCTTTTAATGAAGCAACATGCAAATTATGGGTGTACTCTGCGAGATTCATAATGTCTTCACCTAATTGGCTTGTGGCAGCAGCTGCCTGTGAACGAATCATCACCCTGTTGAGAGGAGCGAAAAGCAAATGTGGACATGCTGTTGCCATAGTAACAATTATTGTCATACTGGCTGCAGTGGGCACTATCGAAGCACACACGTTTTGGACAACTACTGTGTATGACGACAGATACCAGAGTTTTTGTCATGATAAACACAAGTGGGAAAAAACGATATTTTTTCTGTTCGTGGTTGCGGTACTAATTCCAGAGGGAATATTGATGTACCTTGGATTTTTTCTGCTTCTTTTGTCGATAATAAAACTAAGAGACCAAGGCTCTCTAAGTGAGCAACCTATCGAGAAGGAACTGACACTAATCGTTCTGTTGGTTGTTGTCTTGCATTTGATTTCAACTGTACCTTATGAGATTGTTTTTATGATTATAAATGCAGACGAAGGAGGTATAGAAATAATGCTTTGGAATGCGTATTTCATAACTCTGTTAATTCAAATGTGTTTGAAAAGTTTTCTGCTGTTTGCGAGTCTTTTGAGTAGCAAGATGTTCAGACAAAGTTTAACCAACCCGCATGCACGATAATGCATAAGTGGATTTAGATCCCCCACTTGAGTCAGCTGGACAGTCGAAATCCCCCGGGTCGGGACAAGTTATTCCTTGTGTCATACATTGTTTAATGAAAGAGGTGGGCAGGGCCACTGTCAGGGTGGCGGTGTCGATATGTTGATCCAGATATTTGTAAATCCAAATACATGTAGTAAGTTGCCTGATGATCACTCACCGGGATGAAAACTTGTCTATATTTTGCTATTGTACACACACACACACACACACACACACACACACATAAATATACTGTTAAATTTATTGACTACTATCATATTTTTCCAATAAAATAGAAAAAATTTCTCATGCATCTAGTCATTTTTTTGGCATTATTCAAAGGCGACTTATTTGACATTTTATTGGGCTAAATCTATTTATTTTATTTTATATTTTACTCAACATCTAGGGCCTAATAAAATAGTTTAAAAAAAATAGGGGTCGTTATGGTGGCCTTTTTAAAGACTTTATTTGGAAATGTAAACTGCTTCATGTCAAATTTAATGATAGATTTTTGTGGTAAAAGTTTTATTTCTATTTTTCCCTCATTTTGCTTGCATTTCTTTTAAAGGTATTGTCAGCTGCACGTGGTGACTGCGACATTTTTATCCGCTTTGTTAAACACAATCAGGACCAATTTGTCATGGAATGCTTGCAAATAATAACATACACACTATTTTATTAACTGATTTTAATTAATATGCCTATGTTTGACGACAAAATCGATGTCCATACGGTTTTGTTTTTGTGTTTTAATTCGAAACTTATCTTTAATTTCAAAATGACCGCCTTCATCGTCATTGTTATTTTCTAGTTTAAATTTAGACAAGGAGACCCAAAATCAATTATGACAACAAAAATCTTATAATGCGCTAGATTATAAAGTTAATAGACAATGCCACTGAGGTAGTGCGTATTCACTGACATTTATATTAAATATCCCTTTTTCAAATTTTTAAACTTGATTAGTAATTCGGATGTCATTTTTGTCTCAGCCTCATAAAAAATGGGGGGGCGGGCAAAATAATGAATCGGTCAAGTCACCAGAACAAGACTTTTTTCCGAAAAATACAATATATTTACATAGCTTCTCTTCCACTGACATGGCTACAATAGAATTAATATCACAATGAAACAAAAACAAACTAGTTATTATATTGTAATTAAAGCTTATTTGTACAGGCGTGGCATGGTGTCGAAATTGGCACTCGTATTACATACACAATCATTAGTAATGTGTAGGGGTTTTCACAATCGTTATCATTAAGTTTTGTAATATGTATAATCCTCTCTCTCTCTCTCTCTCTCTCTCTGTGAGAAACAGCTATAATTTAGAAATATACCTATTTATGTATCAATATTTTACAATAAATTTAACGACATCATAGTTTGATAGATGTATTTTTATCATATAAATGCGTATATATGTTTTTTCCTGCTGTACACACCTTTTTGCAATTAAATAGAGACACGTATCCTAGTTATGAATGTATTTTTGTTATTTTGATTCCATTACACACACTTTCAAGTTTCAAATGAAAACACCAAGTAACAAATTAATCCTCATAAGATCAGATATCATTGATAATTTCACAACAGATAAATCGAAAACATTTGACATCTGAGCATATCACCTCAAATAAATTGGCGAAATTTGATTCTTATGATCTACAAATGAAAGCGAATTTGCGATAAGTATAAGTTATCGTTTATATCTTAAATGTTATGAAATTTATCGCAAGCGACGCGTGGGTAAAGCATCCGCATTGGACACAAAAATACTTCGATTCGATCCCCGGTCCCGACAAACTGAAATGTTATTCGCACATAACATCCTGCATATATGCGAAGTTCCAAAACTAAATGTTCCTAAGTCAAATTAATGTATTTGTGTGTGGCATCAAGCCTCATCTTACGGTTTGCTAAAGCAGCGAGGTAGCAGTTTCGCAATTAACAGGTCGACCAGTCTTGAAAGTTCTTTATATGCTGCTATTCCACACAAATTCCACGATTTGATACAGTTGAATCGCAGTAAGTTCGTGAAGTCCTAAACTGATTTGTATATTCCTAGTCTGTTCTGCAATCGGCAATTCGTAGCAAAGTATTTGACCTGTTCAAGACGTTTAAATTAAAGAAAAACTAATTCTGGTACCGTTGAAAAGATGAATAAGGGATGTACAAACTCCTGTTTGACGTAGAAGAAATCAGGGTTAACAAAAACATATTTTAACAAGGAAGATACTTAGCGTCGATAGCATTGTCATGTATGTGTAATGTATAAAAACGACTTATAAAAATATAGAAAATATGATATTATCACGCAAGATTCCAAAGTTTTAATTCACTTGTGTATAGTCCGTTTTAGGGTTTAAAAGGATGATAAAACTTAAATATATTAGTAATTATATACCGGTAGACCAATGTGATCAACTAGTGCCCAATTAGCTAAATATACACTACATAAGCCTGACGATAAAAAGCAAAAATGCCCTAAATTTTAATTAAACCAAAGTAATTGTTTGGCTCTTCTGCAATACCGTGAATCATCGTGTACTGAAAATATGAAAAGAGTTGGCCAGACTGAAACGAATCGAGTCTTCCATCATCTTAGCCGACCACGATCGATAGATTCTATTTATAACATAAAACAAACTTCTGTTTTCAGCAGGTCTGTGTGTTCGGTTTAATGTATGTTTATGTGATGAGCGCCAAGCAGTACCATTTTTTACGACTTTGATATGTAGCGGAAAGGGATCGAAGCTCTATTTGAATACTTGTACGCCAAAGAAATGTAGTTCACAAAATGAAATGAGATTTCTTTCAATGAATCCAATCAATTTTCTAAAAATAGTTACAACAATGATGACTTCATCCAAATATGTATAACATAGCGCATTTGATATAAGAGCTGCATGTTATATGATAAATCTTGTTTGGCCTGCTTTCATTTCTTTTATTCCATTTTTTTTTATTTCTAGCCTCCCAGATATGTAATGGCTAATTTCGATGATTATTTGCTGTGTTTTAAGTAATCTTAAAATTCAAAGTGCTGGCCTTGCTAAATGATGAAAATGGTAAGTATGGATGGCGGAGTTGTGTATTAATATAGCAAATACAAATGTACATAGCTTGCGTTATTTTACTGCTAACCCATGACGAAGATGCTCAATAAAACACGACTCTCTCAGTAATAACTAAGACCATTTCTGATACTTTGTTCAAGGGCCTAGCTCCATCTAAGCACAATACGCACGTATATCAGGAGTGACCAATCTTATCCCGTTGGGAAATCCCCGGACCACAAACCCCGGGGTGTGTGGATATCCTCACCAACCCCTTCTTATTGTGGTATCGTCATTTCATTCCGGACTACACCACTGCCTATTGCTTAGTTTCATTACACTAAAGGGTAAACTAAGACTTAACGACTAAACTGTCGTGTTAGATCATTTATACAATTTACCTCTACCCTAAAATCTATTTGGTTTACAATAATGTTCATCGCATTAAATTATATGGACATTATTTATAAATAAAACTCACGATATCTTCAACATTTTTTTCTGAGAAGAAAATGTAAATAAGCTTTTAACTTTTGATTTAATCATATTTTGTATAACATGTACGTGAATTTTTATGTTGTAGGATCTATAATTATGGTTCAACTAAGATGTCAAAACAGGCATGCATGCGCGCATACATATCTATCTATATCTGTCTCAATTTTACATGCTTGCATTTCCATACAATATCACAGCAATATCATGTTTTTATAAACCATTGTACAATGAAAAAAGAGAGCAATACACTTTAACATCTCACACACCAAGCGCATGCACCTCTTGACTTTACAAATAAAATACCATCGAACCCGTCTGCTGCTCTTTGAAAAGTTGTCATTGTTTCCTGTAACATCACGCTGGTCAAATTGCAAGAAACATTCGGAACCTCAGTGATGAATGCTGGATGACGTATGGCGGAATTACCCAAAGTGTTCCGATTGCAATGTCCATTAAAGAAAAGCCTCGTATAAAGATCAATAACAGATTCACCTATTGATGGAGTAGTTGTTATTTCGAACAGTTTTGATATTTTCTTCTACAAGTATTAGCCTACCAAAAGTTCCTTCCAGCACATTTCTTAACTTTGAGGTATAGGGTTAAAGCTGATTTAGGTTTAACCAATGGGCTCATGACGTTACCAAATTTCAAACGAAAATCACTCTGTAAATAAGTTCACATTATCATGGGAAATGAATAACATTTTCATAATTTCCATCTATGACATAACTTTACATGTCCTAGAACATCTATGCATATATCACATATATACCGTATTTCAAAGATCCAATTTTTAAATTTAGCTCTACTGCGAAGCCAGGGCCCTTTTTTTTGTTGAAATTGGGGTCAATTTTGGGCCTCATTCCCATACTTTTTTCCCCTTGTCAGTAAAAAAATCCCCCATGAAACAAATAAATAAATACCACGAAGCTATATTAACATTATCTAGGCATTCACATCTCTGTAAATACTTTACAATAAATTGATAGATATAAATTTAATAGAAAATTAGATTTTTCAAGGTCAGTCTTATTGATAATATTCACACTGAAAAATCACCCCATCCCCAACAAAGATACAGTGTGAAAAGTCCATTCTGTCACGGCCCCGGCCCTAGTCCCCCGTAGTGAGAGAGGGCCCTGGAGGCTGTTAAATTCCCCAGAGCTTATTCCCGGTAATCTGATCTGTTTATCTTTCTGCGACCGACTGAGAAGATACCTGTTTTTAGTTGTGTGTGACGTAGTCACAACTATAGTACCTACATTCTGAGGGTCCGTTTCTCTAAATTTAAAACCGAATAACTTCTCAATTTTGTATGAATGACCGAACGATTGACCAGAATTCTACAATACAGATATTCAGCCAAAGTAGTGAAAACTCAATTTTTAGTAAAAAAAATAATAATAAATATTTACGGGACAATAATTGTATGTAGTATAAAAGCACAGAATAACTATTTTCCATAGGATGTTGTGTAACTCACTTAACCACGCGGAGGAGTATAGTTTCTTACGAGTGCAAAGGTGGCTCATGCCTAAATTTGGATGGTGGATGTGCAGGTTTCGGTTATTTAGTGGTGTTTCAAATGTCCTTATATAAAGCTTGAATTACGATAAAAGTCCGTATAACCTCCTTATAATCACATCTAGCTATCTCAGATACATCAGAGATATCTCGACGGGTTATTTGTAGAATGGCTGATATAGGTGTATATCTGCTATCCGAAGTTACTAAAACACAGTAGGGAGCCACGAGTTACATCTATAAATAGAAACTGTGCCGTCACTCGGTAGTAACAAATCAAAGCGCTGATAGAGCTAATAGAACAGCATTGTCTCATTTCTTTTGTTTATCACAGTAAATTTAATAAACGGAGGTCAAATTTTCGCACAATGCCAATAACCCTGCTTTAACGTTGCGTTAACATCGTCATTAGATGAACACACCATTTGTTTCAACAGACGGATAACAATTAGATGTTTTGTCTGGTTGTATAATATTTAACTAAGAAAATTACTATTGTGTTTTTGTCCTATCCTTTGGTCCTTTTAACATTTACTTGATGCCACCGCATCTATAGATCGGGGCATATTGTTTTGGTCTGTCTGTCTGTTTGTCTGATGTCTGTCTGTCACAAAATTAACCTTGACCATAACACGGAAATCCTTCCACCTATAGCCTTCAAACTTAAACAAAAAATAGATGCATGTACCTGGATAAGCTTTATCAGACAGGTACCCTGACCTTCATCAAATGACTTTGACCCCTAAGGTTTAAGACACACCAACACTGCAAAATCAGGGGAGAGGGGTGAGATTCATTCGAACGCAGCATTTGTTACACAAAATAATCCACAATAATGCCGAATTTTGAATTAGATTATACATGTACTAGTGTTGCGGGGATTGCCCCGTCTATGCGATAATTTTTAATGACATGGAGCACTTTTGTTTTGTTATAGAAAATAATCCCATAAAAATAAATATGTGCTAATTTATTTGATTGTTTGGTCTATCGTCACACCGACGGTATTTAAGTCATTTCGAAACTATGTCTGCTTGAGACAGATGCAGTGCTGTCACACTACAGTATCACGCCGAAGACACCTAAGTCACATTATTCTGACACCGGGTAAACCATCACTGGAAATACCTTTATATGATGAGCGTAAAGCAAGGGATCTCAATTTTTTACGACTTTTCGATTCCAGGGCGGACGCTTTAACCATTTAAATACTAGTAAATAAATAAAGTAACTCCCTACATAAAATATTGCCTTAATGAAGAGGAAAAATACATTTAAAAAAATATTGCGGCAGTACAAACATAAACGCTGGAGCATTAGTTTCACTTTTCGTCATAAAAGCAATATTTGCCGAAATATTAGCAAAGATTATCTTTTTTCATTAATTGAACTTTTTCTTTCCTGATATATTTCCCTTCCAGTTCTTAATCAATCATTAAGACCTTATATTGATTACTCTCGACTTTAAAAACAGTCATTATTTTACTTTATGCGTCCGCCGTATGGAGCTGAAGTTTACCATGTTCTTTACGTGCACCTTATGCTGTAGATGTTCATCATAGGCTTTCGAATAGCGTCGGAACAAAACTCCGTGCTGTAGTTACTTTAGTACAAGCGCACCGTATTTTTCTTTCTCACAATATCGCGGTGGCGCCGAGGGTACACGAATTTCCTTCACACGCTTTTATGAGTTTCTTATCTTTGGGTTTAGGTCTTTGCCAAACTCCACGCAGTAGTTACCTCCCCTTAAATCTGTAGATAACCACTGCCGCCACAAGTCTTTTTATCATTTGACCTATACTGACAGTAAATCGCGAATTATAACAACAGACAAACAAAAACATGAATGAACGGACTGTGAACGAATTACTATTTGTAATATAACACCAAGAAAATAGTTTCAAATAATAGCTGAAAATAACGATTTAACGTGTGTATTTCTCATACATATTCAAAATAATGCATATGAATAATGCATCTTTTAGATCAACATTAGTCGCGTCAAACTCATTAAATCCAACACTCTATGCATATATAAAGAATACACGCGCGTGACGCGAAGTGATGTAATTAGGCCTAAATGTTATATATTTAACGTGTTAATATAAGAAATATATGATGGTTATACGAAACCGGAAACATATGATAAAGATAAACATTTGTTATTAAATGTGTATACTATAACTCTGTTACGTTTTCTACTGTTTGGGAGTCTTTTGAGTAGCAAGATGTTTAGACAATGTTTACGCACATGCACGATAACGTACATTGTATATCACTATTTTCCATCAGACGGTCTGCAAATGAGAAATCTAAATCCCGTCTCTTGATTTAGAGACGGACTTCAAATCCCCAGCTGCAATGTTTTCTTTTGTAAAATATTAATGACAGGGGTGACAAGACACTTCTCTATGTGGCGGTGTTGGCATGTTAATACAAATCGCCTATCGTTACTGTTGTCGTGTTTACATATACATGTACATTCATGTATGTATATTTTATGGAGGATTTTATATCAGGCATCAACATGTAATCATCCGCATGAAGATATGTCTATAGTGTGTTATTGTATTTATATCATGCCTGGTGTGGGTTTTTTTCCAATACCTTAAATTGACAAAAAATGTGTTACAACGTTTTCATTATTTTAAAGGCTTACTCTCATATGACTTCATTGAATTTTATATTTCATATTATCAATACCTGACTATCTATAAAGCTGTTCTAGGGAAGGTAGAAGCTTTCTCGGCTTCCCTTCCATTAACATTTATCTACTGCATTAAGGTTAGGCTTATTAATGAATGCACATCTTGTTCAATCTCCACGTAGTTATCCC
>CM037779.1:72725490-72775490 GCA_021229015.1 Solen grandis | reverse complement strand
TTAAGAGAACTTACCAAGACCCAATTTGATCATCCTGTTATTCTGTTGGTGTGTGTGGCAAGGGTCCTCCAGGAGATCCCGAGGCGAGAAGAGCAGTCTCGAACATCAGCAGAACCAGGTCCTTCACGGACTTGTCGTTCTTGTCAACATCAACTTCTGTTTAAGAGCTTTGATGATGGAATGGTCAGGGTTGATTTCCAAATGCTTCTTGGCAGCCATGTATCCCATGGTGCTGCTGTCACGGAGGGCCTGAGCCTTCATGATCCTCTCTCCATGTTGGCTGACCAGCCATACTGACTGGTCACAATACAGCATGGTGAGTTCACGAGACGGTTGGACACATTTACCTGGAGATGAGGTTTCTAGTTAGTTAAGACGCAATATTTACCATTTAAGTTCCTCAGTTACTTCCCTTCAATTAAAGTAATACATTAGTTTCCATTTAGTCAATAAAAAAAAATTAAATTTGCAGTAATTTACTTAAAAAGAGCCAATTCTTGCTCTTTAATTGCTGACCAGAGCTGATAAACATAATTTTTACCAAGTGAAATGGATTCAAAGTATTGAGCAATTGTATCTCACTTTTCAACTTTCTTGTCAAGAATCTCCTTCATCACTTTGCAAAGTCCCTCAAACTCTGCTGTTTGTTCCTCTCCTTCTTCTTCTCTTCCTCATCCTCTGGAAGTTCAAGACCTCCTTGGTCACACAGACAAGGTTCTTGCCATCAAACTCCTTCAGCTGTTGCACTGAGTATTCATCAATAGGGTCTGTCATGTAGACAACCTAAAACCCACGGTTGATCACACGCTCAACAAATGCTGATGTAACCACAGATTCTTTGCTCTCACCTGTAAAATAAATATATGGCAATAATTTATTGTCAAAGAAACTATATTCCTTATTTAAGTTGTGGTATTGTACCTCCACACAAGAGTATTCTTTGGAACACAGGTATCACTTGCTGAAACACTATGGAAAAAGTGTGACAGATGACATAGAAGTGATCCCTATGCATCACCTTTGCTTACAGCAGGTGACGCATAGAACAATAAATCTTTTTTTTTTTAAACACATTTAACATTTGAGGTAACGACCAGTGCCATGCAAGTTACAATCTTATACTACCTTTTTTAAACAATATCTTAATGCATGATAAAGTTGTTGCAGTCTGGACAAAGTTGAGACATCTGCCTGCTGACCATTGCAGACTTTCAACAGAAGACATGGCTCTTTATCACAAAATTTGAAGAATAGCCATCATTTGCATTCCTATCTTAAGTACATTATTCTGTGAAAATGGAAAGATCAACCCACCTGTGATGTAGTAGATGTCTTTCTGGTTTTCCTTCATCCTGGATACATAGTCCTTCAGTGAACACACCTCATCACCGGACTGGGAGGTGTAGTATCTCAGGAAACCAGCAAGCTTCTTCCTGTTGGTGCTGTCTTCATGGATACCAAGCTGAAAGCACAAACACAAAACTGAGCAATGCCAAAGATTTTCTAAAGCTTTCAAGTGCTTTCTTGCTATTTCTTTTTTACAAATTATTAACATCTAATTAATCATGTTATCTGCATTCATGTCTTATAATTCATTAACTAAGTTAAGATTAACATCAGTATGCTTACCTTGATATTCTTTCCAAACTGTTCATAGAATTTCTTGTAGTTGTCTTTGTCTTCACAGACATCCTCAAACAGCTCCATACATTTCTTGACCAAATTTTTTCGGATGACCTTGAGAATCTTGCTCTGCTGCAACATTTCTCTGGAAATATTCAGGGGGAGATCCTCGGAGTCCACCACACCCTTGATGAAGTTGAGGTACTCTGGGATCAAGTCCTCACAATTGTCCATGATGAAAACACGTCTCACATACAGTTTGATGTTGTTCTTTTTCTTTTTGTTTTCAAACATGTCAAATGGAGCCCTCTTTGGGACAAACAGAAGAGCACGGAACTCCAGCTGACCTTCCACTGAGAAGTGCTGTAAATATGAGGAGGCATCATAAGTATGGTTTTGATGCTGCATCATTAATTTGGAATATGTCCCATTACAAACACTGTTTGAACTTCCTTAAATTCTTTGATAAAAATAGTAATTATAAATAAAACCAAGAATGTTTTTTTGGAAGCGCGACAAAAGTGTGACAAGACAGACAGCGGAAAGTGATCCCTATGTGTCAACTCAGCTTACAGCAGGTGACACACAAGAAGGACCATAACGAATGAGACTGCAGTGGACAAATGAATATTTGCAAGCAGTTTTATACAAAATCTTAATAAATACCTTGACAGCAAGATGATCCTCCCAGTCATTTGTCAGGGACTTGTAGAACTCTCCATACTCCTCCTGTGTAATGTCATCAGGGTTTCTGGCCACAAAGCTTTGTCTTGTTCAACCCTCATTCCTCCTGGTACTTTTCCTTGATCTTCTTTTTCTTCTTCTTGGCAGTCTTCTTATCCTCATCATCGTCATCATCTTCAAGATTCCTCTCCTTTGGTTTGTCATCCTCTGCCTAGAAAATGAAGAAAATGCAATATAAATGCTACAAATTTTCCGAATTCGAAACTTGATAACAAAAAATTCAATTACTAAACTAACAATTTTACAAAACATAACTTCGATAACCTGAAAACTCAGCTTCTCTCAGGGCTCAAAATTAGCACTCACATTTCGACAAAATTCCAGTTTGCGGTGTTCGTTTTAAACCACTAGCATTTTTTGGCATGTGAAAATTTTGGCTTAATCACTTTCTCCTTTTTTTTTATATATTTTTTTGAAACTCCATTAAATTATAAAACAGATATCCTGATAATATACAAGCCCATACGAAGTAATTTCAATGAAAGTAAGATTATTTGCGTGTAAGACTTAAGTCTGGGAATTTGCAAGTTGAAATTAAAGGCACTCGCATTTTTTAGAGAGTGGAAAAAAAATTGAGCCCTGCCTCTCCAAGACAAATGCAGAGTATATTAGTTAAAATATACATCCTTTTAAACTATTTCTTAGTTGGGCCTAAAAAAAAATATGGGCAACCCGACCTTACCTAGCAAAAACCCACCAATCCTGAAGTCTTTAGCAGCCGTTTTTTTTTTGTGTGTGTGGCCATTTTGAGACCGCTGTTATCTGTGATTAATTCACTGTAATGAATGGACTTAAAAACATTAAAAAAAAAAAATCCTGACCCTACCTTTTTTTGAAACCCTTGCCTGAAATACACTCTTCTTGGCCTTGGCATTAAAATGTTTCCTATGAAAAATTTAAATATGACAAATGTATGATTCTGAACTAAAAAATGACATACCTTTTCTTCCTCTCCCTCTTTTTCCTCTTCTTTTCCTCCTCCTTTCATGTCGGAGACTTCCTTGTCCCTCTCCTTCTCACATACAAGTTTGATGGGGTAGCCGATGAAACGGCTGTGCTTGGTGACCACTTCCTTGATACGTTTTTCTTCCAGGTACTCAGCCTGATCCTCCCTTGATGGACAGGATGATCATGGTGCCTCTCTCAAAGTTAGCATCTGTAAACAGGCATCCTCATTAAGTAAATGATGTGTGATGACTAAATGTTATTTCATCTAACCTATTCCTACAGAGCCTTGAGAGTTTGGTTTAATTTGTTGTGAGCTTACAAGGTGTTACATTTGTTTTTACTCCTCAAGGATTATGTCCAAACACTGTTCATTGAAAAATCATTCGTACTTATTCACTGAAATATGAGAAGTTAAAAAACAGCCAAAGAGAAAGCTATGGATACCTGTGTTTTGGTTTGATGGTTGAAGGATCCACCTGCAGATGACTCCCTGTATAGCTTCAACATCATTGTGTTTGGAGATGACGGTGGACTCTGTCAGCAACCAAGTAGGCAGAGTTGAACCACACACCAAACTGTCCAATCATAGAAATATCCGACCAGCCTGGAGAGCCTCCATGAAAGCCTTGGTTCCAGCTTGGCAATGGTACCGAGGTGTTGACAAGGTCAGCCTTGGTCATACCAATACCAGTATCTATGAGGGTCAGTGTGTTGTTTTCCCTGTCTGGGATGAGTTTGATGAACAACTCCTTTCCACTGTCCAGTTTCGATGGGGTTCTGTGAGACTTTCATGCGGATCTTGTCAAGAGCATCTGAGGCGTTGGAAATCAATTCTCTCAAGAAGATTTCTTTGTTGGAGTAGAAAGTGTTGATAATCAAACTCAATCAAACTGGGCAATTTCTGCCTGGAAGGCGAAGGTCTCGGCTCGCCGTCATCCATATTCTGTTGTTCGGCATCTGAAAAAAAAATCAATAGTGTTTATTACATAATCTTATTTTTTGATGTAATGAATTTTAAAAATAATCCAAAGAACTATCTTAAACTATTAACAAAACACAGAATGATTATAATTGTTTTCAGCACGCTTTAGTCATGTCGCGACCTGAAAATCACGTGTAGCAAATCTGATGCCGGCTCCAATTCAATTTTTACTAATTAACTTAAAAATACACAAAATCAGTTGTTTTTTTTTTCCTTTTTTATATTCATTTACTATAAGGATGTAACAAATTGAAATAATCTAGTTCACTTACTTTGTTTTACTGATTTTGATGTTAATTGATGAATATCCCGGCTTCGATCACTGGAGAGGTCTTGGCTGACTGTGGAAAACCACGCTTTTGTAGACAGCTATATGCTGCGACGGTGTGCGCAGGAAAATTCGGCTGCTACAAAAAAAGATAAAACAATGTAAAGAAAAACCTTAAAAATACACTATTCTCTGTATTGAAAAATATGAGTTTTGTACACAAAGCAGATTTCCGGACCTATTTTGATAAAAAAAAAGTTTGAACTTTCTTAATGGAATTGGAATTATTTACAGGAAAGCGCAAACAGATATGCAAAATAGGTAGTAATGCGGTTCGTTCTAGAAAATTCAGCGGATGTGACGTCATATTTTCGAACATTCTAGAAGGGATTTTCCAAAATGAGCAGGATGGTTCTAAAAATACATTGTGAAAACGAAAGTAGGATGATTTAAAATTAATTATTTGAATTGATAAAATAAACCAAACAGAAATTTTAAATGAGAAATTTTATGATATAATTTTACATCAGAAATTTTATGACATAAAACATTTTTTTGCAAATTCGTTCACAAAATAAATAAATAAATTAAAAAAAAAATGCATGCCTTTAATCTGAGTCTGCTTAAATTAAAAGCAAAGAGCGACCGCAATATGGTGCTATCTACTGAAATTCGTGTGTGCGTGTATGCTGCAGTGTTTGGGAAAAACAAAACTTTCAGGTGACTTATATTTACTTTCTGCTTTCGACACAATATCTCGCTTTATATTGCAACCCAACAGGATTCTAACATCAGCCATGTTAACCCAATAGTGTACGTGTATGTTACATAAGGTACATGTGCGTCATTTAGAAAATAATAGTCCCTTGTAGATCAACCGCTGTTGTTTGAAAACGTAAATGTGATAATGATTTGACACGAATCTTGAGGTATGTATGGCACTTATAGAACTGAACACATGCTGGTGGAATATGTGTACAGTAGTCTATGCAGTAGATTATCTCGAAATGAAAGCATGACTTTCACATGTAGATCTACATAGATTTCAGTGTTGGTAGCATAGGCAGAAAATGGGATCGTATATTGAGGCATTTACTTACTTAAAGGTTTAGGTATTTACTTAATTGCTGTTTACAGTATTCAATGGTGTATGTGTGCGTGTGTGTGTTGCGCGTCTCTTAATTAACTAGATTTTTTTTTCATAGGGTGATCCGACCCCCAATTACAGTTGTAAATACAATAGCACTCACGTGATGTCAGTCGCTATTTTTAATCTCAGGTGGTTTTTTTTAGAGATATTTGTCACAGTGTATGCAGGATCTTCGTACTACGCATTAAGTACAATATCAACGTGATTTTGTGCAGAAAATAACTTTATTTTGTCATGTAATTAAACGTTAAAAATAAAATAAAAAAACAAAAACAAGTGATTTGTTTGGCTTTTTGGCACATTGATGGATTACACACACGGGACACGGGTGTGTGTGTTATATATAATATATACACATTATTCTATACGATTTTAGATAAATGGTTTTTAAATCAGAAAACGTGACTGTATTAGATACTGACTCGGACCTCCGTTGTATATATACCGCCGTGATGCTGTCCGTGTATTTATGAACTAATTCACATGTTGTGTCAAGATTTGGTGGTCATTCGTTTATACTGAAAGATGAAGTTGATCAGCATTTTTGTCAGTGTTTTTCATTGGATTAATATAAGTGTTTGTACAGTTCTAATAATTAACGTGTATGTGTTATATGTTTTTGGTAATACGCGGTGTCACTGGTTAATTTCACTTTTTCTGGTTAAGTTTCAAGATAAATTATAGGAAAGCAAAAAAAACGGGCTCGTATAATTGTCTTAATTTGTAAAATGCGAAATATAAATGTAATTGTCATGCAACTTATATATCCGGATAACAAAATGTCAGTAGTTTGGACCAATATATAGATCTAATAATTCTTGCTTCAGCACAATATGGACGGAACTGCATTAGGTAGAGCTGCTTATCTCTCTAGGTAATTTAAATCTCTGGCATAATTATTTAGTGCCGCAATATTAAATGTATTTGTGTATTGGAGTGTGTTTACATATACGTTGTGTTTAAGGTACCGCGTAAAGATAGGCCAAGTCTCATAATTGGGTGACCGAATTAATGTAGGTCGATCGATCATTCCCAGAGAGGTAGGCTACATTCAAACAAGTGCGCGATAGAACAGAGTTTAAATCTCAGAAAATCTGTCGTTTGTAGAATTTACAAGAAGAATTCTGTTACGAGAGAGACATGCAACTGTCCACACGCACTCTATGACACGTGCGCACGTGCAAAGCTTCCGAGAATGCATTTCAGCAATTATTAAATTGTAGCGATCATACGCTATTATGCCGAAAAATTGTGTGTTTCTTGTTTTTATAAATGAAATGCGTGAATAGTTTAGTGTTGAAAATTTATCTCTCTACTTAAAAAATAACTTAATAAACATGTATACGGAGACCCTGGTGAATATTTTTGAAGTGTATCTATATGATTAAAATAAATAAATTCGATTTGAAATCCACTTTGACCAATGTTTAAAAGTATGAGCATCTATAAAAAGGTATCGTATTAATATCACATGGTCAAAATAATACAGTTCTTAACAAGTAGCCTCAAATTAGTAATTGTTCACAGGTAGATCTATTAGTAATAAGGTCTACTTTATGTTTTTCTCTCATCAAAAATACTCGCTCAGTGAAATACAAAGTGGTTCATGAACAATGTAATTTTCCGATACACAGTGAAACACAGGCATAACATAATGTGTTAATTTTCTGTCATATATTTCCCTGAGTTTTACTAAAATGAAAACATTTGCTTCCTTGATTACTTGCCTCTGTTAACCTTTATTATTGTAATGGGATTGAAATTAACGATTCTTTTATATGCACAAAACAGTAAGTATAAATGCACAAGTCAGTCTTCATACATTATAATATTAGATTTATATGTTGTTTAAATATTAGTACATTATTTACAGTTGTCCCATTTTTTTTTCATTTCTTAGACCTGTAAATTGAGCAGGCAATAATTTTTTTTTTCTCACAAAATGCAATGTACGTATATAAATAAATGAAAAATACAGAGAAAGACATTGTGAAATCATTTGTAATTAGCAATAAACTAAACATAAACTTGGAATTGTTTCAGGTAATTTATGATTTATAAGTTTCCCTCACGTCACATTATAATGTATGTGTTATTTTGATTTGAACATTGAAGAGTAATGCATTTTCCATTCATTTTGTTATAATCTTATGTTAAACCCTTATCTCTTCAAGGTGCGGACTATACTCGCTTTGCGATTTTATTAGACGCAGGCTGAAAATGAGACATTTGTTAGGCTGTTCGATGAGCATCTGAAGTTATTTCAGAGTGACAAGAATGGAGTTAAATGATTTTTTTTTATTGTCAAGTCATTTATTCTGGGTCCCTGTGTTTTAACTTTTTTCATTTTACGTCAAATGGAAGCAATTTCATTTTTTTTTGTTTAAATCAGATGGGAAGCAAGTTCATTATAACAACTTATGCTTTATATCCCTCTCGATGGTTCCTGGGTTGCACCTTAAAGGGCTATAAAAAAATTCTTACTCCCAACAAGGTAGGCAACCCACAACTTTCAGATCCTCTGTCAGGTATATTAACAGTAGACCATGACAACATTGTAAATTTCTCCTCATAATATAATTGATTATAATAATCAACATCAAAATAGAGATGAAACAAAATGGAGGAATAATTTTGTTTTTGTAGAGATCATTCATAATATAAAACATTTATGATTTGTTATTTATTTAAAGCACAAAGGTATAAATTGAGTCTGATAATGATTATTTTGAAATTTTGTGTTGCAGGAACTTACAGGCCATTTCACCTTTTAAGTGTAAGCCATTTTTGCAGCCAGATAGAAAATCTAAAAATTCAGGTAAGTGCATGTACCCGGTAAATCCCATATTTATACAGTGTATACAAATTGCAGTACATAGATCATAAATTAGAAAAAGAATATGTTAAGTAAAACCTTAATTGTTATTTAACTCTTTAGTCTCTACCTCACAAACAAATTCAAAACTTGACAGATTTTAACTTTAAATGGTATATGGATCAATGGATTTTAATTGGCCATGCTGACTATATAGAATCTGAGCTTCAGTATTGCATGAGAAACCTAAGGATACCCTGACTGTAAGCTCCAATATTTAAAAGAGCTGTCTGATCTGGGTCTGCTCTGTTTGCCAATGTATCAGAATGAGATACATGAGATAAAAGATTAATATTTGAGTTTTTGTGATATGTGACATGAAATGGTCTACAAGAATGATAAAAAAGAATCACAGTCGTCAAGTTTTCCTCCACATACATAAACAAATTGTTTCAGATTTTACTTGTATATAACCTTTTCGTCTTCTGTTTGCTGCCCACATTCAACATACTGGTATTGAATAAACTGGCAAATTGTGATATACTGGCAAATCACATGTTTATATTCATATTTGAATGTTTACACAAAAAATAAATGTAGGTAAAATTAAATTTTCCAGCCTTTAAGTGAGAGATTTGTGTAAGTGGTCTGATAGCTTTGTCAATAGAGTTTCCTAGATTTAACCCTTTCCCTCATAGAGGAACACCATGAAAAGACCTATGCGAACAGCATAAAACCAGATCAGCCTGCAAGTGATCAGGTTTTATGCTGTTCGCTGCTCCTCAGTGGTCTGGAAATGAGGATTTTGTAATTAAATTTGGTAAGGTTTAACTGTGGTTTTCTGCAGATCAGGCTTTATGTGGTACCTATTGAGTGCGTCAAAATGAGTCTATATGAGGGAAAGGGTTAAGACCTACCCTGGCTGCATATTATTTTTTTCAACCAATTATATATTACATGTTCCACATTCTTGTTCATTTCTAAGATTTGTAAGAATATTAATATGTTTAACACACACACACACATAATAAATTTCAGTAAAAAGATAAAGCAGACTTAAAGTCAATAAGATGAGTGTCAAATCTTAATTGAATTGTCAAGTGATTTATGATTTATCTGTTTTTTCTCTTTCTTTACTTTCAAGTTCATGAACTGACCCCACTGGACATCAAGGTGGTTGGAGCCCTTGGAGATTCCATCACAGTAAGTTTTGACACTAACTTATCTCGACTACAGAATGGACCTTTCCATTGTTTACAGTTATGTTGGTATTTAATTATCAGATTAACCAATAGATACCTTGGGGTATCATGTGATATATGGTTAAAGAGAATGGTTTGTTTTTGGTGCAGTTTGTGAGCAGTGGACACTGTCATGAATTGAAAGTAACCCTTAATTTTCACTGCAAATATGGGAAAGATCAATAATCACATGTACAAACCCTTGAATCTTAAACTCACATTTTAATTTTATTATTTTTTTTAGCTGAAATGCTGTAATATTTTGCTGTTATTGCCTATTGTGTTCCATGCTGTCATCTAGAGTATGTAAACACATGTACTCTTTTTCCACATCTAAGCCCCTGTGTGTGTATTCAATCAGACCTGGATATTCATGTACAAATTTATGACTTGATGAATATTAATTTATGTAACTTTTAGTTGAATGTGTATATGTAATAAAAGTTGTTTCTTTGCCATAAACAGAGCTACAATATTATATCAGAAAACACAGGATATCTCAGTCAGACACCTCCAGAAAGTAGCTGTCTGATCTGGGGCTGCTCTATTTGCCAGTGGTCAAACAATTGTATATGAGATGAAGGCCACATAAGTTAACATTCCATGTACTGGTATCATAATATAAGGAAGTTTCTGCTTACCTGAGTTGGCTGCTAAAAGGAGGTCAAGTGTGTATTAAAATGTCTTGTCTTGGATCTAAAATACACATATAGGGCTGGCCACTTAAAACTTAGGCTGTTTTAAGTGTAGGTGATCTTTACCACAGGTTTAATTGTATTGTGTAGGCAGGGACTGGCATCACTGCAGGGACTGTTGTTGGGCTCCTGAGGGAAGACCGGGGACTCTCATGGAGGTAGGTGGGAATGGACATACTTCACAGTCTTCCACATTTGACAAGACTTTATCTCATGTTTTGGCATGCTAGAAAATCTTTTATGGCTCCACCTATTCCAGACAATTTAAATTCTATGACATCATAACTTTTCAATGTTTCTCTAAAATGAATGATATTGTTCTACAAATAACTTACAATTCAAATATTCAAGATGTGCATAAAAAATACATGAATGTGCTAGCAGTATTGACAGGTATATGTATCTCAGGCATCAGTATTTGAAATTCTGGATAGGTTGAGGCATTTCTGTCTTCCCTTTGTTCTCATATTAGACAGCACAAAATAAGGATCAGGAATTTGAAGGAGTCATGCTTCCTTTTGTTCAGGAAATAGACAATACCCAAGAATTATGAAGAAATGGTACTCTGTTGGATTGATACTGTACTATATTAAAAAAAAATAGTCACAAAAAAAATCAAGTATTGATGTACAGGATGACTTAACAACTGTATGAGAATAAAATTAAAAATAATCCCATTATAACAAGGGAAATATTTATCTAAATAGATTTAGAACAAATGAGACTTCTTTGATTTTAGTTCAAAGTTATGATGTAATAATTTATTATGTATCAGATTAAATACATTTTATCAGTAAGAGCAGTGCGCTGACAAAGGGAGGCTGCCCGTATGACTGCTATTGATATCTATTGTGAGGGTCAACAATGGGCCACTTGATAAGTTGTACATAAAGCCGCTCTGTCAGCCTCAATGACAGATAATGATAGGTGATTAAATAAATATTTCTACTGATTGGAAAATGAAAGTAATACAATTATTTATGAATGATGATCTCTACCTCTGTTTTGTAGTATTGGTGGTGATGGAAATGCCGAACAAGACAAGACCATACCTAGTAAGATAGAAATCATCATCAACATCATCATCATCATCATCGTCACTTCCACCAACATCATTACATCATCATTAACAGCAGCAGCAGTTGATTTGTTTCATCACACATTATGTTATCATCATCAGTATAATCCTGTTTTTGTTTGTTTGGATTTTCTAAGCTGATTCACAGAAATAATTTATGGTTAATGTTATTAAGTACAGTTGAACTTTGGTGACTCGATCACTGAAAACTAGAACATTATACTTTACACAAACACAGTTCATGGTCCCAGCAAAACTGTTCTTTATTCTTTATTGTCCAACCTCGGATGCGTCGAATACTGATGGTTGGAACTCTCAAACTAAATTTCCAGCCCCAGGTTACAAATGCTATGTATTTCACACCTATCTGTAGAACCAATTAACACCCTACATGTGATGTTCGCTGGTGGATTTAGTTGCAGTGCAGCATGTTTTTAACACATTTTAGTGTTGCAATTTTATGATTGTCATGTGCTAAATGTTACTTGCTTCATTTGAGCTGATATTTATGTCATCTGATCGTGCAATATATTTGAATTATTCAGTTTTTTAGGCAAAAGTGTTACAACTTGCACGTAGGCCGATGTATATATGTGTACATGTACGTTTACGAAAAGAATATCATGATTACTGTTTATGATTTGAAAATTGATTTTATCAGCTGCTGTTTTATGGATTTATATGTTTTTAAAAGAACGACAAAGATGAGTTTATTTTATTTTATTTAATGATACCTATAATATTATTTCGTTGACGTTAGAATAAGAAAAACGGCAAAATACGAGTATCTACTTTTAATCGTTTGTTTCTAAAAGATGCCCTTGTAATAAATCGTATCTTTTGAATAATGTATGCAAATCATTATAACCACATCTGGAACAAACCACCTATGACTAGAACAATCTGCCATTCCCCCAGCATGTTCAAGTCACTGAAGTTCGACTGTATTAATTTTCTGCCAGTATAATTTTATTTCTAAATTAACTAGGATAGATATTATTTGTAATCCATGTATTTAAAAAAAATAATGAGTATAAAACAGTATGAGTTCTTAACAGTCAATTTTTTGTGAATTGTTCAGCATGTAAATTTCATCCCCAACAGACCTCTAGAAATGCTGATTTTTTTTTTTTAAAGATTCCAGAAGAAAATATGAAGTTGTAGCTTTCTCATTCCTAAGCTCTCATTTACATTAAATCAACATACAAAGGTTGCTTCTATTTCAGTATATCAAAATAAATTCATAACCAAAGTTCTCTGAATTACCCTTTGTAAACTGACACGTTCATGACTTTACTGCACAGGATGTTTAAGAATGCACTCCGTCTACTTTTCTAATTAATTACCTCTGGGGGATTTCCCATATTCTTTCATCAGGGTTTTCACTTTGTGGACTTCAGATGTATTTTTCTCTTGTAAATTTCAAGCTAAAATATACAAAGACTTTGACTTTAGTATCAACTGCTATAGGAAAACTTCCAAAAAAGGAGTTTGGGATTGACTTTGAAAGGGTTTAGATCAAGTTCAAGTTCACTACTACTAAAATTAGCATATTGAATTGATAGATATATAGGAGTTTATGATGTAAACTGGGCCAAAAAGTGGTATTGAAGGGATAACAATCACTTTCAATGATAGCTGAAGTTTAGAACAGCTTTGCGTTTTTAGCTCACCAGAGCACAACGTGCTGAAGGCTCAAGGTAAGCTACTGTCCAACCAACACTATTTTATTTAAAAAACTTTAAAATCATCTCCTCAGTAACCAATGGTCAGATTTAATTTTCTTTGGCACAAATGGTCGCCTCATAGTCATCTACCATAATTGCTAAAATGAGTCATCTATCATAATTAATTAAATGAAGTTGATCCCGTAAAAATTTCCTTATATACTCATAAAACTTCAAAATCATCTTCTCTGAAACCAATGGTCAGAAATTAATTGCGTTTGGCACAACTGGTTACCTAATTTTTCTCTACAATATTTGCTAAAATGAAGTTGATCCCTTGAAAATGAGGCCACACACCATTGGATTCAGTTTTCTAATAGTTTTCCAAGGGAGTTAATATTTTATCTTAAAACTCTACTGGTAATAAATATTGATTAACTCCCCTTATTGATTTCATTTTTGAAAAATTGTAATAAATATCATGGAAATTAATTCAAAGTGTTTGATTTAATTAATATATGTTATAAAATTCTCTGACTACATTGTAAATAATAGCAAAACCAGCAGTGTTGTTTTAGATTTTGTTGTTGTTGTTTGTTTGTTTTTGTGAACTTTAAATCAGGTTAAAAGAAAGAAACATTTAGATAGGGTATATATAGACTTTTCTGTTAGAAGCAAGTGTATGAATATCTCTCTCGAATGATGGAAGTGCCAATCTATGCTTTGAAGTTATTTATTCAACAATTGACATAATAGCCTTTGGTCCTATACTGTCATTTCATGGTTTGATCCCCTTCAGTCCGTATAGAAATTTTGAAATTGTATATTTTTATTTGGAATTTTAATCAAGGTTAAATTGAACTGTCTAATTAAGTGATGATTTTTGGCTATGATTGCCCTCTTGTTTTAAGTTGTAATATAATTAAAAAATCAGCAGATTATATTGATAAAATCTATGGCTTTTTAACATTTAGTTGCTAATGCCATAGAAGCCATTAACATTTCATAATTTTTATGCTATTCAGGTTATGTGTTTGTTGTACATGTGTTGTCAGTTGCCTCTCTATGCCACCCAGATTTCCTTCGTGTGTACAATCCATCCCTCCAGGGATACTCGACAGGGTGGGGCCCGGTCTGGCTGGAGTCTGTGTCTCACTTGAACCTGGCTAACCCAGGAGACAAATCTGGGTAAGTCACCTGTACAGTCACTAGTACTCATGTGGTACATGTGCACTAGGTACATGTGCACTATATTAACATGATCAAATTATAATTACATCTGTCAACATGGTGTATATATGCTACATAATGCCATATATGCTATAGTTTGACAAACAGGAGGAATGTGATAGTACTCATTAGAGAATTTGCTAAAAATGGATTATTTTGTAGTAGGCCAATTTAAAATCAGTTCAAAAACATCATAGCTAACTACCACAAAGTTGTTTTTGTTTGTTTACATTTTTTCATTTTGGTAAAATTTCTTTTGTTTTGAACTGTTTTGTTGCATATAACTGTAACAGGATCTGTGTTGAATTGTATACTTTTAAACTACATGGCTTCCATATTCCTGGTTACTAACCCAGGTTCATTTTTATACCCCTGGCACAACAAAGTTGTAAGGGGGGTATACTGGATTCAGCTTGTCTGTCTGGCTGTCCGTCTGGCTGACAGTTGCTTTGTCTGGGCCGTAACTCAAAAAGTATAAAAGATATCAAGATGAAACTTCATATGTAAGATATCAAGATGAAACTTCATATGTGGATAGATCTCATTGAGGGGGAGTGCAGTGACCAAGAACCATAACTCTCTGTCACACAATTTTGGAGTTATTGCCCTTTGTAAATTTTCATACTTAATTATTTTTCGGGCCGTAACTCAAAAAGTATAAAAGATATCAAGATGAAACTTCATATGTGGATAGATCTTATTGAGGGGGCATGCAGTGAACAAGAACCATAACTCTCTGTCGCGTAATTTTGGAGTTATTATCCTTTGTAAATTTTCATACTTAATTATTGTCCGCGCCGTAACTCAAAAAGAATAAAAGATATTAAGATGAAACTTCATATGTGGATAGACAATATAGTGTAATAATGGACCTGAACAGCACAGTGTAATAATCGACTGGAACAGTACAGTGTAATAATGGAGCTGAACAGTACAGTGTAATAATGGAGCTGAAAAATGCTTAGTGGGCCTTCATCCAAATAAATTAATGTATGTGTTAATATTATTTATTTTCCTTGTTGAGCCAACACATTTATATGTCTCAGACCTACATGTTATTTGTATTAAAATCCCTGTGACAAAGCAACATGGGGGGGGGGGGGGGGGGGGGGCTATTTGCGCCATTACAATGGCAGTTCTAGTTGATTACAAATACCAGGTATTCTATTATATAGACCAGGTATTGAAATAAATACAAGTGTTTTTAGCTTTAGCATTTTATTTTGTCAGTACTATTCAAGTCATGGATTGAATGGCAAGGTACATTTGAGAAGAAGCAGTGTACAATGTAATCTCCTAGTATAGCTTAGTGATATTTATCTATGGCTATATGATTTAATTATTTAAAACCCTTCTAATTTTGAAAGCTGTAATGAACAACATAAAAATAATTTAGGGTTTAATTTGGAATTTCCCAGCCAAAAAAAACAATCCCCCTACAGCCTTAAAGTAAAGAGAGGCTTATTGTGTCAAAAGGGAAATGTCTGTGAAAAAGCACTGAATAGCAGATATAACATTAAAATTAGTTCAATATTATTCATCACTATATTTACGCCTAAGAAAGAATCTCTGATGAATACCGGTAGCAAACTGTATGAAATATGATACCAGTATGCTTTCATTTTTGCAGGCTGATCTGATTTAGCAAGTGAAGTGATCCATTTTAGCAGGGGGTTTTCACTGAATAAGGGATCTTTGTTCTAGGGATATACCTGGCCAGGCAGAAGAGTTGGTGAAGCGCATGAAGGCCAATGATAAGATCAACTTTGAGGAAGACTGGAAGATGATCACTGTGTTTGTTGGAGGGAACGATCTTTGCAAATATTGTCAGGATACCGTAAGTGTATTCTGATGTTCTTAGGCCATCATTTAAGAATTTTAATAATTTGCAGTTGTCCAACTGAGTCACCAAATTGGCCTGTTTGGCCTGTAATCAATTTCTTTTTCTTCCTTGAGGGAGCAGATTTTTTTTTGCCTTTCTTTCTAGTAGTTACCATGTAAAAAAAAAAAAAAATCAACCATCAAAAAACCTAATTACCAAACCACTAATAAAATTGCGGGTTGCACAACTGTCAACCAACATTGTTTTAATTATAAGCACTATATTTACCGGCCTCCGTGGCCGAGAGGGTAAAGTGGCTGACTTTAACACTCACTCAGCCCCTCACCACCTGGTTCGAATCCCAGCAGGTGCATTCGGATTTTCATGTGAAAATACCTTCCAGCTGGCTTGTGGAAGGTCGATGGTTCTACCCAGATGCCTCTGTGCATTAGGGGTCTTCCTCCACCTGTAATTAGCTGGACGTTGCTATATGAATGAAATACTGTCGAAGCGACGGTTAACTCAAATAGTCATAGTCAAGTCACTATATTTACCACAAAAATATTCTTTAATGTTGAAATAAAGAGATTATTGATAATGGATGTGAAATTGGCATCTAGGGATTGTGAATATGCTAAATAATCTGTGTGTCTTGATTTGAAACTGACTGGGTCCTAGACATTCTTGTTAAAATGAAACTGGCAATCTTACATCATTCAATTATGGATATGTCCAAGTTCAAATGATGTTTAGCCAGTCAGATAAAAAGCATCCATGAACATGGAATACAAGGTATCATTCTGTTTCCATGCTTATAAATGAGACTAGAGCATAGCTAAGTAGAATCTTGGATAACATCAGAATCTCTGCATGCTATATATAAATACTTAGTGAGCAGCCACTTACAATAGTCTGTTTTTATCTATTACCTCATGAATAGTTATGTATAAATTTATGTTTTGATGAGTATTAATTTACTGAACTTCAAATTCTATATGAAATGATGGATTTTTCTCTGCTGTGCAGACTGTAGAATTTAAGCTACATTATTATATGGGTTAGCAGAGGAAATTTTCAGGAACTGTCTGATCTGTGTCAGCTCTGTTTACCAAGGCATCAAAACATGTCTACAATGAGTTATTAAATGCATGTCACGATGTCTTAAGACTTTTGCTGTGAAATAAATTCTGTAACCCAAACTATTGCGGTGTGGTATTTTCTGTAAAACACACTTTTTGACGTCATCATCTTGTAACCCAGTTTATTTTTTAGATTAGTGGTGAACTGCCACAACATGTCAATGGGTATAATTTTATTCATGAGGTGATCTGGTCAAAAAAGAAGGCTGGTAATGCAATAATTGGAGAAAGAGACTGACTATAATATAGAGTTGAATAAGCCGATTTATTTACAAATATATGTAACTGAAATAAATGTTACCAGGATACATGGCAATAATCAAGTGTGGTAGATTTAGTCAAATTTAAAATCATGAACATTTAGCCTGAAAAAGTCATTTTTCCAAAACATACTTTCTGGCTAATTAGGATTTATTTTACAGATAAGTATTTTGGAAAATATTTTAATATTAAGATGGTAAGATTGTTGATAGATCAAAGTAGGTAGAATGCACATCAGTATCTCTGTAAGGCCAAAAAAAGGGGATATATGTTAATGGCTGCACTAGTAGCTTTTAAGACTGTGACTTTGCTGATTGGTTATGGCCACAGACATAGATCTAATTCTACTTAGCCCTGCATTGCTGTCAGTTTTAGTTCTGGAAAAGTTACTAGGATTTTAAAATGTGAGGAAGCATTGCAGTTCTTTCTTTTTCTCCCCCGCCCCACACTTGTAATTGACAGGACAAGAAATATTGGAACTACAGCATGCACACATACTGATGTCATCATAACATGTGGTGCTCTCTGAGTGACCGTCCATGTATGTAGAGGTTATCAAGGGGGAAATAAGTATAAAAGTATGATAAGAAATTAAATAAACAAATTAATATTTGAATAAATACCGTAACATTTTAATTATCCATGCAATAAAACAGTTATAGCACCCTTTCCTATGGGTTACTTTGAAGTATTAGCTTATGGGGGAAACTTAGGGGATGTGGTAAACAATCTCGCCACCATGTGGCTTGATCGTTTACATTCACATCCTTTTAGTTTCCCCCCATATGTTCTGTTAATATACAGTAACCCACTAGAAAAAGTACTATAACTGTTACATAATGGATAAAGCAGTTAGCTTTCAAGATTCAAAAGATGCAGCTAAATTTTACATGCAACAAGCTATGCAATCTTTTATATTGATCCTTTAATTGACCACTAGGACTGTATGTGTGTAAGTTTCCATAAATAATAAAAGTCAGATTACTATTGGACGATGGATATTGTCATAATGCTATCCCCGGTTCACTGGTCTTATGTTTAATCTACATAGTGTCATTAGTTCAGTTTGTGAGAGCAGCTTTTCAATTTGATATCTACAGACAAAGTATTCTGCAGAGTCGTACGTGAAACACCTGGAAACTGCTCTAGACTATCTTCATGGTAACGTACCACGAGTCTTCGTCAATCTGGTCCAGATACTCGACATAGCTATTGTGAAGAAATTGAATGCCAACATTGTCTGCGACACATTACATCTGTAAGTCACAGATTGATAATATCATTTTTGCATGTTTCCCACAACTCTAAATATACAGTTTTGCTCATGGTTCTATACATCCTTCTCAACTGTTCTTGGGATGAACTAGTACTTTGTGTCTCGCCATGAAAAATCTTTGCCCTAAGTGTTGTTAGAACCTACAATCCTTGGATCCACAGTTATGTATCCTACCACTGGATCACTGCAATATAAAATATAACAAGAGTATTGTCTTCAGTCCCATCTATAGTTTCTCTATCAGGTATGTTTATTCAGTAATCTGACATAATGCAAAAAGGCATCAGGTGAAATTGTGTGTTAAGGATACAGTACAGAAATATATTTCCAGGTTTTTATGTGACTGTGCAGCCTTCCCAAAGAACAGTGATGCTGAGGCAAAGTTGAGAGCTGAGACAGAGAGGTACCGTGATCTAACGAAGAAACTTATTCAGAGCGGCCGATATGACACGAGGGAGGATTTCACTGTTGTCGTTCAACCATTCTTCAGCAATACCATCCCTCCAAAAAAGGTTAGCCATGAT
This sequence comes from Solen grandis, assembly GCA_021229015.1. Taxonomy (NCBI): domain Eukaryota; kingdom Metazoa; phylum Mollusca; class Bivalvia; order Adapedonta; family Solenidae; genus Solen; species Solen grandis. The sequence continues at coordinate 72,756,027 of CM037779.1, read as the reverse complement.
TATTTCAATGTTTTTTTTTGGACAAGAATGCATTTTGAGTCTCAGAGAGTAAGCACCTATGTTTTTTTTGTGTAAATATCCATATTGTTGCAGCCTTGTAGGCCCAGCCTCCAGATTTGGCCACCTGCAAAGGCACTAGTTTATCAGTGATTTGCTGTAAAATCAAATTAGTTTTTTTTTTTATTTCATGTGACCCATCTACAGAATTGCCAGTTTGTATTGACAAATTTCAGACACTGGCACACATTAGACAAATTTCAGACACTGACACACATTGGACAAATTAAAGACACTGCCATACACTGGACAAATTAAAGACACTGACTTCCATTGGACAAATTAAAGACACTGCCTTTCACTGGACAAATTAAAGACACTGACTTACACTGGGCAAATTAAAGACACTGACATACACTGGACAAATTAAAGACACTGACATACACTGGACAAATTAGAGACACTGCCATACACTGGACAAATTAAAGACACTGACATACACTGGACAAATTTAAGACACTGACATACACTGGACAAATTAAAGACACTGACATACACTGGACAAATTAAAGACATTGACATACACTGGACAAATTAGAGACACTGCCATACACTGGACAAATTAAAGACACTGACATACACTGGACAAATTAAAGACACTGCCATACACTGGACAAATTAAAGACACTGCCATACACTGGACAAATTTAAGACACTGACATACACTGGACAAATTAAAGACACTGACTTACACTGGGCAAGTTAAAGACACTGACATACACTGGACAAATTTAAGACACTGACATACACTGGACAAATTAAAGACACTGACATACACTGGACAAATTAAAGACATTGACATACACTGGACAAATTAAGACACTGACATACACTGGACAAATTAAAGACACTGAGATACACTGGACAAATTAAAGACATTGACATACACTGGACAAATTAGAGACACTGCCATACACTGGACAAATTAAAGACACTGACATACACTGGACAAATTTAAGACACTGACATACACTGGACAAATTAAAGACACTGACATACACTGGACAAATTAAAGACATTGACATACACTGGACAAATTTAAGACACTGACATACACTGGACAAATTAAAGACACTGACATACACTGGACAAATTAAAGACATTGACATACACTGGACAAATTAGAGACACTGCCATACACTGGACAAATTAAAGACACTGACATACACTGGACAAATTAAAGACATTGACATACACTGGACAAATTAGAGACACTGCCATACATTAGACAAATTTCAGACACTGACATACACTGGACAAATTAGAGACACTGGCATACACTGGACAAATTAAAGACATTGACATACACTGGACAAAACAAAATCACTGACATACACTGGACAAATAAGAACAATTCAATTACCATCTACAGACTAAAATGTATCAAAACACACTGCACAAAACATAAGGGGGGGGGGGGCTAGCTTTAAGTTCTTTCTATTGTCAACTGTATTACTCCTAATGAATTAAAGAATAGACTTGTATCAGAGGCTCACAGCCCTTTAATCCATATTGGTTCAAGGTCAAGCTTTTATTTATATTTGCACTTTGTATGAATTACTTAATTAAATTTGAACACAAACTTTTTAACTGGGTTTATGCAACTTCAAAATTTATAGAGAATTATCTTTCTCTTTCAACATATCATTATTATCACACAATAAAATCAGACATGATATGGGTATTGCCACTGCAGGCAGGTTCAGATGAGCCCGATCTGTCCTATTTTGCCCCCGATTGTTTCCACCTGAGTCTGAAGGGCCACCAGTCAGCAGCAGAGGGACTGTGGAACAATATGGTATGCTATCTAACCTTTCTTTGATCTTCAGCCATATACATGACCTTTTTGACTTGGTTAATATATTACAAGTACATAATTGTATTGTCTTTCACCTGTACCATAGAAATTAGGAGGAAATATTGTGAGATCTGTTCAAACTAAGAATGGTGGATATGGATTTTCAGTTGTATAATATGGTTTCATGAATATTCATGTACATATTAGTGACATGTATATCAAATATACGTGTACTGGGTTTTTATATATATATATATCAAATGTACATGTACTTGGTTTATATTTATCAAATATACATGTACATGGTTTATATTTATCAAATATACATGTACATGGTTTATATTTATCAAATGTACATGTACATGGTTTATATTTATCAAATGTACATGGTTTATATTTATCAAATGTACATGTACATGGTTTATATTTATCAAATATACATGTACATGGTTTATATTTATCAAATGTACATGTACTTAGTTTATGAAACAATTGATCTTTCTTTGACATGCAAACTTTACAGTATTGAATAAGCAGACAGAGTAGACCCTGATCAGACAGCTTCTGTAAGGAGTTGTCTGATCTTGGTCTGCAATGTCTGGGAAGGCGTCAAATCAGGTATATGGAAGGCAAGGGTTACAGTGTATGATGCAATTTAAGTGGTCATGAAAAATAGTTTCAGGAGCAACAAGGCCATACTAGTTAAAATGCCCTTCAGTAAAATTTAGATATGGCATTAATCTGAGTATTGCATTTTGATTTCTGGTAAAGCTTTGCATGCCAACCACAAATCAGTAAGCACCATTATTTTTTTTTTTTTTTTTTTTTTTTTTTTTTTTTTAATATAATGGAATCTCAGAAAACTGAACCCCAATGGACCAGACAAAAAGAGTTGTTTTTCTGATGTGTTTAGCTTTCAATAATTTTCTATATGATATGGATATGCCAGTATATCCCTTTATTTCATTGGTATCAGCTGATATTAAATAGTAAAGCATTACTGTATTTTTTGACCATTTGATCTAAGCTTGAAATCATCTTTTGCCATGTGTACTAGTGATAGTAGCGAGGTGTTCACAGCTTAGAATTGATAAGTACAGCCCAAAGTACAGATATAAATTAATCTGTTCAGTTCAGAATATGAAAATATTGAATTCTTTTTCTTTTCTTGTTGTTTGATAGATTGAACCAGTTGGCGAGAAAAGAAATACCTGGACTCCAGGGGAACCTGTTAAATGTCCTTCAGCGGTAAGTTTCATTCTTCCTTGTACTTTTGATGACTATGTCAAGGACTTACCATGAAAATGTCCCATCTTCTTTTATGTGAACTTAGAGGAGTTTTGCAATTAGTCCTCATTTTAGGGAAAAGCAGTCTTTTTCAGGTGTCTTATTTAATACCAGATTAATATTTTTTTTTTTTTTGACTGAATTTTAAGTTTACAAATCTTGTTCAAACACCATTAAATTATTTTTGTATAGGATTATTTTTTACAATATCATGATAATGTGTAATAAATACATGCACTGCATATTTACAAAATTTTAAGGCTTGATACTGTATACCTTGAAATCATTAATTTGCGTGGGACATGTCAATTTTCGTCGATTTTGTGGAGGGTTTTATCCTCGAATATTAATCCCAACTTAAGCTTGTCTCTTATATAGACCTCACTATTTCTTGATGATAAATCCACGAATAGAAATTCCATTAGGCACATAATCAACAAAATTTAATGTTTACGAAAAATTAATGATTTTACAGTAACTTTTCAAAAATACATATCAATAAATTTAAATCTGAAACAAAGTATTTGTAAAAATAATTGTATTTTGATAGCTTTTCACTAATTATTACACCATATTTTGCCATTATCGCAACATGGTGGATACCAGTCTATGGAGAATATAAGATTATAGACATCTAGGTCCAGGAGTTAAAAGTTGAGTGTAGTTTATTACCAAAAGACATTTACATTTACCAGCAATTACTCAGTGAATTTTCATTTGCACAGTTTATAGTATTGGGCAGATTTCTCCAAAGGAATATAGTTTTTCAAAGTTTGGTGGACCTATGGACAGGTAGGAGTGTGACTGGTCATCAACTTGCTTTGTTATGCATTGAGATATTTTAGAATAACTTTGTACAGTTGCTCTTCATGATAAGACAGTTTGGAGGTGTATGATCTGGATTCATAGTTCAAAGGTCATTAAGGTAGCAGTTTGAGGTTGTAGATAGAAAATGGGTTCATTTCTTCCATATGAAATACCTTTTTTGTGGACTTTCCATATTTTTTGTTTGGTCAAAATGAAAAATAAAAATTAACAGTATGGCAGATAATGTTAATTAAAACATCTGTTAAATTGTTCTGATGTGAACACTGAAGGCATATCTGTAAATGCTAAAGGTCTCTATTGTATTTTTTAATTTTGTCTTGTTTGTGTGTGTGTATGTGTGTGTTTATTTTTTCTTATGTGATTAAACATAATGTATCTTACTTTTTGAGTCATGTATTTCCCTCCCCAGATGGCCCCCTACTTTTACACTTACAAGAACAGCCATGGTAACAGTACCAACGTTCTGGGTCAAAATCCAGGCAGACCAGATATCATACAGCAGACCCCAGTGTTCAAAGGCTCAGAGGACACTGAAGAAAAAGGAGGGCAATCTGTGGTTGCCATGGCAACTGTGTTTGCGGTTGCAGGAAGTGTTGGCATTGTTGTATCTGTGGTAGGGGTCATGGCCTGGAGAAAGAGACACCACACAAACAAGGAGAGGGAGATATTGTTGCATTCCTCCAGCGTTCAGCTCTACACATAGAGCTCTACTCCATGATGTAGTCAGGGATCAATCATTAGTCTGCCATGATACATTTCAGGGATCAAAAATTAGCTTACATATGTATGATACAATATTTAGGAGCCCTTAATAATACATTTATGGGGTACATAATTAACCCTTATTAATTCAATTCTTAAGGAGCCTACAATAATACAGTTTGGGGATACATAATTAGCCTATAATCATACAATTCTATGCGCCCTCAATAAATGCAATTCAGGGACAGTAATTAGCCCACAATGATGTAACTAATATTGTATTCTATTCATTTGATTTATATATATACTTGGTTTGCATATGGTCATGCCTATTATGTTTCAATAAATATGTCAGGCATAGGGCATTTGCTAAGCATTTCCTTGTTTTAAAGATTTGATTGGAACTACATGTGCAATGAATATAAAAAAGCTGCTAATTCAAGTGAGTACCCCTCAGTCAGGATATATATGATCTGAATTGGTTAAGTTTGGTAAGTGAGGACACATATGGTCCATATCCTACATTATCATTGCTACCTTTGAAAATCCAGTAAAACTTTGCTGATTTTAGAACTGCCGCACACTAACCAAAAATAGAAATACATGCACATTGTCATATAATATTGGTTGTAAACATGACAGTATCCACTGGTAAAAAAAAATCACACTACAGGATATGAATGCTGTTTTTCAAATGATTGACAATGAGCAATTGTAAATTAAAAATCCCAAGGACAGTATGTGGAGAGTAACTGAATGAGTCGCTTGTTTCAGATAGTGTGGTTTATGCTGAAATAATCATCTCTTTTAACCCTTTCCCTCATAGAGGAAACCATGAAAAGACCTATGCGAACAACATAAAACCAGATCAGCCTGCGAGTAACTCGCAGGCTGATCAGGTTTTATGCTGTTCGCTGCTCCTCAGTGGTCTGGAAATGAGGATTTTGTAGTTAAATTTGGTAAGGTTTGAGTTTGGCTTTCTGCAGATCAGGCTTTATGTGGTACCTATTGAGTGCGTCAAAATGAGTCTATATGAGGGAAAGGGTTAAAGTAGCTGTTAATGAGTAAAGAACAGTAATAATAACTGCTCATACTGCTGGTCTGTGACACTTGTGAAGCATGATCTCAATATTCTGCTTCAGCTGTCATTTTTCAAAGTATTTATTTTGAAATATGGCTATAAATGGCTTTGTTTATTGATGCATTAATTATATTTGAACATAAAATATTTTGATATACTTTTCTACACTTGTTGTTCCTCCTTGTGATATGCTATTGATCAAAGACATGTCATATGACAATCATAAAAGAATGTTTCTTTTACACATCTTTTGTGATTTAATGACTGTGCAATAAACAATAGATACTTTACCTCATACTTAAACTGGATCATGTTAACCTTTTTTTTTCTTTTTTTGAGAAATTTAATGCCTGTTTACCATTTGTATGTTTGATAGAAGTGCTAATGCATTCTATTGTGATATAACAGAAAGTTATCCTTCAAGTTAATTAAATAGTTTACCTGGAAAATGTACTAATATTTGCTAAAATTCACAGTACCGGTATACCTTTGTACTGTATTTATGTGACTTAAGTTATATCCTTTGTGATTGGAACGTCGAAATGTAATTTTCTGAAATTAAATGTTCTGATCAGAAGATCTTAAGGGTTTAGATATATAATCAGAAATTTTATTTGTCAAATACGGTTAAGAAATTTAAAATGTCCTTGTGTTGTTAATTTATGATTCAGTAAATGTATGTTATGTTTGTATGATTAAATGTACTAATGATGTACCGGTGTCACGTAATGAAAGTTCCAGATTGGTGATCTGCGCATGCGTCAAAATGTGGGCATTTACGGCCGTGACAGAAGTTTCCTAAAATGAGTGTACAATTTAAAAACTGAAATATCAGATGGAATATGTTATGAAGCTTACAAATAAATATACATATACTTGGCATGGTGTTTAAAGATTGTTCCCCACTCGTGTTTTGCTATTTTTGCTCTATCTAAATATTTATATTGCGCCAACCAAATACGTATTTCTTGATATTATTCCTTCGGATATTGTTAATATTTATTTATACACATATGTTGTTCCATCTTACACATGTGTTCTCCGGAAATGTTAAATTTAATACTTCATTTTCTCACTGTATTGTATTATTTGGCTATAAACATTGTAATATGTTTTATGCTTAATAAACATTCGTATTCGTATTCGTTTTGAATTCTTACACCTCTACACTCAGGCCCGGATTCACCGGGGGGGGGGGGGGGCGAGGGGGCCTTGGCCCCCCCAGCTGCCCTGGTTATACATTTTTTTCTAGGCTATAAACCATTGATTACATAATGTCTGAGCTGTCTAGAGGAAATCCCCTTCGTTGGCCCCCATACTGAACCTACCGCATAACCACCTGACCAGCCAGACTCCTATTGTCTTATGGCCCCCTGCTGTTAATGTGTAGGTAATCCGAATCGGCAGTCATCCATGACTTAGTGATAAGCATGTGTTTAGGGTACTGTGTATGCAAATTGATTGACACCTTCACTGATTCACAGGCTATTGTCGAGTGATACCTAAGGACATCTCGTCTGCCGAGCGATCTAATGATTGAAGAAAAATAGGCAATTACAAAAACTTTATATCAGTAAAACTATTCTAGACAGGTGATGTTTAGGAAATAACATAAAAATCGATTAGTATAAAATTAGCCACTAAAAACAACAACTAAGTTGGACATTTAAATGTAATTGCTATCGAAATATTTTCACTAGAGCCCAAAGAAATTATTGATTTAACAAATAAATTTGACTAAATCTAATCAACGAAATTTTAAATTCACTTTTCTCTACATCTATAAAATTTTAAATCTTGAATGAAAAGCGGGCAATTTAACTGCCAGGTTGATGAACTTTCAGGTATGAAAAATTGCCGATTTTGTTTTGGAAAAAAAAATTAAAAAGCTATTCTGCGGGGAAGATGCATACCTATCGCTAGCCATGTAAATTAAACTTTATCAGAAATGGTTTGTGTTTCTAAATGTCATCAGCTATACTATTTTTACATAACTTGTAAGTATTATTTTAACGAAGCAGTTAAATTCTTCTTAACTAACTCAAGGTCATACATCATCATGTTCACTTTTCTTATTATTTACGAATAAAAAAATAATAATTATTATAAAATATGTGTATTTAAGATTTATGAATATACTAATTCAAATCAAATCCAGGTAATCAGTTATTGTTCAATGTTACTGATAAGTCAATGAATACTAATGCACAGAATACACAATTTATGTGCAAAATAAAACGGATATTAAAGATTTTATATTAAATATCAACATCTATTGTTTGTTTTGTCACTGATTAAACATTTAGAAAAAACAAAATGTTTCAACTAAAACTAAAAATGTACAAAAAAATGACACTCAAAAGGGGCCCTACCCTATAACGTGCGCCTGATTTTTTTTCTGAGAATTTCTGTGTGAAGACTGCTTCCAGATCGACAATTTGACAGTCAGTGTCATTAAGGTCGAACCTATTCCCTTCCACAATTTTGACAAAATGATTATGTTTAACGTGAAAATTGATTTTTTTCTCTCAGTCTTTGACAAAACTGTCTTTTACACTGTTGAGTCAAAAACTAATGATCACAAGTCACTTTTTGTGGGGGTTCAGGAAACCCTTATTAAATATTTTATGCCAGTTTATGAACGAAACGAAAATACAAGATAAGCCCGTATTTCTTACTCGGAAGAAGTAATGCCCTTTCAGTATATATCAGTGCCCCCCCCCCCCCCCCCCCCGCGCTTCCATCTCCCTCACCGTTATTTTTATTTATTTTTGATCGGGGCCTGTAAATGCAATTGTAATCAAATTTATACGATTGCACAGCAGTTATTCAATAACATGCGCCGGTAAAAGATAGCATTATATCGTTCAATGCTTAAGGCATGGTCCCACTTGGCATTTTTTTTTACCTCGGGGACGAGATGCATACGCACTCCCGATGGAAATAGTGTCGCGAGCCATGTGGAGTCATCGGGAGGCCTCGGGTGTACTGCAAAAAGAATTCATTGAAATTTTCCCGATGTGTTCTCGATGTTTTATCGGGAAAACAAGCCGGGGAAATATCCGCAGAGAAACTCCGGTCAGCATTCACAGAGCTTCCGCGATTTTTTTTCCTCCGATGAATCCCCGATGCGTCTGTGATGTCTCGCCGAAGTATCAGGGGGGCATTCGGGGATATTAGGCGGCCTTTCTGTGATACATTCCCGATCTAAAAAAAAAAATGAAAAAAAAATGGCAAGGGTTGAAAAGTGCACCCAGAAATTAGTTTCTGTTTTGGCCAGTCTTAGACTGAGACGGTCAAAAAGGCCATTGGACATTGCTTAGGGCATCCCCTTAAATTCCCCAAAAGTCTTCTCTTGACTTTGTCGCTTAATTCCACCATCAAATGTTCATACTCTCAATAATCTTCCCCGAGATACATACGATGGTTCGCAAGATCCCCAAATCTACGGGGATATTCCCCCGATGATGTTACAAACTCAGTGAAACTCCGGGGCACCTTCGCCGATCATCGGAGGAGGTCCCCCGGTGCTTTTCCGAACATCGGGACTCAAGGCTATTGTGTCATAGCCGAAACAACAGTGAATGTTCAACGGATCAATCCCGAAGCCTAATAATTGTCATTTTCAACGGACTGCTCAGTCTTTTTTTGGCTCAAACATCGGGAGCCATCGGTAGAAAAAAAAGTGTTTATTTCCACATCACCGATCATTTTTTTTCCCCGTGGGACCTAGGCCTTCAAGTTTCAAATATATCGGTTTTAAAAACAAAAACAACAACAACAAAAACCTTCACTATTATCTCCAGATACCCTTCAGAATGCATCTCCATCACACTAAAAACTTTTTTTTCCGGGGGAGCATGCCCCCGAAACCCCCTACCACTCATATCACATTCGGATTTTGGCCCCCCCCCCAGCAGAAAATTTCTGGATCCGGGCCTGACACTTGTGACTATGGTGCATAAATATCCATTATATTATTTCTAAAAATATTCACAGTAGCAATATCAGTGAAACTATACATTTAAGACCTTAAGAAATCAAAATGATGAATAAAAAGGAGGAAGTAACGATAGCAATTGATTTAAAAGAACTGCAAAAGATTTAGCAAACGAAAAATAAAAGTTGATATTTAAATGTATTGAGGATCAGGCTCTAGATCTAGTTGTTGAAATAATGATGGCAGTTACCGTGGTAACGAGTAGTATCAGTGACATTTGCTTAAAATATCGTCAAATATTCCATTATTCAAAGATCATCATAATATCAGTGTTTAAACCAAATCTTGGTGATAAAGGATGAGTATTGATTGATGAAACTATGACCGATTAGATCTGTGTACTAGTAGGGGTGAGCTGGACTATTTCTACATATGAAGACCTGAAATGTATGAAAATATAACTTCACTTGAACAAATTTTGCCCTACTTCATCAGTATTTAGAAATAGGGGGTGAGTAATATAAATTGACTATTTCAGTAACTATGTATGAAAACCCAAAACAAATCCTATCTGAATATAATTTCAGTCAAATAAATGTTTTTCCCACTTCATAAGTACATGTAGTAAGAAATAGGGGGTGAGCTGGACTATATCAGTAACTACATAATTATGAAGACCCGAAATGTATGAAAATATAACTTCACTTGAATAAATTTTCCCCACTTCATAAGTACTAAGAAATAGGGGGTGAGCTAGACTATTTCTGAAACTACGTAAGAAGACCCAAAATGTATAAAAATATAACTTAACTCTAACAAACTCTAGCTGGACTATTTAAGTAACTACATATGAAGACCCCAAACTTAATGGAATAGAACTTCATCCGAACAAATTTTGCCCTACTTCAAAAGTAGTAAGAAATAGGACGTGATCTGGTCTATTTCAGAAACTATGTATGAAGACCCAAAATGTATGAAAATATAATTTCTTTCGAACAAATTTTTTGCCACTTCATAAGTAGTAAGAAATAGGGAATGAGCTGGACTATTTCAGTAACCACATAGTTCTTGTAGATCGTCCCTTACAGTTCAGCCTGAGGAAACAAAGTCTTCAGTTGACGTGTTGTCGACACGAGGATGCACTGTATAGGGCTTGACCATGGAGAGGCTATTGACTGGCAGGGGAGACTAATGCTCCCTATTCACCAGAAACAGTGTTACACGCTAACACATATATCATATTTTGCATGATTCAGAAGGAAAAACAGTTGCAAGTGTTTGTCTTTTTACCAATTGTAATAAGATATAGCTCATGCGAAACGAAAATTGTGTCCTACACTAAGGTTCCAGTGATTCTTTTGCCAGATGTTCAGTTTTTCCTAACATTTGTGGGGAAAACCACGAAGGTACATTAAGGTTTTCACATCTCTGTTTTTATATAACCTGGAACTTTATATGTCAGTATTATAAAACATTGTTCTAAGAAAACATCCTGATTCGACTTTTTTTCATTATGATCCCTTCCCTTAAAATTAGCACATTTAACGACCAGTTTAATTATGTCTAAAGAATTAGTTACGATGCCACGAAACTATATTATATGTACTCGTAGGTATTCACATCTCTGCCGATGCGTTGCCCACAAACTATATCAACGGATATCGCCGAAATTTATCGAGAGAGCAAAAATCGACGATTACGAAAACAACCGATAATAGCCGAGCGACAATAGCTATTGTCGTATCATCAGAGAGGGACAAGCAGCTCTAAAAATAGAAAATTATCGACTAAAAGTTACGCGGCAACAAATTTCAGTTTGTCAGTTTCAACATCAAATTTCTCAGAAAAGATAGTTTATTTGGAAAAAAAGATCTTTCTCCATTAGTTTATTTGAGAAAAAAACAAAACTTTCTCGCATCGGTTTATTTGGAAAAAAAGAAATTTCTCGGCATTGGTTTCAGTTTTGTTTACACTTCCGGTTTTTAGCGTCACTCATTTGCATAATGACCCATTTGAGACGATTTATTACACATATGTCTACCTATTAAGTTAATTAGGCATGCACATGTCGGATATCTGGTATAACATGTATAAGCAAAATTGTTATAATTTTATTTTAATGCGTGTAATAATATTTACGCGTATGTGTGAAAATGTTCATTCTTGAATGTAACTAGCGTGGACGAACATGCACGAGAATAAAATATGCACGAGAAATATCTCGCAGGTGCCATTGGCTTCGACCAATCGTAGTTCATGCCACATAATTAAATTCTGGCGTCATCTACACTGCCCCTTACAAACACATGACGGCGGCATATCATAAAAGGGCAGGAGGGCAACAGGGTGTCGTGCCCTGCTATTACACACTTGCTGGAGCACTGGTAATAAGGGCATGTGTGTTCAACAGTTACAAATTTAGCTTCCTATTTCACATGAATGGAGATTTATTTCTAATATCAGCTTTGATAACAACCTCTCCTTCAACTACTTTGACATATAATATCCCTTTACGTCATATTATAACTTTCTGTTCACTTGGCTAACGGCGATTTTTAGCATTTTTTTGAAATCTTAATGCTTGTTAATATAATTAATTAAGCCCATGGAAAGGAAATGTGAGTTCACAAACTCCGCGCACCGGTTACGTCACGCTGCAACTGTAAGGGGAGGTAACTACTGCGATAGAGATTGGTAAAAAAAAAAACTGTAAGGGGAGGTAACTACTGCGGCAGAGTTTGGTCAAACAGCCTGGATTACCTGCCCCAGTCACTATGTTAAAGGTACGTAGGATAGTACGCCGGGAACCAGACTAGGTCAAACTCCACGCAATAGTTACCCCCCCCCCCTTTTTTTTGCTTGCAAAGGAGCACTCTCTTACACATCGGCTTACATTACATGCTACCTCTGTGGTGGGCTCAGAAAGTAGTTCCAAATATATGACGTCATCCAGACCGTTATTCAAATATTTAATTTGAAGGACAACTAGAATTAAAGGCTCCATAAACTGTGAAATATATATAAACAGCACCAATGAACTTTACCGGAATGGTCATTAAAATTACAAATTATGAAAAAAAAAAAGCTGGCTTTAAATTACAATATCCGGCTGAATCTGTAAATATTTACATTTGCAGACGAGCGTTTGCGGATTGTTTCCATCGACGAAATAAGGCAGAAAATAGTTCCGATAATAACAACTGAAATTAATATTTTACACACGTTTTATGATGATCCAAAAAGTATTTATTCAATGTGCCTATACTTTTGATCCGTAAAATACACTTAAATCCGCGTTAAATGAGTGTTTTCTGTTTTGACAAGATTCTTGTCATTGAGCCCACTGCAGAGTTATGTGAGGAACGAACGACAACTCTGCTTGGAGATTGGCAAAGGAGATCACTGTGTGGCGTTTGGAGTTTGGAACATGTTCAGTACTTTGATTATCTTTCACACTTCAGAGTAGCCTCCCCTACCAATGGACACACTTCCGGTCTAAATACAAGTTGACAACCTAGAGGTTTTCCCATATTTTCTGCGGTTTTATAAACATAACTGTCACTAAGCAATTCTGTTTTGTTGAAAATGTAGGCCACTTCTATATTTAGTGAGCATTACGTTGCAACAACTGTAACAAACTCGCAGAATGTCTTCAAAATCCAAACCTACCCGGTTACTATCAGAAATCGAGAAGTGTCGAGTCGATGGGCAATGGACAAAGGCATCAGAATTAGCGAAACAGTTTTCATCAAAGAGCACAGGGCTAGGTAAATCGTTCGACTATTTAATTCACCACAATCATGTGTATAGTTATTGTTAATCATTTTCTTATGTAAAATATATTCAAATTGAGTCAAAACGTACGGGGTCCACTTGTGGTAAAAACGTAACCCGGCACCCACCTATTAATCAAAATGTACTCTCAAGCTCCAAGTATAGATTCATGCCTTTTATTTTTATTGCAAATCCAATTAATATGTTTTAATGTAATTAAATGAATATAAAACTCTCACACAATCTGCACTTAAAATGATAAATTTTTGCACTTACAACCTTTTATTTCATTAGAATTGACTGAATATTATTGAAAATCCAAGTGTTTCAAGAAAAAACACCGGAATTTGCATATATGCACAGAAGAGGTTTATGGTCAATTTCTATGTGTTTTCTTAAAGAGGCGGCTGGCAGCAGATTTGACTGAAAAAGGGAAATACTTCAATTTTTCAGGTACTTTCATCAAGAGCAACCATCTCCTGTTCAATCATATAATGTAATCCTCCAACTGTGGGTCCAATATTGGGCAATCCATATGCTGTATCATCAATGATTGTAATTGCATGCACCTATTGTGACATACACATTTCCAGTCAACAAGTACATTATGGTCTCATTGCCCTATTGATGTCACACCCTACTTGGCACTAAATTAACACCTGCCTAATAACTCATGAAGGGTTGTCCTTAGAATCAGAGTAGAAGGCTAATTAATTTGAAATTGTAGGAGATTTAATGTTTTCTTGTGATTTTTTTTCATTTTCTTTGAATTACAGTCAAACCTGTCTTAAGCGGTCAGTCAGGGAACAAGAGAATGTGACAGCATTTCAGAGGTGACCACTACATGAAGGTTAAGCATATAACAAAGTGCTAGTTTGGTAATATCAAACTGACTGCTAAATGCAGGTTGACCGCTTAAAACATGTGGCTGCTTATACAGGTTCAACTATATTCCCATTTTTGGACGGGTCGTTCAATGAAAAATTCCATCCTTTAAATTGATGATGATGTCTGGGCGGGCATTTGGTGTCTTACATCCGCTCAGGTTGACATTTTTCTTAATCTGTTATAACTAATATGTGCTTCATTGGATTGTGTCAATTTTTGGAGTTACTTCAGTGGATAGACCTTTACATTAGGCAGTTGACTTTGTGACCTTGATCTTGACCTTTGACCTACTTTTTATGAAAAAAGCAGCATCTGGACAGGTTTACCTTTCGGTAAATCTGCTATATAACCTCTATGTGCTTCATTGGATTCACTGTATATAGTTGCCGCTTTGTCCGTCCGTTTATCTGTCCTTGCGTCCGTCATAATTTTGTACGGAGCATAACTGTAAGAGGTATCAAAATGAAACTTCATAGCCAGATAGATCTCAGTTAGGAGAAGAGCAGTGTACAAGAACAATAACTCTGTTTTGCTTTATTTAGGAGATACTGTCCTTTGTTTTTTTTTGCATACTTAAAGTTTTCGTCTAAAGCTTATATAGTATAATAAAATACCCTTTAAGGGACAAAGCACAGTTTGGGGAGCATCCATCGGTTCTACTGGCACATGTTGGCCTGTTTTGACGGCTGATATTGGGTCACGTTTGCAATCACAAAAAGTATGTTTTTTTTACCCCAATTTCAAGGAGAAAATTCCCAATTCTAGGAACAAAAAAAATAAAAAAATATCGTCATTTTTACAATGTGTTTGGGGTTGAAAGAAGCAAGTCCGAATAATAGAAGGGTTGAATGAATGAAATATTTTATTTTTTTGGTTTTATTTGATATACAGTGTATATATGTGAATTTTCCCCAATTTTGTCTAAAACAATGCAAAAAATTCCTTATTCTAAGGATCGGGTCATGTTCCAAAAATGGCGAGGAAATACCATGGGAATGCTTTAATATTTCGACAGTTGCTTAAGTGGATGGACCTCTTCATTTTCCAGTTGACCTTGACCTTTGACATACTTTTGATGAAAAAAGCCTGAAAAAACCTGTACATAATGCCATCAGGTCTTGTTTTTTACAATATGGCAAATTTGAACTGGCCAGGAAATGATTTGAGGCAGTCAAATCTGCTGCCAGTCGCCTCTTTAAGAAAATCCTGACATGATAACGGTATACCATAGATCTACCATGTAGTGATTATCTCTCGGGGGAAATTTTG
The DNA here is from genome assembly GCA_021229015.1 of Solen grandis. Classification (NCBI taxonomy): domain Eukaryota; kingdom Metazoa; phylum Mollusca; class Bivalvia; order Adapedonta; family Solenidae; genus Solen; species Solen grandis. Next base: position 72,740,403 of record CM037779.1, on the reverse strand, counting down.
TATATCAGTGTCATGCATTATTTGATTTAAACCAGTATATATTAACCTTTTTTTCTTCACAGATAACTATGTCCATTTTCTTCTTGGCGAGAGTGAATTAGAGCTTTTTGCTAAGGAAAACCCTGCATCTGAGCACAATGTGACAACAGCCAAGGAGAAGTTGACAGATTGTGAGAGACATCTCAATATTGTTTTGAAAGAAAATGGAAAGGTAAGTGACATATATTTTTTTCATAGATTATAAGACATGAAATGTCGATATAGCCATGTTTTCAGCTTGAAGGTAGTCACTGATTTGTGTCTCTGATCTTCTGTTTACATTGGTCCATTGATTTTCTTTAAATCAAATCAAAATTAGATGGTCTATGTTAGGTTGTCAGAACAATTTTGATTTGCTGCTTTTTAAAAATATGAAAACAAAGGGACAAAAACAATTTCTCTGTCACACAGTTTTGCATCAAAGTAAAACCATGGTTAAAAGCTAGACTTTGATATGTTTTGTCAACAGATGCATTTTGAAGCCACACTTCTTCTTGCCAAGGTCCATTTCTATGGAGGCTCATACCAGTCAGCACTAACACTGTATGAGAATGCCAACCTTGACACTGTATCTGTGACTACATCATCCATCCGTCTCCTCCATATTGTAGCAGAGGCCCATGCTATTAAAGGTAAAACACCATCTTATTTCTGTTAATTGTTACTAGTAAACACATAAGTGTTTCCTGTTATGAAGTTTCGTGGACTCTCTCATTCCAAACCACTTTTTTGACGTCTTTGGTACAAGATGTAAGACCTTATTTTCTTCATTCTATGTAAAATAAATAATTTACTCACAGATTGTCTCCCTCCTTACAGCTTCCTATATTTTGTTTTAAGAAGATCATTGTAGACAGGGAGAACTTTAACATAATAATTGTAATCAGTTTACTTTATTGCAAGAACTACTGTAGGTGGATTAAAGAAAATGTTTGATTTGTTAACTGTACCTAGACTGTTGGTTAAATTTTAGGTTTATGCTTAGAAAAACTTCCATCTACCTCAACCAGTAAGTTTAAAGCTGCAGAAAAAGAGGAGAAGATAGTAAAATGTTTTGAAATGGCTGGTGATTTGGCACTGCTATATCTTCAGGTGAGTATAATAGACTCAATTGACTGTTCAAGTGTTGACATTTCTGTTTTGTTTGATATGATTGTAAAAGTCAAGGTGACTAGTTTAGCTATTCTCAGTCTGAATATCTTTTCCTTGTTAGATGAGAAAGAAACAGTATCAGGAATCAGACTGTGGAGAGATTTTGAGATATTGGCTGCATTTTTGTGTCGCCTGCATAGCATGGCAGACACATAGGGATCACTTTGTCCGTCGTCGTCGGTGTCGTCGGCGTCGTCGGCGTCGTCGGCGTCACACTTTCTTGTCCGGAGCATAACTCGAAAAGTATTTGAGGTATCACCTTGAAACTTAAAACATGGATAGATCACATTGAGGTGGAGTGCAGTGCACAAGAATGATAACTCTGACTTTCGTATTTTCTGAGTTATTACCCTTTGTTGATTCTGAGATTTTATTTTTGTCCGGACCATAACTCAAAAAGTATTTGAGGTATCACCTTGAAACTTAAAACATGGATAGATCACATTGAGGTTGAGTGCAGTGCACAAGAATGATAACTCTGACTTTAATATTTTCTGAGTTATTGCCCTTTGTAAATTTTAGACTTAATTTTTTCCGGGGCATATTTTGAAAAGTATTTGAGGTACTGACTTGAAACTTTTTAGGTAGATAAATCACATTGATGTGAAGTGCAATGCTAATGAATGAGAACACTGACTTTCTTTTTTACTGAGTTATTGCCTTTTGTTGATTCTCAGACTTAGCCTATTTTTGTTCGGAGCGTAACGTGAAAGGTATGTGCTTTGTTGATCCTCAGACTTTGACTATTTTTGTTTGAAGCGTAACATAAAAGGTATGTGAGGTATTGCTAAACTTCATAATTGGAGAGATCTCATGGAGTTGGAGTGCAGTGCAGAAGAATAATAACCGTTACTTATATATTTTCTAAGTTTTTTCCCTTCGTTGATTTTCAAACATAATTTTTGTTTAGTGCATAACTTGAAAATATAACTTGAAAATATTTTGAGGTATCAACTTGAAATTTTGTAGGTCGATCAAACTCACTGAGGCAGAGTGCAGTGCACAAGATTTATAACTCTGACTTTAACATTTTCAGAGTTATTCCTCTTTGTTATTTTTCACACTTGCCTGTCTGGTGGACTCTTGCCTGGTCTGGTCTGGTACTAAATATTACAGTTTGGATTACTACAAACTTGCCAATATACCAAATTATACACTATGATGTGTAGAAGTACAATGCACAAGAACCATAATCTTCATTTTCTTGTATTTGTTGTCAAGATTTTTATAATTTGGTGTTATTTTGTACCTCACAAAATAGATTATGCTTTATCAATAATTTGTCAAAAGATCGATTTTCTAGTCAATTCTTTCATCAAACATGCTTAAATGCAGGCGACACAAGTGTTCCGAGGAACACCCACATCTAGTTTATCTTAAAAATCACAGAAATCTTTCAAATAATAAGAAAAATACAGTGTTTCTTCCAGCTTTGAATTTTAGGGGGTCATATTTGACCCCTGTACCAGATTTTTGGGGTCATTTGAAATTTTAGAGGGTCAAGCCCTAAAGCAGTGATCGGGAAAGGATTTTCAATAGGATAATGGGTCTTTCTGAGGCAAAATATGTGATATTTTATGAAGCAACTTCAACTTGCTTTTTTAAAGTAACCCTAAATCTAAAGTTCATAATAACAACAAACTCAAACCATCATAAAATTGAAACTTTCAAAGGATGTTAGTCTACATGACATCTCAGATGAGTTCAAAATTGGGTCATGTGGGGTCAAAAAGTTGGTCACCAGGTCAAATCTTTGGAAAACCTTGTGAACACTCTAGAGGTCACAGTTTTGGCCCAATCTTCAAGAAAGTTGTTCAGAATGTTAGTCTACATGATATCTTGGATGAGTTCAAAACTGGGTCACATGCAGTCAAAAAGTAATGGCACCAGGTCAAATCTTTGGAAAACCTTGTGAACACTCTAGAAGCCACAGTTTTAGCCCAATCTTCATTAGATTGAGTCAGGATGTTTGTCTACATGATATCTTAAATGAGTTTGAAAATGGGTTACATAGGGTCCAAAACTAGGTCACCAGGTCAAATCTTAGAAAAACCATGTGAACACTCTAGAGGCCACAGATTTAGCCTAATTTTCAAAACATTTTGGTCAGGATGTTTGTCTACATGATATCTTGGATTAGATTGAAATTGGGTCATGTGGGTTCAAAAACTAGGTCACCAGGTCAAATCTTGAAAACCTTGTGAACACTCTAGAGGCCACAGTTTAAGCTTAACCTTAATGTTAACATCAAATCTCAGATGAATTTAAAACTGGGCCACATGGAGTCAAAAAGTACGTCATCAGGGCAAAGTTAAGAAAAATCTTGTGAACACTCTAGAGGCCTACATTTTTGTCCCAGTCTTCATTAAACTTGATAAGAATGATGATTGCATAAATTCCCAGTTGAGTGCAAATTCAGGTAGGATCAAAATCTGGGTCACTTAGTCAAATATTACAAAAACACTTTAGATGCCACATTATTTGTCATCATGCCTAACACAGCAATCTTACTCAGGTGAGCGACACAGGGCCATCTTGGCCCTCTTGTTTTCTATATTTCACAATACAGAACAGGACTCCTTGTACTTTCCGCATACTGTACGGAATAATCAGTGCAGTGACCATGTAAAGTACAGTATGTGCTTGTGTCAGTTTAAAAAAAAGGCCGGCAAAACAGGAGAAGCAATTAACTAATGCGATGCGGTTATCAATTTCGTGTCCTTCAAATACATGTACCCATTGGAAAGAGACTTGCAAAATAAAAACAACAAATTACAATAAAAAAACAAGGTGTCTGCATTTCAAGAATATTACTCAAACTGTTGGCTGTTATAAACATCAAATTAAATTGCAAGAAGACAATATTTAATAAAAGGTGCATTACATCTGACTTGCGGAATCAGAAGAACATTCGTCACATGTAAATGCAAAGCACCGGTACCAATGCCTCGAGAAGGTCAATACTGCGTATCCCTCTCGGTTTCTTCCGTGAAAAAGACTCTGATTGATTGATACACCAATGCCTCAATGAATAAATAATGTTCATCTCTCTCTATTTATATTTAGCAACTGAATTCCCATCTTTGGGCTTGGACTATAAATGACTGAAAAATTGGAATGTGATAGGAGAGCATCGAATGCAAAAATCGATGTGACATTGTGATTTTTAATGTAACTATTATGCATGATGCATGCCCTTCTCGACCAATTTTGCTGCACAACAAGTTTCTTACATCTTTCTCAGTCTTTTAAAGTTTCAATGCAACAAATAAAAACCTGCGTCAGTGAAAACGCACAGACCGAATTTCATTGCATTAAAGCCAAAAAGAGCGTCAAAAACACAAAAACGCGCTCAGGAAGAAACACTGAAAACAATCCATGGGAAAATTCAATATGTGTTCCTTGGAATATATATATAACTGCTGAAAGAAGCTTGTTGGTATACCTACCCAAAAATATTAATCTTTAATTATTAAATATGGCTGTCTACTGCAGGAGAAGGAGAGGACTGATCAGTCACTGGGACCATTTGTTGCGGTTGAGGAGGAGGAAGCATGTATTGGGGACCTCCTGGAGACTGCTATACAGCAGTCCCCCATATACTACATTAAACATGGGTAAACTCTCAACTCCTCTCCTAGTATTGTTGTTATTGTAGTTTTTTATATATGTGACATACTTACTTATATGTTAACCCTTTCCCTCATATAGACTCATTTTGACGCACTCAATAGGTACCACATAAAGCCTGATCTGCAGAAAGCCAAACTCAAACCTTACCAAATTTAATTGTAAAATCCTCATTACCAGACCACTGAGGAGCAGCGAACAGCATAAAACCTGATCAGCCTGCGAGTTACTGGCAGGCTGATCTGGTTTTATGCTGCTCGTATAGGTCTTTTCATGGTATCCTCTATGAGGGAAAGGGTTAACATTTCTGGTCAGTAACTAATTCAGTCTGTGTTTTAACAAAATAATCAGGACATCTATAGATGTAGTTGTTATGATCCCTGAAAGTACTTTGGAGAAGCATGCAGTCCCTGCAAAAATAAATGCCTGTAAATGCTCACTTCAGAGCTAAATTCTGTTACAGTCTGATCTTAGCAAATCTTTATCTTTCTATTTATCTATGTATCTGTTTACTAGTTTAATCATTAATTCACTGCTTTCTATCTATCTTATTGGTTTATTCAGCAATAAAACTGAGAAAACAGGGTTTGAATCCCAGCAGGGTCTACCCGGATGCCTCAGTGCATTGAGGGTCTTCCTCCACCTGTCATTAGCTGGACATCGCTATATGACTGAAATACTGTCGCAAGTTCGGTAAACTAAAAAAAATAATCAATCAATCAAGAGAGAACATTATTGAGATGTGCCAAAAATGAACACAAGTACAGTCTCACAACCCTTATTCGTATGCAGTAAAATAGACCACTGTGTAATTTGTTATTGTCTGCTTATTGTCCTTGATTGCCAATTAATGATACGCAAATATACAGTACACACCCCTGCCATCCCCCCTTCCCCATTCTGTTCTCTGAGGCCTGATGTTGTTTTTACATGCAACAATGTGTCACAGTTTGGGGTAGAGCAGATAGGGATGGGAATGGAAGACAAACAATTTGAGTATGTGTCTGGTTTATTAATTGGATAAATGAATAATACTTCATCTACTTTAAGTAGATATCACTACAAAGTAAATCTCATGCACTTCTGAAAATTGCGTAATGGTATAAAGGAAATATCATTGGGAAATCCGTAATTAAAGAATAAAATTTTGTCCCAAAACTTTGAGTCAGTAAAAAATTATCAGATGAAAAGTGTCCTAAAATTTAGAGACCCAAAATATAATTATTTTCTCAATAATAAGGGTTCCAAAACTTAGAGTGTCCCAAATATTAGAGTGATTATGGTTATTCTTAGGTCAATGACTTCATGTTCTGTCATATATATTATATTGATGAATAAAACTGCAATTAAACTACATTTTAACATGTACCTAGATGCATTAATTAGGCCTGTATGGATGTTTCAGGGAGTTGGACAAAGGTATCAAACGTTTTCGTGAATTGCTACATGCTGTGGAGTCAAGATTTACCCAGCATTTAAGACTGGTATTTATTTTGCTTATTTATCATTTTATTTTGTGTCATTTAAATGTGTTAACTCCTCAAATTTTACTTACAGCTGTTATATAGATAATACAGATCAATGTTAAATGGGTTTGCTCACAAAACACAGTTTTTGTTTGTATTTATCAAGAACTTATGTAAAAGGTTCAGGCCGTTTGAGTTTTTATTTATGCCCCCGAAGGTTGGCATATAATAATTGAACCGTCTGACCGTCCGTCCGTCTGACCGTCCGGATTTCGTTTCCGCTCCATAACTCTGACATTCTTTGATGGATTTTAAATTTCCAAGGCAGACATGTTCAACATCATGAGACAATGTGTCGCATGTAATCCCCAGGTCTGTGGCTTCAAGGTCAAGGTCACACTTAGAGTTCAAAGGTCAAAAATGGGGTCTATTTTTCGTTTCTGCTCCATAACTCTGACATTCCTTGATGGATTTTGAAATTACTCAGCAGAAATGTTCACCATCAAGTAAGGATGTGTTGCGCGTAATCACCAGGTCTGTGGCTTCAAGGTCAAGGTCACACTTAGAGTCCAAAGGGTTTTTTGGGGGGGGGGGGGGGGACCCGCTCCATATCTTTGTAACTCCTCGATAGATTTTGAATTGTTTTTTTTTCAGAAATGTGCACCGTAATGATACAATGTGTTGTGTACAATACCTGGGTTCATAGCTGAAAGGTCATGGTCACACTAAGAGGTCAAGTGTCATAAGCCCCGATTGTGCATTTGTTTGCCCTTTGTCCGCCTGTCCAGAAAATGGGATGCTGTGGTTATTAAAAAATCATATTATAAGCTAGCGCAGTGAAACTTGGTATATGAAGGCAATATGGAGATTAATTAATGCACTTCACTTTGATATTTTTCTTGGATAAAAATACTGGTTGCTATGGTAATGGAAATTATCAAAATATGCATGATCAGTAGGGGACTTATGGTTCAATTATGCATATGTTTCTAGCTATTGTGTATTTTGTACATGCACAATGCTGTAGTGATTTCACTGTTAACAATGTCAGGGAAAAGTAAAAAAAAAAGTCAGGAAATTTTTCACAAAACCATGAATATGCACTTCAGGGGCATTCGTCACATCCTGTGACATATATTGTTTTATGTGTCATTTTACTCTGTACAAATGACTCTCTTCATGTAAAGTTAGTTAAGTATAACAATTGACATTTTCAGTGTATTAAATTTATTTCTTCTTCTTTTCATAAACTTGCTTCACAGAAGTGAGAGCTTTACAGGAATCACACTCACTATGTTAAGGTATTAATCACCTTTAGTAATTGTTCTAGTTTGATATTATGATAATTATAGCTTACTGCATATGTTTTCCCAGACGTTGTCCCGCCAGCTGGCAGAGACATTGTTACGAGGGGTCTGTGCCAGTTCCTATATACCTCCGGACCTGCAGGACACGGTTGACAGCCAGTCCAGTGTTACCCTTACTCCCAAAAAATACTCAACAGACAGGTGGGTAGCCATTACATGGGCAGGTGATTTGGAATATATTTAACATAAGTAGTTGAAGCTAGAGTCACAATTATGATTGATTCCCCCATGTTTCTTATATTGTGTAGAAAACTCTATTTTGTCATAAACATTAGGAGGCATGTCCAAATATGTCAAGTCTGTCCTTCTTGTTCAATCCAAGGGTGGAAAATATATTCAAGACAGAAAGACCATTCCTTGACTTAACATACAACAATCCTGATATACATGTATGTTAAACAAGAGAAATTGTCCCTCTTTTGTCTTTCTTCTTTTTAGCTCACATGAGCACAACGTGCTCAAGGTGAGCTTTTCTGATCACCTTTTGTCCGGCGTCCATCGTCCGTGCGTCCATGCGTCCGTGCGTCCGGCATCAACAATTGCTTCAAACAACATCTCCTCCTAAACGGCTTGGCCAGTTTGAAAAATATTTTGCAGGAATGTTCCTTGGATGAAGCTCTACTAAAGTTGTATAAATGGTTCTGGTCCATTGCATAATTAGGTCACAGGAGCTAAAAATAGATTTTAAAAATGCAAACTTTGAAAATCTTCTTCTGCAAAACTGCAAGGCCTAGAGCTTAGATATTTGGTATGTAGCATCATCTTATGGGCCACTACCAAGATTGTACAAATCATAGCCCTATGGTGATAAATGACCCCGCACCAGGGGTCACTTGTTTTACATAGAGTTATATAGGAAAATCTTAAAAAATCTTCTTCCATGAATGCATAAGGCCTAGAGCTTAGATATTTGGTATGAAGCATCATCTTATGGGCCACTACCAAGATTATACAAATCATAGCCCTATGGTGATAAATGACCCCGCACCAGGGGTCACTTGTTTTACACAGAGTTATATAGGAAAATCTTAAAAAATCTTCTATGAATCCATAAGGCCTAGAGCTTAGATATTTGGTATGTAGCATCATCTTATGGGCCACTACCAAGATTGTACAAATCATAGCCCAATGGTGATAAATGACCCCACACCAGGGGTCATTTGTTTTACATAGAGTTAAATAGGAAAATCTTAAAAAATCTTCTTCTATGAATCAATAAGGCCTAGAGCTAAGATTTTTGGTATGTAGTAGCATCTAATGGTTCATTACAAAGATTTTCAAAGTCTTGGCCCTACGGTGATAAATGACCCTGCGCCCAAGTCTTCTCTGAAACCATATGGCCCATTGCTTAGATATTTGGTGTGTAGTATTGTCAGGGGTAAAATGTTTTAGATTAAGTTATATCAGAATCCTTGTCTGTTTAAAAACCTTGACATCAGTTGAAGCAATGGTACTCAGGTGAGCGATTCAGGGCCATCATGGCCCTCTTGTCTTTTCTTATTATGGAATATTTGAATTTTCAAATATCTGTTCTAAATGAAAAAATATTTATAGAAGCAGTCACTTTTTCTTGCAGTAAAATTCATGTTTAGTTTTTAGTGCCCAAACTTGCTTGACATATTTGTATATCATATTAACCCTTTTAGGGGAAAATATAAGGGCAGTTTAAAAGGAAATTTGATTTTGTATGCTATTTTTAAATTGCAGAGTTTTCGTACCGCAGAATGAGAGTGAGGAAGCCTTGTTATTGTTACTTATCTCTGAGGCTGTGGTGAGTCAACCTGCTTTCTTTCTTTATCAGCAGCTGTTCAAAGACATTTTCCTTTGAAAATTTATTTAAGTTCATGCAATGCTCTTTACCCCAGGACTTCTTTTTCCTTGGAATGAGGAAATACTGCTTTTACCGTACTCCCCAAAATATGGTATTTAGACCCCTTCCCCATTATCAGAAAAAAGCTTCATACTTTATCAGGTAAACCACTGCCCTGCTTTGTGTATGCCTCAGAGAAAAATATTTCATGACTTAAATTAGTCTTACTGCCAGTATGTGATATTTTTTGTTGACATAAAAAACATTGCAAACCACACAAAGTGATATCAGTTCTTTGAATTGGGATTCTCAAATGCAGACATTTATTCTTATTCAGTATAATGTTCATGAATTGACCCTTTTACCTTATGGACAAGAATCATTGGCTAAGTAACAACAGCATGGATGTCTTTTCAGTCCCCATATTTTGTAGTCAGGAGCATTATGTATTGGCACCACTAAGATTATAAAGCAGTTCCATCATGGATCAGAACAAAATGAGTGAGTGTGTTGTCATGCCTGTATATTTAAATGTCTTCATAATGATTACAAACGTAACACATTTCTCCAAGTAGAGATATTTTCTGTATAATTTTCAACCCAGGAGAGGGAAAAAGAGAAGCAGCAACAAAAAACCTCTGTGAGTTGAAAGTAAGCAATGACTAATTATTCCCACAGGCGACAAGAGAGGCGATCTTGAACCGGACAGCAGAACACAAAGAAGCCCGACTGCACACATTCCACAATGCTGCCACCGTGTTTGATCTCTTGGCCATCGCACTGGTCAAGAGGGCACAATTCCACAAACTGGTTGATGTTAGTTACACTCTATCTTGCTTCACTTTAACCCTTTACCTCATAGACACATTTTGACGCCTTTGGAAACGGAGCAGACCCAGATCAGACAACTTTGTTCATGTCATATTGAAGCTCACATTCTACATAGTCTTACATAGTCAAAGGAAACTGAATTTTTTATATATGTATGTACATGTTCCGTTTTAAATTTCTTTGTACCAATATTCATTAATCATAAATTCGTACATGAATATTCACGAGGTAAGGGCTTAAACTTACAGTGTTGTTAATCATTTTTCAAAGCTTCATGTATGGCAAGTTATTTTAAAATAATTCATCATATATGTTGAATGGAAAACTGTGAAAGATTTAGGCATGATTGGTAGATTTGCATGCCATGTTTCTTATATCTGTTGAGAATTAAATAAATTTAGAATTTATGAAAAAAAATTGCATTGATCTTCAGTAATCTTAGCATCATCGGTACGTGATTTCACTTGATTATTAGGTTATTGTGTATCTTATTCCTTATTTATAGTTAAGCATGGAATATCAAGCTTTAATGTTGAAGAAGAAGTTTTTAATGGTAATGCTGTTTCAAAAGGCTAAGTGGTTAGACTTGATGTTTAGTAATTAAATGGTTCAAGGATGATTCCTCGGCTTACCTGCCTGGTTCCTGGCTTAAAGAAAATGGAGATTCAGTGTTAAGAAGCCTTAATGAGTTGCCAAACTGATTGGCCCATTTCTTAGTGGTGACTCATACATGACCCTATGCACAGATACTTTATGTTGCAGTCTTTTGAGAGAGCTATGAAGTTTTCCTTTGAAGAGTACCATATCTGGCAGCAGTTTGCTTACTCCCTTATCTGTGATAGACAGGTCAGTTACACATTGCAGTCCTAACAGTTTAAACTAGCATATCAAGTTTTAAGCGTATTCAAGTTATACTTTTACATCTTGATGCTATGAAGGAAGAAACTTGAGTACTGAGAAATTAGATTATTCATATACGAGGGTTGATCCAGAGGTTTGTTGACTACTTCAATATTTTTAATACTTGATTAAATATACATATAAAAAATATATATCCATAATCTATTATGAACCTTCCTTTATCTCAACAGAAAATTTTATAAAAATCGATGCAGGTATATAGGAGTACTGTCTGTTACAAACAACACATGTTTGCACTATCGCCCCACATCAACGCCACGATAATGACGTCATTGACGTAACAGAAAACTTATTGTTCTCTCTGGGTAGATGACGTTGCACATTTTTTTTAAATGGATCGACCTCAATGGGCAATTTAGTGTTCATGGCGATGAATCCATTGTCTTTTTATACTATATGAGTATTTAGAATCAGTTGCCCATAGCTCCATTCCATGGCTTTTAAGTGCGCGGCACCCATCTCACATGAACCTGAAATTACACAACAAAAGTTATAGTAAACCAGTTATTAATATCATATGGTCATGTTATATTTTAAATTATGAATTATTAGATCCAGTAAGTATTACACAACATTTTACTGTTTTTATGCCCTGCCAACTCCGCTGGGAGGCATATAGATTTTGGGTCTGTCGTCCGTCCATCCATTTGTTCGTTCGTCCGTCTGTCACACCCCGGGTTTACCTTTGTGTTTAAGCTTTTTTTTCTGAAAGATGACTTCACATCTTTATGAAACTAGGTACACATGATGTACATCATGATATGATCTATTAAATATTTATGCAAATTTATAGCTGTGACCATTATTTCTTAGTTGGAAGAACATTAAAATTTTTGTTCTGGTGCAAGTTTACCTTTGAGTTTAAGCTTTTCTATGAAGATGACTTCACATGTTAATGAAACTAGGTATACATGTACATCATGATATGATCTATTTAATATTTATGCAAAGTTATAGCTGTGACCATTATTTCATGGTTGGATGAACATTGAGAAATTGGTTGTTCTGCCTCAGGTTTACCTTTGCGTTTCAGCTTTTTTTCTATGAAGATGATTTCACATCTTGATGAAACTATATTAACATTTTATACATCATGATAAAAACTGTTTAATATTTATGCAAATTTATAGCTGTGACCCATATTTTATGGTTGGATGAACTTGGTATATTTGGTTGTCTTGAATTTGTGTTTAAGCTTTTTTTTCTATGAAAATGACTTTACATCTTCATGAAACTTGACATTCATGTACATCATGACATGGATTATTTACCAGTAGTATTTATTTAATTTAATGGCTATGACTTGGTAAAATTGGTTGTTCTGCCCCAGGTTTACCGTGTTTAAGTTTTTTTTTTAAAGGAAATTCACATAATCATGAAACTTTTGCAAATGTCATCATTACATAATCTTTTAAATTTTTAAAAATACAAGCAAATATTTAGTTCTGACCTTATTGGCGGGGCATTAGTGTCTCACAGACACATTTCCTTGTTCTAATATACATTAGTGTTATTTATTTGAAACTTAAAATAATGTCATACAAAAAGAATAATTTTAGTATTTTCATTCTCCATTGCCGAATTTGGGATCATTTGTTAAAGTCTAGTCGTATGTAAATTATAGTGGATAACACTGAAGATCAAACATTTAAACATGACAAATCTTTTTAATGTCCAGATTATGCTCGAAAATGCGTTAGTATTGTTCTTAAGCCTACATCAGTCAGTTCAAGGTCAATCACACTTCAAGATTGAGGTCATGGATGCCCCTCTGCCATTTTATCACTGTCACATATGTGATCGCTATTGAGATATTCTCGGCATTTCGAAAATGTCCTTTGTCATTTTAACAGAAGTAGCCAGCTAACTGACACCTTTCCTCTAGTTTGCTCTAGTATTTTAAACGTTTTCGTTGGTGTCTATTCTAAATATTTGCAAAAATTAATGTTTGCGCGAATTTGCGTCTGGTCCTTGATGTCCATTATGATCATTACACAGTGAACGGCCATCAGTATTCAAATTATTATTTCACAAAATAATGTCAAATGAGGTCAGATTTTCTGATGATGATAACAACAGATATAAGTACATTATGACGGAGTTTTATTTAAATTAGGACATGTTTTCCTATTTTGAAGAGACATATGCTTTTAAATATCTGACCAGTTATAGACGGGGGCGCTGAAGCGTTACTATGGTAAAGCAATCACATATTGTACAAACAAAAATAATCTTTATGACTACGATTTTACACTTAGCGATACAGAAGAGATAGACATTTATTATGGCACCATCATGAATACACTATGCAAATATTTAAAAGAATGAGCAAATAGTCTACGAATATCTGGATCAACCCTCGTATTTGTAAAAGCCTTCACCATATTCTCTCATATTCTTGTCCTTGACCACCTGTCAAGTGTTGAATACACATATACACATAAAGCAGCTGTATGAATTGGTGTGACTTTCCAGTCATTGAAAAGAAAAACGGATATTACAATTTTTAAGATAGCTTATTTACAATGCTTATATGAATGATATACTATTCTTGAATTGGAATTTCTTGCCAGGAACTAATAAGATTTTCTTTTATTCTATTATCCTAGTTTATTATTTTATTGGATTTCTTGCCAGGAACTATAAGATTTTCTTTTATTCTATTATCCTAGTATTAGGATTTCTTGCCAGGAACTTATAAGATTTTCTTTTATTCTGTTTCCTAGTATTTGAATTTCTTGCCAGGATCTAATAAGATTTTCTTTCATTCTATTATCTAAGTAAGTCATTGGAAAGTTTGTGACTTAGAATTTTCATATACTATTATTTTGATCAATGTTAACAATATTCCATTGATTTTTGCAGTATGAGCGAGCACTTCCTGTTCTGAAGGAGTGTCACCGGTTAAGACCAAAGCAAGTTATACCAACCCTGCAGGCAGCCAAAATCTGTTACGATCATTTACACAAGGTAGGTAACTCCATCCCAATCTCTCACACTAATCTTCCTTTAAAATTCAGAGCATGAAGGATAAGTGCAAGAAAAAGAGCTATATATTTTATTTTTAGCTTGACTATTTGGAAAATATGAGAGCTATTGTAGTGGCCCTGGCATCGGCGTCGGCGTTGGCGTTGTAGCTTTTGGTTAAAGTTTTGCGTGCAAGTTACTATCAACCTTATATCTCAATAACCATTTATGGTATTGACTTGAAAGTTTATAAATATGTTCAGGGGCATCAGACAACCAAGGTAGATACCTCTTGACTGAATTTAATATGAATTATGGCCCTTTTTTAACTTAGAAACTTTGGTTAAAGTTTTGCATGCAATAGAAAATTTGGTTAAAGTTTTGCGTGCAAGCTACTATCTAGTTTGTATCTCAATAACCATTCATGGTATTGACTTGAAAAATTATGAATATGTTAAGGGGCATCAGGCAACCAAGGTAGATAACTCTTGATGGAATATATTACAAATTATGGCCCCTTTTTAACTTAGAAACTTTGGTTAAAGTTTTGCATGCAAGATACTCATGGATTGATTTGAAACATCTTTAATATGTTTAGGGGTATCATACTTTCATGGTAGGTAACTCTTGATGGAATACAATACAAATTATTGCCCCTTTTTAACTTAGAAATTTTGGTTAAAGTTTTGCATGCAAGGTACTTCATGCTTTTACTCATTAAAAATAATGT
>CM037779.1:72702768-72725390 GCA_021229015.1 Solen grandis | reverse complement strand
GCGCACCGGTTACTTACGTCACGCTGCAACTGTAAGGGGAGGTAACTACTGCGGCAGAGTTTGGTCAAACAGTCTGGATTACCTGCCCCTGTCACTATGTTATAGGTACGTAGGATAGTACGCCGTGAACCAGACTAGGTCAAACTCCACACAGTAGTTACCTCCCCTTACAGGTTTTTTTTGTTGTTTTTTTTTTGTTTGTTTTTGTTTTTTGTTTTTTTTTGCTTGCAAAGGAGCACTCTCTTACACATCGGCTTACATTGCATGCTACCTCTGTGGTGGGCTCAGAAAGTAGTTCCAAATATATGACGTCATCCAGACCGTTGTTCAAATATTTAATTTGAAGGACGACTAGAAAGGCTCCATAAACTGTGAAATATATATAAACTGCACCCCTGAACTTTACCGGAATGGTCATTAAAATTACAAATTATGAAAATAAAAAGCTGGCTTTAAATTACGATATCCGGCTGAATCTGTAAATATTTACATTTGCAGACGAGCGTTTGCGGATTGTTTCCATCGGCGAAATAAGGCAGAAAATAGTTCCGATAATAACAACTGAAATTAATATTTTACACACGTTTTATGATGATTCAAAAAGTATTTATTTAATGTGCCTATACTTTTGATCCGTAAAATACACTTAAATCCGCGTTAAATGAGTGTTTTCTGTTTTGACAAGATTCTTGTCATTGAGCCCATTGCAGAGTTATGTGAGGAACGAACGACAACTCTGCTTGGAGATTGGCAAAGGAGATAACTGTGTGGCGTTTGGAGTTTGGAACATGTTCAGTACTTTGATTATCTTTCACACTTCAGAGTAGCCTCCCCTACCAATGGACACACTTCCGGTCTAAATACAAGTTGACAACCTAAAGGTTTTCCCATATTTTCTGCGGTTTTATAAACATAACTGTCACTAAGCAATTCTGTTTTGTTGAAAATGTAGGCCACTTCTATACTTAGTTAGCATTACGTTGCAACAACTGTAACAAACTCGCAGAATGTCTTCAAAATCCAAACCTACCCGGTTACTATCAGAAATCGAGAAGTGTCGAGTCGATGGGCAATGGGCAAAGGCATCAGAATTAGCGAAACAGTTTTCATCAAAGAGCACAGGGCTAGGTAAATCGTTCGACTATTTAATTCACCACACCCATGTGTATAGTTATTGTTAATCATTTTTCTTTTTGACTTACGTAAAATATATTCAAATTGAGTAACCCGGCGCCCACCTATTACCATAATCAAAATGTACTCTCAAGCTCCAAGTATAGATTCATGCCTTTTATTTTTATTCTAAATCCAATTAATATGTTTTAATGTAATTAAATGAATATAAAACTCTCACACAATCTGCACTTAAAATGATAAAATTTTGCACTTCATTAGAATTGACTGAATATTAATGAAAATCCAAGTGTTTCAAGAAAAAACACCGGAATTTGCATATATGCACAGAAGAGGTTTATGGTCAATTTCTATGAAAAAGGGAAATATTTCAATTTTTCAGGTACTTTCGTCAAGAGCAACCATCTCCTGTTCAATCATATAATGTAATCCTCCAACTGTGGGTCCAATATTGGGCAATCCATATGCAGTATCATCAATGATTGTAATTGCATGCACCTATTGTGACATACACATTTCCAGTCAACAAGTACATTATGGTCTCATTGCCCTATTGATGTCACACCATACTTAGCACTAAATTAACACCTGCCTAATAACTCATGCAGGGTTGTCCTTAGAATCACAGTAGAAGGCTAATTAATTTGAAATTGTAGGAGATTTAATGTTTTCTTGTGATTTTTTTTCATTTTCTTTGAATTACAGTCAAACCTGTCTTAAGCGGTCAGTCAGGGAACAAGAGAATGTGACAGCATTTCAGAAATGACCACTACATGAAGGTTAAGCATATAACAAAGTGCTAGTTTGGTAATATCAAACTGACTGCTAAATGCAGGTTGACCGCTTAAAACATGTGGCTGCTTATACAGGTTCAACTATATTCCCATTTTTGGACGGGTCGTTCAATGAAAAATTCCATCCTTTAAATTGATGATGATGTCTGGGCGGGCATTTGGTGTCTTACATCCGCTCAGGTTGACATTTTTCTTAATCTGTTATAACTAATATGTCCTTCATTGGATTGTTTCAATATTTGGACAGTTGCTTACGTGGATAGACCATTACATGATGCAGTTGACCTTGTGACCTTGATCTTGACCTTTGAACTACTTTTTATGAAAAAAGCAGCATCTGGACAGGTTTACCTTTCGGTAAATCTGCTATATAACCTCTATGTGCTTCATTGGATTCACTGTTTTATTATGCTTCCCAAAGGGCAAGTATATAGTTGCCGCTTTGTCCGTCCGTTTATCTGTCCTTGCGTCCGTCATAATTTTGTACGGAGCATAACTGTAAGAGGTATCAAAATGAAACTTCATAGCCAGATAGATCTCAGTTAGGAGAAGAGCAGTGTACAAGAACAATAACTCTGTTTTGCTTTATTTAGGAGATACTGCCCTTTGTTTTTTTTGCATACTTAAAGTTTTCGTCTAAAGCTTATATAGTATAATAAAATACCCTTTAAGGGACAAAGCACAGTTTGGGGAGCATCCATCGGTTCTACTGGCACATGTTGGCCTGTTTTGACGGCTGATATTGGGTCACGTTTCCAATCACAAAAAGTATGTTTTTTTTACCCCAATTTCAAGGAGAAAATTCCCAATTCTAGGAACAAAAAAAAAATAAAAAAATATATCGTCATTTTTACAATGTGTTTGGGGTTGAAAGAAGCAAGTCCGAATAATAGAAGGGTTGAATGAATGAAATATTTTATTTTTTTGGTTTTATTTGATATACAGTGTATATATGTGAATTTTCCCCAATTTTGTCTAAAACAATGCAAAAAATTCCTTATTCTAAGGGTCGGGTCATGTTCCAAAAATGGCGAGGAAATACCATGGGAATGCTTTAATATTTCGACAGTTGCTTAAGTGGATGGACCTCTTCATTTTCCAGTTGACCTTGACCTTTGACATACTTTTGATGAAAAAGCCTGAAAAAACCTGTACATAATGCCATCAGGTCTTGTTTTTTACAATATGGCAAATTTGAACTGGCCAGGAAATGATTTGAGGCAGTCAAATCTGCTGCAAGTCGCCTCTTTAAGAAAATCCTGACATGATAACGGTATACCATAGATCTACCATGTAGTGATTATCTCTCGGGGGAAATTTTGTATATCAGTGTCATGCATTATTTGATTTAAACCAGTATATATTAACCTTTTTTTCTTCACAGATAACTATGTCCATTTTCTTCTTGGCGAGAGTGAATTAGAGCTTTTTGCTAAGGAAAACCCTGCATCTGAGCACAATGTGACAACAGCCAAGGAGAAGTTGACAGATTGTGAGAGACATCTCAATATTGTTTTGAAAGAAAATGGAAAGGTAAGTGACATATATTTTTTTCATAGATTATAAGACATGAAATGTCGATATAGCCATGTTTTCAGCTTGAAGGTAGTCACTGATTTGTGTCTCTGATCTTCTGTTTACATTGGTCCATTGATTTTCTTTAAATCAAATCAAAAGTAGATGGTCTATGTTAGGTTGTCAGAACAATTTTGATTTGCTGCTTTTTAAAAATATGAAAACAAAGGGACAAAAACAATTTCTCTGTCACACAGTTTTGCAACAAAGTAAAACCATGGTTAAAAGCTAGACTTTGATATGTTTTGTCAACAGATGCATTTTGAAGCCACACTTCTTCTTGCCAAGGTCCATTTCTACGGAGGCTCATACCAGTCAGCACTAACACTGTATGAGAATGCCAACCTTGACACTGTATCTGTAACTACATCATCCATCCGTCTCCTCCATATTGTAGCAGAGGCCCATGCTATTAAAGGTAAAACGCCATCTTATTTCTGTTAATTGTTACTAGTAAACACATAAGTGTTTCCTGTTATGAAGTTTCGTGGACTCTCTCATTCCAAACTACTTTTTTGACGTCTTTGGTACAAGATGTAAGACCTTTTTTTCTTCATTCTATGTAAAATAAATAATTTACTCACAGATTGTCTCCCTCCTTACAGCTTCCTATATTTTGTTTTAAGAAGATCATTGTAGACAGGTAGAACTTAAACATAATAATTGTAATCAGTTTACTTTATTGCAAGAACTACTGTACGTGGATTAAAGAAAATGTTTGATTTGTTAACTGTACCTACTGTTGGTTAAATTTTAGGTTTATGCTTAGAAAAACTTCCATCTACCTCAACCAGTAAGTTTAAAGCTGCAGAAAAAGAGGAGAAGATAGTAAAATGTTTTGAAATGGCTGGTGATTTGGCACTGCTATATCTTCAGGTGAGTATAATAGACTCAATTGACTGTTCAAGTGTTGACATTTCTGTTTTGTTTGATATGATTGTAAAACTCAAGGTGACTAGTTTAGCTATTCTCAGTCTGAATATTTTTTCCTTGTTAGATGAGAAAGAAACAGTATCAGGATTCAGACTGTGGAGAGATTTTGAGATATTGGCTGCATTTTTTATCTTAAAAATCACAGAAATCTTTCAAATAAAAAAAAATATATAGTGTTTCTTCCAGCTCTGCATTTTAGGGGGTCATATTTGACCCCTGTACCAGATTTTTGGGGTCATTTGAAATTTTAGAGGGTCAAACCCTAAAGCAGTGATCGGGAAAGAATTTTCAATAGGATAATAGGTCTTTCTGAGGCAAAATATGTGATATTTTATGAAGCAACTTCAACTTGCTTTTTAGCTCACATGAGCACAACGTGCTCAAGGTGAGCTTTTCTGATCGCCTTTTGTCCGGCGTCCGTCGTCCGTCGTCCGTGCGTCCGTGCGTGCGTCCGTGCGTGCGTGCGTCCGGCGTCAACAATTGCTTCAAACAACATCTCCTCCTAAACGGCTTGGCCAATTTGAAAAATATTTTGCAGGAATGTTCCTTGGATGAAGCTCTACTAAAGTTGTATAAATGGTTCTGGTCCATTGCATAATTAGGTCACAGGAGCTAAAAATAGATTTTAAAAATGCAAACTTTGAAAATCTTCTTCTGCAAAACTGCAAGGCCTAGAGCTTAGATATTTGGTATGTAGCATCATCTTATGGGCCATTACCAAGATTGTACAAATCATAGCCCTACGATGATAAATGACCCCGCACCAGGGGTCACTTGTTTTACATAGATTATATGAAAATCTTAAAAAATCTTCTTCATAATCATAAGGCCTAGAGCTTAGATATTTGGTATGTAGCATCATCTTATGGGCCACTACCAAGATTGTACAAATCATAGCCCTATGGTGATAAATGACCCCGCACCAGGGGTCACTTGTTTTACATAGATTTATATGGGAAAATCTTAAAAAATCTTCTTCCATTAATGCATAAGGCCTAGAGCTTAGATATTTGGTATGAAGCATCATCTTATGGGCCACTACCAAGATTGTACAAATCATAGCCCTATGGTGATAAATGACCCCGCACCAGGGGTCACTTGTTTTACAAGAGTTATATGGAAAATCTTAAAAAATCTTCTTCCATGAATGCATAAGGCCTAGAGCTTAGATAATTGGTATGAAGCATCAACTTATGGGCCACTACCAAGATTGTACAAATCATAGCCCTAAGGTGATAAATGACCCCACACCAGGGGTCTGTTTTACACAGAGTTATACTGGAAAATCTTAAAAAATCTTCTTCTATGAATCCATAAGGCCTAGAGCTTAGATATTTGGTATGTAGCATCATCTTATGGTTCATTACAAAGATTTTCAAAGTCTTGGCCCTACGATGATAAATGACCCTGCGCCCAAGTCTTCTCTGAAACCATATGGCCCATTGCTTAGATATTTGGTGTGTAGTATTGTCAGGGGTAAAATGTTTTAGATTAAGTTATATCAGAATCCTTGTCTGTTTAAAAACCTTGACATCAGTTGAAGCAATGGTACTCAGGTGAGCGATTCAGGGCCATCATGGCCCTCTTGTTTAAAGTGACCCTAAATCTAAAGTGCATAATAATAACAACAAACTCAAACCATCATAAAATTGAAACTTTCAAAGGCTGTTTGTCTACATGATATCTCAGATGAGTTCAAAATTGGGTCATGTTGGGTCAAAAAGTAGGTCACCAGGTCAAATCTTTGGAAAACCTTGTGAACACTCTAGAAGCCACAGTTTTAGCCCAATCTTCATTAGATTGAGTTAGAATGTTTGTCTACATAAACTAGGTCACCAGGTCAAATCTTAGAAAAACCTTGTGAACACTCTAGAGGCCACAGATTTAGTCTAATTTTCAAAAAAAAATTTGGTCAGGATGTTTGTCTACATGATATCTTGGATGAGTTCGAAATTGGGTGACGTGGGTTCAAAAACTAGGTCACCAGGTCAAATCTTTGAAAACCTTGTGAACACTCTAGAGGCCACAGTTTAAGCTTAACCTTAAATGTTAATATCAAATATCAGATGAATTAAAAACTGGGCCACATGGAGTCAAAAAGTACGTCACCAGGGCAAAGTTTAGAAAAATCTTGTGAACACTCTAGAGGCCTACATTTTTGTCCCAGTCTTCATTAAACTTGATAAGAACGATGGTTGCATAAATTCCCAGTTGAGTGCAAAGTCAGGTAGGATCAAAGTCTGGGTCACTTAGTCAAATATTACAAAAACACTTTAGATGTCACATTTTTTGTCATCATGCCTAACACAGCAATCTTACTCAGGTGAGCGACACAGGGCCATCTTGGCCCTCTTGTTTTCTATATTTCACAATACAGAACAGGACTCACTGTACTTACCGTATACCGTACAGAATAATCAGTGCAGTGACCATGTAAAGTACAGTATGTGCTTGTGTCAGTTAAAAGAAAAGGCCGGCCAAACAGGAGAAGCAATTAACTAAAGCGATGCAGTTATCAATTTTCGTGTATATTTCAAATACATGTACCCATTGGAAAGAGACTTGCAAAATAAAAACAACAAATTACAATAAAAAAACAAGGTGTCTGCATTTCAAAAATATTACTCAAACTGTTGGCTATTATAAACATCAAATTAAATTGCAAGAAGATAATATTTAATAAAAGGTGCATTACATCTGACTTGCGGAATCAGAAGAACATTTGTCACATGTAAATGCAAAGCACCCGGTACCAATGCCTCGAGAAAGTCTATACTGTGTATCCCTCTCGGTTTCTTCTGTGAAAAAGACTCTGATTGGTTGATACACCAATGCCTCGATGAATAAATAATGTTCATCTCTCTCTATTTATATTTAGCAACTGAATTCCCATCTTTGGGCTTGGACTATAAATGACTGAAAAATTGGAATGTGACAGGAGAGCATCGAATGCAAAAATCGATGTGACATTATGATTTTTAATGCAACTATTATGCATGATGCATGCCCTTCTCGACCAATGCTGCTGCACAACAAGTTTCTTACATCTTTCTTAGTCTTTTAAAGTTTCAATGCAACAAATAAAAACCTGCATCAGGGAAAACACACAGACCGAATTTCATTGCATCAAAGCCAAAAACAGGGTTGCCACATACCTTGAAAAGTCAGGGAAAAATGATTTTTTTTCAAGGTCAGTGAATTGTCAGGGAATTTTGAAAAATGGTCAGTGAAAAAATACATTTTAGAAAAGTCAGGGAAAAGTCAGGGAAAAATGAAAGTCTGAGTTGATGTTTTGAATTTTTCAGTGGCTATGGCAGTCTTCAAACATATTTATAATTTTTAAATAATCATGATGATTTTAAATGCTTTTGTGACCATTTATGTTGATATAGTGTCCATAGCTTACATGTAAATGTTGCTTAATGTGTAAGATTGACTGAAGTATTACTACCTTGTAAGAAAATCATTTAATAGTATCTGTACTATTATCACTGACTAATATAACCATGAAAAGGAATTCTGATTTATTTGAAATTTGTTAAGGTTATTATTCTAAAACAATAAAAATGTAGATGGGAGGATTGGACGGCTGAAGGGGAGGAGGAGGCCGAAAAATTGTGGTTGTATTGGTCAGTGAAAAGTAGGGCTGAGTCAGGGAAAAGTCAGGGAATAGTCAGGGAATTTTATTTCTTCAGCTCTGTGGCAACCCTGAAAAAGAGCGTCAAAAACACAAAAACGCGCTCAGGAAGAAACACTGAAAATAATCCATGGGAAAATTCAATATGAGTTCCTTGGAATAAATATATAACTGCTGAAAGAAGCTTGTTAGCAGATTACACAAAGAATGTAAACCAGTCATACACAAGACTTGCAGATTGATCTTGTTGGTAACATTCCTAAGAGTATACCTACCCTAAAATATTAATCTTTAATTATTGAATATGGCTGTCCACTGCAGGAGAAGGAGAGGACTGATCAGTCACTGGGACCATTTGTTGCAGTTGAGGAGGAGGAAGCATGTATTGGGGACCTCCTGGAGACAGCTATCCAGCAGTCCCCCATATACTACATTAAACATGGGTAAACTCTCAACTCCTCTCCTAGTATTGTTGTTATTGTAGTTTTTTTATATATGTGACATACTTACTTACATGTTAACATTTCTGGTCAGTAACTAATTCAGTCTGTGTTTTAACAAAATAATCAGGACATCTATAGATGTAGTTGTTATGATCCCTGAAAGTACTTTGGAGAAGCATGCAGTCCCTGCAAAAAAAAATGCCTGTAAATGCTCACCTCAGAGCTAAATTCTGTTACATTCTGATCTTAGCAAATCTTTATCTTTCTATTTATCTATATATCTGTTTACTAGTTTAATCATTAATTCACTGCTTTCTATCTAGCTTATTGGTTTATTCAGCAATAAAACTGAGAAAACAGGGTTTGAATCCCAGCAGGGTCATTCAGATTTTCATGTGAAGAAGCCTTCCAGCTGGCTTGCAGTATGTCAGTGGTTCTACCCGTCGCAAGTTCGGTAAACTAAAAAAAAAAATCAATCAATCAAGAGAGAACATTATTGAGATGTGCCAAAAATGAACACAAGTACAGTCTCACAACCCTTATTCGTATGCAGTAAAATAGACCACTGTGTAATTTGTTATTGTCTGCTTATTGTCCTTGATTGCCAATTAATGATACATAAATATACAGTACACACCCCTGCCATCCCCCCTACCCTATTCTGTTCTCTGAGGCCTGATGTTGTTTTTACATGCAACAATGTGTCACAGTTTGGGGTAGAGCAGATAGGGATGGGAATGGAAGACAAACAGTTGAGTATGTGTCTGGTTTATTAATTGGATAAATGAATAATACTTCATCTGCTTTAAGTAGATATCACTGCAAAGTAAATCTCATGCACTTCTGAAAATTGCGTAATGGTATAAAGGAAATATCATTGGGAAATCCGTAATTAAAGAATAAAATTTTGTCCAAAAACTTTGAGTCAGTAAAAAATTATCAGATGAAAAGTGTCCTAAAATTTAGAGACCCAAAATATAATTATTTTCTCAAAAATAAGGGTTCCAAAACTTAGAGTGTCCCAAATCTTAGAGTGATTATGGTTATTCTTAGGTCAATGACTTCATGTTCTGTCGTATATATTATATTGATGAATAAAACTGCAATTAAACTACATTTTAACATGTACCTAGATGCATTAATCAGGCCTGTATGGATGTTTCAGGGAGTTGGACAAAGGTATCAAACGTTTTCGTGAATTGCTACATGCTGTGGAGTCAAGATTTACCCAGCATTTAAGACTGGTATTTATTTTGCTTATTTATCATTTTATTTTGAGTTATTTAAATGTGTTAACTCCTCAAATTTTACTTACAGCTGTCATATAGATAATACAGATCATGACTGTTCAATGTTAAATGGTTTTGCTCACAAAACACAGTTTTTGTTTGTATTTATCAAGAATGGTGGTCCAAACTTAGGTAAAAGGTTCAGGCCGTTTGAGTTTTTATTTATGCCCCCGAAGGTTGGCATATAATAATTGAACCGTCTGTCCGTCCGTCTGACCGTCTGGATTTCGTTTCCGCTCCATAACTCTGACATTCCTTGATAGATTTTAAATTTCCATGGCAGACATGTTCACCATCATGAGATAATGTGTCTCGTGTAATCCCCAGGTCTGTGGCTTCAAGGTCAAGGTCACACTTAGAGTTCAAAGGACAAAAATGGGGTATATTTTTCGTTTCTGCTCCATAACTCTGACATTCTTCAATCGATTTTGAAATTACTTGGCAGAAATGTTCACCATCATAAGACAATGTGTTGGTGCAATCCCCAATTCTGTGGCTTTAAGGTCAAGGTCAAGGTCAACTTAAATCAAAAAAAAGGGGTCTTTTTTTCGTTTCGCTCCATAACTCTGAATTCCTTAATGGATTTTGAAATTACTTGGCAGAAATATTCACCATCATGAGACGATGTGTCGTGCGCAATCCGAAGGCCTGTAGCTTCAAGGTCAAGGTCAAGGTCAGACTTAGAGTTCAAATGTCAAAAATGGGGTCTTTTTTTCGTTTCCACTCCATAACTCTGACATTCCTTGATGGATTTTGAAATTACTCAGCAGAAATGTTCACCATCAAGTAAGGATGTGTCGCGCACAATCACCAGGTCTGTGGCTTCAAGGTCAAGGTCACATTTAGAGTCCAAAGTTTTTTGGTTTTTTTTGGGACCGCTACATATCTTTGTAACTCCTTGATAGATTTTGATTTTTTTTGCAGAAATGTGCACCGTAATGATACAATGTGTTGTGTACAATACCTGGGTTCATAGCTGAAAGGTCATGGTCACACTAAGAGGTCAAGTGTCATAAGCCCAAATTGTGCATTTGTTTGCCCTTCGTCCGCCTGTCCAGAAATTGGGATGCTGTGATTACTAAAAAACCATATTATAAGGTAGCGCAGTGAAACTTGGTATATGAAGGCAATATGGAGATTAATTAATGCACCTCACTTTGATATTTTTCTTGGATAAAAATACTGGTTGCTATGGTAATGGAAATTTATCAAAATATGCATGATCAGTAGGGGACTTATGGTTCAATTATGCATATGTTTCTAGCTATTGTGTATTTTGTACATGCATAATGCTGTAGTGATTTCACTGTTAAAAATGTCAGGGAAAAGTCAAAAGAAATGTCAGGAAATTTTTCACAAAACCATGAATATACACTTCAGGGGCATTCGTCACATCCTGTGACATACAGTGGAACCTCTAAAAACCGCACCCTCCTGAAAACCGGAATACTCTCTAAACCGCACGATTTCAAAAGTCCCGATTTTCCCCCTATATATTTCATATTGAAAAATACTCTCTAAACCGGACCCTCCGAATTCCGAATACCGCACGAAATTTTTTGGATATTTAGATAAATTGTGCCTATTTTAACCTCTGTAAACCGCACACAAATTTTCTGTCCGAGAAAAAAAACGCATGATTAATTTGAAATTCTGTACTGTAATTATGTGTTTATGGCCGTAATATGGTTTGAGATTAATCGGTGTTGCAATTTTATCCACTATGTGTGAAAAATACAATTAGCGGTGCTTGTTTACAATGACTGGATTGATCAATTACAGAATACGGTAATAATAGTGTTAATCAAACTTAATGAGCATCAGAAGTGTATGATAATTAAATCAGAGATTAATTTAAAAGAAAATTGTCAACAAACACATCATTTCATTTGAAGTTAAATAAATCGGCTCTCTCTGATGTTAATTCTGTGGAATGCATTTTGTGATAAACTTTAATTGAGTAAATATGTCGGCTGAGATATATTCAGGGTTCTTTAACTTCCTTGTCATATCTCTACTAAAAGGGCAACTTATTCAACACACGTACCTGCGCTTACCGTGTGAAACAATAAGGTGTGAAGATTACAGGTGCCTTTTTGAAAGTTGCATAATACAATGTTTTGAGTTTGATTCCCAATCTCCTTCTATTTGGTTAACATGTACTTATCTTGTAATTAACTCATTAATAAGAAATGAACATTTCACTTCACATACAATTAATACCATACACATAACATTTGAAGAATATACATCGAATCCCATACATAAAGCAAAATAAGCGCTGAAAGAGCAAAAACCTCTGTAAACCGCACACCCCTGAAAACCGGACATTTTAGCTGGTCCGAGCACCGTGCAGTTTTTAGAGGTTCCACTGTATATTGTTTTATGTGTCCTTTTACTTCTGTAGGGAAATACAAATGACTCTCTTCATTTAAAGTTAGTTAACTATAACTATTAACATTTTCAGTGTAATAAATTTATTTCTTCTTCTTTTCATAAACTTGCTTCACAGAAGTGAGAGCTTTACAGGAATCACACTCACAATGTTAAGGTATTAATCACCTATAGTGATTGTTCTAGTTTGATATTATGATAATTATAACTTACTGCATATGTTTTCCCAGACATTGTCCCGCCAGCTGGCAGAGACATTGTTACGAGGGGTCTGTGCCAGTTCCTATGTACCTCCGGACCTGCAGGACACGGTTGACAGCCAGTCCAGTGTTACCCTTACTCCCAAAAAATACTCAACAGACAGGTGGGTACCATTACATGTGCAGGTGATTTGGAATATATTTAACATAAGTAGTTGAAGCTAGAGTCACAATTATGATTGATTCCCCCATGTTTCTTATATTGTGTAGAAAACTCTATTTTGTCATAAACATTAGGAGGCATGTCCAAATATGTCAAGTCTGTCCTTCTTGTTCAATCCAAGGGTGATAAATATATTCAAGACAGAAAGACCATTCCTTGACTTAACATACAACAATCCTGATATACATGTATGTTAAACAAGAGAAATTGCCTCTCTTTTGTCTTTTGCCTTTCTTCTTTTCTTTTCTTATTATGGAATATTTGAATTTTCAAATATCTGTTCTAAATGAAAAAATATTTATAGAAGTAGTCACTTTTTCTTGCAGTAAAATTCATGTTTAGTTTTTAGGGCCCAAACTTGCTTGGCATATTGGTATATCATATTAACCCTTTTAGGGGAAAATATAAGGGCAGTTTAAAAGGAAATTTGATTTTGTATGCTATTTTTAAATTGCAGAGTTTTCGTACCGCAGAATGAGAGTGAGGAAGCCTTGTTATTGTTACTTATCTCCGAGGCTGTGGTGAGTCAGCCTGCTTTCTTTCTTTATCAGCAGCTGTTCATAGACATTTTCCTTTGAAAATTTATTTAAGTTCATGCAATGCTCTTTACCCCAGGACTTCTCTTCCTTAGAATGAGGAAATACTGCTTTTACCGTACTCCCCAAAATATGGTATTTAGACCCCTTCCCCATTATCAGAAAAAAGCTTCATACTTTATCAGGTAAACCACTGCCCTGCTTTGTGTATGCCTCAGAGAAAAATATTTCATGACTTAATTTAGTCTTACTGCCAGTATGTGATATTTTTTGTTGACATAAAAAACATTGCAAACCACACACAGTGATATCTGTTTCTTTGAATTGGGATTCTCAAATGCAGACATTTGTTCTTATTCAGTATAATGTTCATGAATTGACCCTTTTACCTTATGGACAAGAATCATTGGCTAAGTAACAACAGCATGGATGTCTTTTCAGTCCCCATATTTTGTAGTCAGGAGCATTATGTATTGGCTCCACTAAGATTATAAAGCAGTTCCCTCATGGATCAGAACAAAATGAGTGAGTGTGTTGTCATGCCTGTATATTTAAATGTCTTCATAATGATTACAAACGTAACACATTTCTCCAAGTAGAAATATTTTCTGTATAATTTTCAACCCAGGAGAGGGAAAAAGAGAAGCAGCAACAACAAACCTCTGTGAATTGAAATTAAATAATGACTAATTATTACCACAGGCGACAAGAGAGGCGATCTTGAACCGGACAGCAGAACACAAAGAAGCCCGACTGCACACATTCCACAATGCTGCCACCGTGTTTGATCTCTTGGCCATCGCACTGGTCAAGAGGGCACAATTCCACAAACTGGTTGATGTTAGTTACACTCCATCTTGCTTCCCTTTAACCTTTTACCTCATAGACACATTTTAACGCCTTTGGAAACGGAGCAGACCCAGATCATACAAGTCTGGAAAGAGCTACCTGATCAGGGACTCCTGTGTTTGTTCATGTCATATTGAAGCTCACATTCTACATAGTCTGACATAGTCAAAGGAAACTGAATGTTTCATATATGTATGTATATGTACCATTTAAATTTCTGTGTACCAATATTCATAAATCATAAAATTGTATATGAATATTCACGAAGTAAGGGCTTAAACTTACAGTGTTGGTAATCATTTTTCAAAGCAAAATTTTAAAAGAATTAGGCATGTTTGGTAGATTTGCATGCCATGTTTCTTATATATGGTGAAAATTAAATAAATTCAGAATTTATGAAAAAAAAATTGCATTGATCTTCAGTAATCTTAGCATCATCGATACTTGATTTCACTTGATTATTAAGTTAATGTGTATTTCATTCCTTATTTATAGTTAAGCATGGAATATCAAGCTTAAATGTTGAAGACGAGTTTTTAATGCTAATGCTGCTTCAAAAGGCTAAGTGGTTAGACATGATGTTTAGCAATTAAATGGTTAAAGGATGATTCCCTGGCTTACCTGCCTGGTTCCTGGCATAAAGAAAAGGGAGATTCAGTGTTAAGAAGCCTTAATGAGTTGCCAAACTGCTTGGCCTAATTCTTAGTGGTGACTCATACATGACCCTATGTACAGATATTTTATGTTGCAGTCTTTTGAGAGAGCTATGAAGTTTTCCTTTGAAGAGTACCATATCTGGCAGCAGTTTGCTTACTCCCTTATCTGTGATAGACAGGTCAGTTACACATTGCAATCTTGACAGTTTAAATTAACATTATTAAGATTATCCATATACGAGGGTTGATCCAGAGGTTCGTAGACTACTTCAATATTTTTAATACTTGATTAATTATATAAAAATATATATATCCATAATCTATTATGAACCTTCCTTTATCTCAACAGAAAATTGTATAAAAATTGATGCAGGTATATAGGAGTACTGTCCGTTACAAGCAACAAAATGTTTGCACTATCACCCCACATCAACGACGTCATTATCTCTCTGGGTAGATGACGTTCACATTTTTTTCAATGGATCAACCTCCATGGGCAATGCAGCGTTCATGGCGATGAATCCATTGTCTTTTTATACTAAATGAGTATTTAGAATCAATTGCCCATAGCTCCATTCCATGGCTTTTAGGTTTGCACCTGAAATTACACAACAAAAGTTATAGTAAACCAATTATTAATATCAAACGGTCATGTTATATTTTAAATTATGAATTATTAGATCCAGTATGTATTACACAACATTTTACTGTTTTTATGCCCCGCCAACTCTGTAAGATTTTCGGTCTGTGCATCCCTCCGTCTGTCCATCAGTCCGTCCATCCATCATGGACTGATGTACATCATTATATGATCTTTAAAAAAAACTGCAAATTCATGGCTGTGACCATTATTTCTTAGTTGGATGAACATTAAAAAATTTGTTCTGGCTCAAGTTTACCTTTGTGTTTAAGCTTCTTTTCTTTGAAGATGACTTTACATGTTAATGAAACTAAGTATACATGTACATCATGGTATGATCTATTTAATACTTATGCAAATTTTTGGCTGTGACCTATATTTCATGGTTGGATGAACATTTAGAAATTGGTTGTTCTGCCTCAGGTTTACCTTTGCATTTCAGCTTTTTTTCTATGACGATGATTTCACATCTTGATGAAAATATAAAATATTCACATTTTATACATCATGATAAAAACTTTTTAATATTTATAGCTGTGACCAATATTTCATGGTTGGATGAACATGGTATATTTGGTTGTCTTGAATTTGTGTTTAAGCTTTTTTTTCTATGAAGATGACTTTACATCTTCATGAAACTTGACATTCATGTACATCATGACATGGATTATTTACCAGTAGTATTTATTTAATATTATGGCTATGACTTGGTAAAATTGGTAATTCTTCCCCAGGTTTACCTCTGTGTTTAAGCTTCTTTTTCTCTAAAGGTAAATTCACATCATCATGAAACTTTGTACAAATGTACATCATTATATAATCTTATAAAAATACATGCAAATATTTAGTTCTGACCTTATTGGCGGGGCATTAGTGTCTCACAGACACATTTCCTTGTTCTAATATACATTAGTGTTATTTATTTGAAACTTAAAATAATGTCATACCAAAAAAATAATTTTAGTATTTTCATTCTCCATTGCTGAATTTGGGATCATTTGTTATAGTCTAATCGTATGTAATTTAAAGTCGAAAACACATACGATAAAACATTTAAACATTACGCACTTTTTTAATGTCCAGATTTTGCTCTAAAATGCGTTTGTATCGTTCTTAAGCCTACATTAATTAGTTCAAGGTCAGTCATCTGTCACTCTTCAAGGCACTGCAGATTGATGTCTTGGATGCCTCTCTCGCCGTTTGATCACTGTCACATATGTGATTGCTGTCGAGATATTCTCGGCATTTTGAAAATGTCCTATGTCATTTAAACACAAGTACCCAGCTAACTGACACCTTTCCACTAGATTGCTCTAGTATTTTAAACGTTTTTGTAGGTGTCTATTCTAAATATTTGCAAAAATTAATGTTTGCCCCAATTTCCGTCCGGTCCTTGTTGTCATTTATTTCATAGCAAACGTGATGAACGTCAGTATTCAAATTGTTATTATTTCGCAAAATAACGCCAAAATGAGGTCAGATTTTCTGATGATGATAACAACAGATATAAGTACGTTATGATGAAGTTTTATTTAAATTAGGACATGTTTTCCTATTTTGAATATACTTTTAAGTATCTGACCAAATAATAGACGGGGGCGCTGAAGCGTTACTATGGTTATGCAATCACTTATTGTACAACCAATAATAATCTTTATGACTACGATTTCACACTTAGCGATACAGAAGAGATAGACATTTATTATGACACCAACATGAATACACTATGCAAATATTTTAAAGAGTGAGCAAAAAAGTCTACGAATATCTGGAACAACCCTCGTATTTGTAAAAGCCTTCACCATATTCTCTCATATTCTTGTCCTTGACCACCTGTCAAGTGTTGATTACACATATACACATAAAGCAGCTGTATGAATGGAAGGAAAAATTGATATTACAATTTTTAAGATAGCTTATTTACAATGCTTATATGAATGATATACTATTCTTGAATTAGAATTTCTTGCCAGGAACTAATAAGATTTTTTTTTATTCTATTATCCTAGTATTAGGATTTCTTGCCAGGAACTAATAAGATTTTCTTTCATTCTATTATCTAAGTAAGTCATTTGAAGGTTTGTGTCTTAGAAATTCATATACTATTATTTTGATCAATGTTAACAATATTCCATTGATTTTTTGCAGTATGAGCGAGCACTTCCTGTTCTGAAGGAGTGTCACCGGTTAAGACCAAAGCAAGTTATACCAACCCTGCAGGCAGCCAAAATCTGTTACGATCATTTACACAAGGTAGGTAACTCCACCCCAATCTCTCACACTAATCTTCCTTTACAATTCAGAGCATGAAGGATAAGTGCAAGAAATAGAGCTTTATATTTTATTTTTTGTAATTGAATCCTTTACTTTTCTTTTCCTAAAGTTTATCAAATTACCAAAATTTTAATCATTTTATATGTAAAAGTAATGTTATAACTTCAAAAGAGCAACATATATACAGGAAAAACTGAAAAGGAGTATTTTTTTGTTAGTTTTTTTTTTTCTATCATTTGGACACATTTAATTGTTTGAACACATTAAGTGATTTGCCCAGTGGTATTGATTACTACATGAGAAATAATCTCTTTATAAACTTTGGTTTTATCCACTTGTAATCTGAGAGTCTGTGATCCACACACTTGAGTAATTAAAGGAACTCATGAGTTTCTGTTCTATTTATGTTTAAAACGTGGTGTGATGTGATAATTTCTTTGTCAAGAATAGGTGATTGTTGGATTTGAATGTGATGGAAAACAATTATTATGAAATCCTCAATATTTTATAGTAAAGGAAGATGCAATATTTGTAATTAACTGTTTAGATCCTCATTCATTGAAACCAGACTTCTTCAATATTTAACCGTTATGGCAAAGAGAATTTACACTTTAACTTCTTATCATTATTCTTGCAATTATCACTGCTCTTAAATGATTAAATGTGACATTGTATTATAATGACTGAAGTTAACAATTTTTGTTATTTTATTAAATGCACCTTAATTTGTAAGTCATTAAAAACAATTCTAGTTTAGACTTTCTAGATATAAGTTACTTTACACTATAGATACAAGTAACTACACACTATAGATACAAGTTACTATACACTATAGATACAAGTTACTACAGACTAAAGATACAAGTTAATAGATACAAGTTACTACACACTATAGATACAAGTAACTACACACTATAGATACAAGTTACTACACACTATAGATACAAGTAACTACACACTATAGATACAAGTTACTTTAGACTATAGATACAAGTAAATACACACTATAGATACAAGTTACTATACACCATAGATACAAGTTACTATACACTATAGATACAAGTTACTATAGATACAAGTTACTATACACTATAGATACAAGTTACTTTAGACTATAGATATAAGTTACTACACACTATAGATACAAGTTACTACACACTATAGATACAAGTTACTACACACTATAGATACAAGTTACTATAGACTATAGATACAAGTTACTATACACTATAGATACAAGTTACTATAGACTATAGATACAAGTTACTATACACTATAGATACAAGTTTCTATACACTAAAGATACAAGTTACTATACACTATAGATACAAGTTACTATACACTATAGATACAAGTTACTATACACTATAGATACAAGTTACTACAGACTATAGATACAAGTTACTATACACTATAGATACAAGTTACTATACACTATAGATACAAGTTACTACACACTATAGATACAAGTTACTACAGACTATAGATACAAGTTACTATACACTATAGATACAAGTTACTACACACTATAGATACAAGTTACCATACACTATGGATACAAGTTACTACAGACTATAGATACAAGTTACTACAGACTATAGATACAAGTTACTATACACTATAGATACAAGTTACTATACAAGATAGATACAAGTTACTATACACTATAGATACAAGTTACCATACACTATAGATACAAGTTACTACAGACTATAGATACAAGTTACTAAACACTATAGATACAAGTTACCATACACTATAGATACAAGTTACTACAGACTATAGATACAAGTTACTAAACACTATAGATACAAGTTACCATACACTATAGATACAAGTTACTACAGACTATAGATACAAGTTACTAAACACTATAGATACAAGTTACCATACACTATAGATACAAGTTACTACAGACTATAGATACAAGTTACTACACACTATAGATACAAGTTACTATACACTATAGATACAAGTTACTATACACTATAGATACAAGTTACTTTAGACTATAGATGCAAGTTACTATACGCTATAGATACAAGTTACTAAAGACTATAGATACAAGTTACTATACACTATAGATACAAGTTACTATACACTATAGATACAAGTTACTATACACTATAGATACAAGTTACTATACACTATAGATACAAGTTACTATACACTATAGATACAAGTTACTTAACTATAGATAATACACACTATACAAGTTACTATACACATAGATACAAGTTACTATACATATAGATACAAGTTACTATAACTATAGATACAAGTTACTATACATATAGATATTTTAGATACAAGTTAATACACACTATAGATACAAGTTACTATGCACTGTCTATGTTTCAGTATGAGGAAGGTATCAATTTTTCGAAAATGGCACTTGAGGCTGGAGACGATCACCCGCTGTCTTCACGGGCCTACGGGGCCCTGGGTATTGGGTACAGCCTCAAGGCCACAGAGATGAAACTGAAGGGCAATAGACAGGAGTTGCACTGCAAGGCTCTCAAGGCATTCCAGAAGTATGTTTACAAGGATTTGTTGAATATCAGTGTTGTTAGTTGAAACATTATTTGCTTAACCTTGATTAGGAAACAAGTTCTTGCAATCTATGCTTATCCCTCTGGGCAATTTGATAGGGTGGTTACTCAAGAAAGCTACTTGGCATTCGCCATAGTATTCCTACAGACTAGCAGGGTTTAGAAAAATAAGTCTAGGAGCCGTGTTCGGGCATTTTTTCTGACATCAGTGTCAGTGTTTAGTCTATTTTCAAAGGACCCTTGAGATTTAGTCTTCTTATTTACAGATTGGAATGAGATTTTTAAATTCTATGTATATCATTTTTGATGGTTCCAATGCAAAACTATTACTCTGAATGTCTTTGTTTACATTGCAGGGCTCACATTCTAGATCCCAATGACTACCTGTCATTATTTCATCTTGCACTGCAGATGGCAATCCTTAGACAGGTATTATTTACAGACTGATTTTTTCCACTTTCTCCCGTTTTACAGGTATCATTATATATTAATATTATATCTCTCAATTATCATATTTTCTTTGTCATAATGTTGTAAGCTCTCCTGAGCATGTAGTGCTCATGTAAGCGTTAAGGATAAATGGCTGATGATCCATACCTTTGTTGTCCGGCTGTCGTCCACAATTGTTTCAAACGACATCTCCTCTGAAACTGCTAGGCCAAATTTGATGAAATAGCCTGTGCTGCTCTACCCAAGTTGTTCAAATAGTTATGGTCCACTGCATATCTGGGTCACAGGAACTAAAAATAGATTTTTTTAAGTGAAATCTTTAAAAATATTCTTCTCCGAAACTGCAAGGCCTAGAGCTTAGATATTTGATGTGTGGCATTGTCTTATAGACCTTCACCAAGTTTGTTCAAATCATGACCCTGGGGTTGAAATTGAGTTAAGATATTTGATGTGTAACATGGACTAGTAGACATCCACAAAGTTTGTTCCAATTGTGGCCCTGGGGTCAAAATTGGCTCGTCCCAAGGGTCACTTGATTTTACATAGACTTATATAGGAAAATCTAGAAAAATCTTGTTAGAAACCACAAGGCCTAGAGTTTAGATATTTGGTGTGTAACATGGCCTAGTAGACCTCAACCAAGTCTGTTCAAATCATGGCCCTCTTGTTTCATTTAATTCTGAGCTCAACTTCATTGTCAGTCTCTCATATTTGGGTTTTTCCTTTCATGAACTATTAATCAAGATGTTGCTCCAGTGCTCCCTCTCTATAACAACTCTTACTGATGACATGGTACATGTAAGGAAATAATTGATGCAGAGAATGGCACATAACATTTAACATATGAAGGGAATGATAAATCATTTATTAATCTCAACACTTGCATCATTTTAAAATTTTAATTATTTGGTGTCAAAAGGTTTGTATCACAATTTCAAACTGAGAACAGGAAAGCATAGCTTTGTCTTTATTCTGACATTTATTTTTTTAAGAGATTAATCATTTTAAAGAATAGATTTTAAACATAAACAATAACATATGATATAATGTACAATATATCAATAGGAAAAAAAAAAATATATCCATTGCAGCAAGACTTTGTTGAAAGTTCCATCTTACCCTAATTTAATAAATACATGTATGTTGATTTTCCAGAGGGGAATAATACAATAAATAATTAAATTCACTCTAACTCAATATTTCGGTAAAAGTATGTCTTTCTCAAGAAAAAAAAACATGAATTTTTAGCAAGTTCTACATTAAAGACATTTGAATAGTCGCCATACTGTTATTTTTATAGAGAAAGGCATACTTTTGCCGAAATATTGAGTTGAAGTGAATTTACTCTAATTTAAGTTTTAAATTCCAACATTAGAACAACATTGATATATAACTATTTTACCGTACTGGAGCTCCTTTATTCTGTATTATTGTATCAATCCCATGTTGTCCCTGTGTGACAGATAGAGGAGGCGTCAAAATACACAAAGCTGGCCCTGAAGTACTACTGTGACCACATTCACTCCCTGCACCTGCTGGTGCTGCTGCTGACGGCACAGAAACAGTACCAGGAGGGCCTCGACCTCATCATCGCCGCCCTGGAAGAATACCCCGACAACATCAGGTACGTAGCTGTGGAAACTTCATCATGAGGTTTGACGCCACAGATCCAGTGGATCTGGGAAAAAATTTCATGTGTATGTTTATTTCACATTAAACAATGTGTGGAATTGTATACCAGCATGTAGATTAGGTGTTTGGGAAGTTCTTATTGATTTACATCTCATTTCAGAGTGAAATAGTCTGTAACCCTCGTTACATCGGCATTTGATACAACGGCAAATTGGATCCGGCAATAAAGTCATGTAAGGTTTTTTAAGCAATTTTCGGAGGACGAATCTCCGTTTCATTGTGAAATCACTTTTCGTTATAGCGGCAGCCTTACAGACGGCTTTTGATCATTGCCGATTTTCGCCAAAGGCGTTAATCTAGTCCCTAGCATAGCTCAGGGTGAGCTTTTGGGATACTTGATTGTCCGTGTCC
>CM037779.1:72652668-72702668 GCA_021229015.1 Solen grandis | reverse complement strand
AAGACCTATGCGAACAGCATAAAACCAGATCAGCCTGCGAGTAACTCGCAGGCTGATCAGGTTTTATGCTGTTCGCCCCTCCTCAGTGGTCTGGAAATGAGGATTTTGTAATTAAATTTGGTGATGTTTAACTGTGGTTTTCTGCAGATCAGGCTTCATGTGGTACCTACTGAGTGCGTCAAAATGAGTCTATATGAGGGAAAGGGTTAAAGATGAACAGGGTACAAGACAACAGAATAAGACAGGATGTGCATATTCCTATAGTCCCTACTTCACTTTGGGGTTTAGTAATAAATGGAAATAACTATAGAATATTTCATTGCACTGAACTTGGGACAATAAGAACAAGTTAAAGACCCTCTAAAGTAAGAATACTACTCTTCCCAGATATTCTGAGAGAGAAAATATTTTTGCCCTTTAAGAACTGTTGAAAAGGACTACATTCTGCTTATTTTTTTTTTTTTTAAATACATGTAAATTACTGTATCAAGTTGGGACAGCCTTACTTTCATAGGATCACTCTTCCAAAAAAATGTTCAAAAGCAGTGTCCTCATGAAAGTGATTATCATGGGCAACATCATCACACTTTACCTGATCTGCAGGTTTCTCCTCTCCGTCAGCAGCTGGTGCGCCATCCTCTCCTTCCTCTCTGAAAGTTTCGGAAAACCAAGATGTTACACCCTCATACCAGCCCCTACAAAGAGGTACCAGAATCTCACCACCGGAAACCGAAACACTACACCAGGCACATGGGGGCAGTCATCATGACATGGACACCAATATGTGGGATGGGAAGATGGGGGTCGGTGTTATCCTAACAAGTCACCGATGAAAGTGGGTAGTACTGATATAGGTACTGGGAAACTGTTCAGACTGGCTTTCAGAAAGAGAGGAAGTGAAGTAACAGAAAAGACAGGCTTGCAGTTCCAGGAAAAAGTGTCAAGGATAAAAAAATCACAACATGGTTCAAGTGTTGGGAAATCTTAAGATGATTTAAACACGACCAGAACACAAGATATATACCCGGTATATATACATCAAAAGGATTTGGAGTACGACTCATATTCCTTTCATTTAAAATACCATGTCTTAAGCATCAAACGGAATTGGAAAACATGCAGGTGATGTGTCTACATTGAGTATTAATTCCTTTCCATGGTTCTGAGATATCTTGTTATAGGTAATAAATTGTTTGCATTTTAATAACCAGTAGGTCATTTTCATCACTTCCATCTGGTCCCTGTGATACATGTAAACCTGACACTAAGCAGTGATATCAGAATAGGCATCTTTATTACAAAATACAGTACTATGAAAGTCAATAAAAAGTAAACAGATGGGAGTGACAAATGGGTTCAGATACAGAATAATCAATGCAATAGTTGGAAGTGTGAGGACTTGGAAACAAACAGCAGCATGGATAGAAAGTTTACGGTCTGATTAGAGCAACAGCTGGACCAGAAGGGTTAACTTTGTCTCATATGTACAGACTGTCATATATAATGGGCCCCTAGTTACTTTTTGCCATTCAGATATATCTCAAAATAAGATGTACTGACAAACTATATATAAGGAGGATGTATTTGTCAAACTCAAGTTTTAAGACTTCATCTTTTTTTTTCAAAATGAAATGTAACTTTGCAAAGCTGTCAAACACAAAGACATGACAAAATATTTCACACCAGAAAAACCACAAAGAGGAATGAATGAAATAGGCAAACATCTAGCATGGGAGATGGCAATCTGCCCATACCAGAAGTTTAAAGTGAAACTTTGAGGAAAATTAATATCAACAAGGACATGCCAAAATATTACACACCAAAAAAATCACAAAGGAGGAGTGTAATAGACAAGCATTAAGCGTAGGAGAAGGAAACCTGTCCATACCAGTGCTGTAAGACATGCCATGGTTATCTAACATATTGATATAACACCAGTCAATCATACAAATTAGCCTATCAGTATTTGATTTAAACAACTCCACCCACACCCACCACCATATGAGGAATGTTTTCTTGGACAATTTGTCTAGGCAATAAAGACACCAGTAGCTGACAGTTAAATATTGTGCTTGTCTAAGGGTTTCTGTGTTTAGTGGGATGCGTCAGTTTCCACAAGAACTGATGAATTCTTTAATGAGAAAGACATGCCTACCTGGCAGTCTGATTAGGTTTAATACCCCTTTCTGCCTTTATACTAAAAGACTATAACTCTGAGTCAAAGTAAAGCAAACCCAGAGTAACTCCCAATGTTTCATAGCCTGACATTATTCATTGAATTTCATGACAATGGAACAGAGGGTCAAACACAGGGCTCTAGATAACATTGTATGATAGACAACCATGGCATGCAGCTGCGTTGCAATCAATTTATAGGTCAAGTAAATGGCAGGGCTTCCCAGGTGTGGATTCTGATGGAAAGCTGGTAAGGACGTGTAACATCCAGAAGCATATAAAATACATACAGTACAGATCCATTACCATGAGTTGTAAAAGGAATCTAACATGGTTCAAGCCTTAATACTTTACCTCATATAGACTTAGTTTGACACATTGGCAAACATAGCAGACCCAGATCAATGAAAGGAGGTGTCTGGTCTGGGTCTCCTCTGTTTACTTGTTCACAGATTCTACTCAGTCTGCACAACAAAAATCCATTGTTTCAATACTATTTAAAGTTTGGTAAATTAATATTCATCAAGTCATAAATTTGAACATGAATATTCATGAGGTAGAGAGTTAATTTCTTCACTGTTTCTGTATGGATACAGAGCAATCCTATATAATGTGGTGCCTAGCACTGGACTCTGTATATAACAGTGTAATGGATTTGTGCTGTATAATAGTACTAAACAATAAAAAAAGCATTTTAATAAAACAAGCCATTTTGAACTGCAATAGAAAAAATACATGTAAAACTATTGGTGTTTTGAAATATCAATTTCCTCAGGACAAGCCAAATTCTGAAAATGAAAATAAATGGTCATAGATGATCGTTTAGGATTAAGCTGCATTATAATGTATTAAATATACCATATTTTGCAATTAAAATTCCCTCAAAGCTTTAAATTTTCCATAACAAAAAATGAAAAATAAACATGATTAACAGATCCTGAAACACCTCTGCTTCCCTTGAGTGAAACATGCCATTATGATTGAATTGAGTACAATTACAAATGAATTTACCATTTCAAAGTAGCTTCATCTTTTCTTTTTTTTGTATGTGTATGCGTTTTTTTAACTAAACACATTTACAATTATACATGATCCATCTCTGTAGAACTAGAATTATCAGTCAGAGCATAACATGTAAAATGCATCTAATATAGCATTAATTAACCTGTACTACCATTTAAATCTTATTTCTGAAAAAATAGTCACATTTGAAATGATCAGATGGCTAAGCCAACAAGCTATGGTGATGCTTGAAGAAGGCAGTTTTGGATGATGATTAAGGCATGCATGCTGGCATAAACACATGCCAAATTAACCCTTTCCCTCGTATATACTCATTTTGATGCCCTAAATAGGTATCACATTTTATAAAGCCTGATCTGCAGAAAACCACAGTTAAACCTTACCAAATTTAATTACAAAATCCTCATTTCCAGACCACTGAGGAGCAGAGAACAGCATAAAACCTGATCAGCCTGCGAGTTACATGAGGCTGATCTGGTTTTATGCTGTTCGCATAGGTCTTTTCATGGTTTCCTCTATGAGGGAAAGGGTTAACACAGTGACAACTACATCAAGCTGACCACAAACAAGCTTACTAGTTACAGTAGTAGGAAGTGTCACAATGTGGAGATTCAATAATACTGATATTCTTTTACGTAAAGACAGTTCAGTTTTGTATAATTTTATTGAATTATTATAATGTTAGCACTATAACCTTTCACCTCTAAGTGTAACCTTGACCTTGGAGCTAATACCCAAATTCTTGTGTATGACACATTGCCAAGTTTTGTGAGAATCCTTCAGTCCAGGTCAAGGTTACAGACCAGACAAGCAAATGGAGCTCCATATGACCTTTTACCAATTACTCTACGAGACGTTGACCTCAATGCTCAGGGACCTGACTCTTGTGTGCACAATTTGTTCATTTAGGGGAAACCTCACTGCTTATTTGAAAATCTTTCAATCAAGTTACAGCCTGGCCAAGCAAATCTGGATGATGATACACACTGACACCCAAACAATAATGCACATATACTAACCCTCCATAACTTTAACCCTTTCCCTCATATAGACTCATTTTGACGCCCTCAATAGGTATCACATAAAGCCTGATCTGCAGAAAACCACAGTTAAACCTTACCAAATTTAATTACAAAATCCTCATTTCCAGACCACTGAGGAGCAGCAAACAGCATAAAACCTGATCAGCTGATCTGGTTTTATGCTGTTCGCATAGGTCTTTTCATGGTGTCCTCTATGAGGGAAAGGGTTAAGACTATGTCAAGCAGCCCCAGCAGGCTTGGCAAAATTCAAACAACCTTGAAGCTAGTCCAAAAAATTTAAATGAGAGAATTAATGTACAATCTAACAGTACATCTAATATTCTCTCAAGGTGTATTGTTACGAATCATTAAGTGCTAAATATAAGCCAACATGATCAAATTAGCATAGATAACATACAGTAATATTTAAGAAAGAAATTTTAATCTTCAAAGCAATTATTATCTATTCAGAAATGTCTTCTTTTCATGTAACAGTGAATACTAAGGCAGATAAATGTACTAATGCAGTACTGCTTATGAAATTTTTAGTGAATGAATGACTCTAGCTTCTAAAGATATTCCTGCTGAATGGCAAACTGCAAGTAAAGGCTTTAAAAAGGCAGTTGTTGAGAGTTAACCAACACCAAAATGCATTTTGAGACTCAAACATGAAAATCAGAGACTGAAATATATGCTGAAAGCCAAGTAAAAAATAATAACAACAAGAGGGCCATATGGCCCTAGATCACTCACCAAGTACATAAGCTTATTTAAAACCAGTCTTTTTTCTGGTGATATGTACCTCTAGCAGCAACTAGATTCAAGTTTCAAATAAAAAGAATTCTTAAGTTTTTTTCAACTTTATTTTAGTAATTTTGGTGAACAGCCATGAGATAACCATTTGTGCTAAATGAAATTAAATTCTAAGCATTGGTTTCATAAAAGAAGAATTTTGAAATATTCTATATAGAGAACAATAATAAAGAAACTAGCCAATCCCCTAGGAGCCTCATTTTTCAAGAGATCAGCTTTTTTCCTTTAGAAATTATGGTAGACTGCAATAAGGTGACCATACATGCCAAAAGAAATTAAAGTCTAGTCATTGGTTTTATAGAGGATTTTTGAGATCTTCTATATGGGGTATATAAGAAAACTAGCCAATCCCCTAGGGGCCTCATTTGTCAAGAGTTCAGCTTTATTTTAGGAATTATGGTATCGGTAGACATCAATGAGGTGACCATATTGCAAAAAGAAATTCAATTCTATCCATTAGTGTCATGTAAAAAGAATTTTGATTTTTTCTAATGTAATTATAAGGACCGACACCCTAGGGACCTCAATTTTGAAGAGATTGACATTTGTGCTAAATGAACATAAATTCTGGCCATTGACTTCATAGAAGAATTTTAAAAAATTAAAGAGTATACATGAATAAGGAAACTAGCTTAACTCCACTTTATTTTTGCAATTACGGTTATAACGGCCATAAGGTCACCATTTGTGCCAAAATGAAATAAAATTCTAACTTTTGGTTTCAGAAGAGATGATTTTTTAAGTTCTTAAAGTAATATTCTGTTGGTTGCCATGGCAACCAGAGTTCTGCATGGATGAAGTTTATTTTAGCAACTTATTTTGGGCCACCCAATGATCATTCATGCCAAGTTTCATTAATTTCTACCTAGGCGTTTCAGGAGATTTCAATTTAAAGCATATTGTTGATTATGCAAAAAAGACAGTGTGATCACAATAGCTCACCTTGAGCATGTTGTGCTCTGGTTAGCTAAAAACAAACCCTATTCTACATGGAAATGCAGTGTTGTTTTATTTATCAGCTGCATTGGAAAAAGGGATGAGCCTAACTTGGAAATCAGTATTTCTCAATATCTTATTCTAAATGTCTAAATACCCCTGATATGCTATTTCCAGCCATGGTATACTTCTATAATGCTCGACCTGACTGAAAGAAAATCTCTTTCAGAACAGATTTGACATTAATAAATTGTCATTCAGGTCCACCATTGACGAGAATATTACTATTGTGTTGCCTAAAGGACAGTTTGAATACAACTGAAAACACTGGAAAAGTCCATGCAAAATAAGTGATCTTTGTCAAATTTATAGTAGAACACTTAACGTATATAATAAGCCTGTTTAATACATGCAGGCTGCATAGGGAGTATAATGGTCATTTCTCTACTTGTTGTTCATATGCCATAGGACTAATTCTGGGCTAGTACAATTTTATGTATATCAGGACTTCAAGTTGCATGCAAAGTCATGCACAGGTGTGATCAACAGGTGTGCTATCTGAGCAGACTAGACTAGACTATATGAGTTTACCGTCGCTTCGACAGTATTTCAGTCATATAGCGACGTCCAGCTAATTACAGGTGGAGGAAGACCCTGAATTGAACCATCGACCTACTGCAAGCCAGCTGGAAGGCATCCTCACATGAAAATCCGAATGACCCTGTCTGGGATTCGAACCCACGCAGTGAAGGGCTGAGTGAGTGTTAAAGTCAGCATAAAACAAGAAGACTAATTAGACACATACAGCGGACATAAATAATACAGTTGTCATGTCATGCCACACTGTTTGTAATAAACTGTAGATAAAGATATGCATGTTTTGGCATGTAAGACTACATTTTCTATCATCATCCTCAGCATCACCACCATGATAATACTGTTTTTTGTTAATCATACCAAACTCTATTCATCATCCTTATCAATTCATAACAGGAGTCACTGGTGTATTTACACTTTAAAATTTGCAGGTGTTTTTTTTTGTTGTTGTTGTTAAATGTTTTGTTTTGTTATTTTAGCGTTGCTCCTTGAATTAATAATCTCCCCCACCCACCTGCGAACTTGTACCTATTTTCCAATGCTAAACACCTTTTAATAAAAAATGTTAATATATGAACTTTAAGATACTTCAATTGATAATAACATGACAAACATTCCTGCTATCAGCCCAAATAGCACACCTAATTCTTGCCTTCCAGTAGTTGTCAGCAACTGACTGTTGACAGAATTGTGTAGATTTATCTTGCATAATGTAAGCCTTAACCTAAATTCTTTTTCCATTACTTTCCCTGCCA
This sequence comes from Solen grandis, assembly GCA_021229015.1. NCBI lineage: Eukaryota > Metazoa > Mollusca > Bivalvia > Adapedonta > Solenidae > Solen > Solen grandis. Next base: position 72,695,347 of record CM037779.1, on the reverse strand, counting down.
GATATGCTAATAAGTCAATACACCCTATCAGTGCTATTGTCTACTGCTTGAGCCAGTTTATGACATTACTATCATTGTTTCACACCTAAGTGAAACACAAACAGATTTTAATTGATTTTCTTTCCCAGAATGCAAGGTAAAATCCAATGCTCCATGGCCAATGTGTGTTCAATTGATCAGAATCCTTACATGTATATCTTTTAACCCTTTCCCTCATATAGACTCATTTTGATGCCCTCAATAGGTACCACATAAAGCCTGATCTGCAGAAAACCACAGTTAAACTTTACCAAATTTAATTACAAAATCCTCATTTCCAGACCACTGAGGAGGAGCGAACAGCATAAAACCTGATCAGCCTGCGAGTTACTCGCAGGCTGATCTGGTTTTATGCTGTTCGCATAGGTCTTTTCATGGTGTCCTCTATGAGGGAAAGGGTTAAAAGGTGCTACTGAAACATGAAACCGTGAAAGCTATTAAATTTACTGCCAAGCTGCTCATTGTGATGAGTCAGCAGGATATATCTTTCTTTCCTTTCATTTGCTGAAATGCAGAACTAACAAGAAATGCATTAATGCAAATGCTTTAATGAGGTCAATAAGTTAATGATTTTTGTTGTTGTTGTTGTTATAAATGGCAATTCATCTGAAATGATAGAAACACCTATGGTACCTCCTCCTAGGTATGAGCAATGCTTTAGCATGTGTGTGCTTGTCTGTAAGCAGAATTACCCAAACTATTCTAACATTTGGGAGTTTTTTTGTTTGTTTTTTTTAAGCAGTGTTTTTCAGCTGTTTTTATAACCTTTATTCGGCTATATTCCCAATGCCAGACAGTATTTATTGCTCCTAATTTAAATGTACCGATTTCAAAATTAATTTTCTGAAGAAAAAACAACTAAATTTGGCCAAAAATTTGCAAATTAAAGGACTTTACCACACAGGTAGCTATATTAAGTGATTGTTGAAAAACTGATCAATATATTTGTTACATTCATTCCCTCAAGTTTCCTGTTATTTTCAACTATTTTTCCCAAACAACAAAAAATTACATAAAAATTCCAATTTGAAAGGTATTGGTCATCTCAACCCAAACATTGTTGCAGTGAAAAAAAATCCTGTAACAGCTCAAATTCCATCAACAATACTCAGTGCTAAGTAATACACAAATTTTCAGATATTTATTAGATACAAATGCACTTTACCATTTTATGAGATATTCAAGTACAATACAAAATCGATATGAATAACTGTCTAATTAACTAAAGATATTTATTAAGAAATAAGATATTTTGAAATTTTTATAAGAGAAACAGGAATGAAGAAATTAATCGATGCAATACTACTCAAAAACAATGCAATAAATACAGAAAATCAAGTGAAATTATGAAAGTTCAATCTTTCTTATGACAATATATAAAATATTGCCTCTCTAGACCAAACGATTAGCCTGATTAATGTTGTGAGAATCATTGGTATATTAAATGACTGAAGGAAATTAATTCTGCTACCCCTTCCCGAATATTTACACAAAGATTTCCAGAATCAATCAAACTCTGCCTGCCCAGGTTGTTGGTCATGCATATTATCACAGTATTGTAGACAATCCATAGGAAATAGAAGATCAGGCAAGTTTTTATGAACCTTTTCTTTACTGAAGGTCCATCAGAGATGATAAATGTCCATGATTTGTTAAAAACTTAAGAGTTTCAAAATATTCTTGGGAAATTGACCTATCTGTAGTATTGCATCTTAAGTATTTAAGTACACATGTATTACATAGCACTAAGTATTGTTTAGAGTTTGAGCATGTGAACATATTTTATCAGGAGTCATTGAAATCAAGCCATTAAGTTCTGGACTATGAATATATACAAATATATCTTATTAAGGATCAGACTTTTTAAATGACCTGTACAGAAGGCATGTCTGACTACAGCAATGGGGTTTATTTTTTTCCTAGCTTTTACCACAATGAAAACCCAACATACTGTAAAAATGACACAAAAAATTTTAAGATCTGATCAGCCTATAAGTATTTAAGATGTTATTTGTAAAGGTTTCTTATCATTTTCTTAATTTAAAATAGTGTAAAACAATGCTAAAAAGAATTCTACAATACTAAGTGTCTTAAAAAATATTTTAAAAACTAAATAATTTAGTTGAAGTTAACAATTACCTTAGTGGTTATTAATGTTTGATAAGAAAGGAAATGTTTTAATACTTTTATCAGGGAAACAAGAGTGAGTATAATTACATGCCCCTACAAAATCAAGCTCTACTTAGAGCTAAGTACTATTAGTGGAATTGGAATCTAGCCAGCCAGTAAACTGTATAAGTCAGATTATTTATGGCATCAGACTGGTTTTATTCAGTGTAAAACAACATTTCAATGGTTTGTAAAGTTAATTATTAATAAGCTCTGAGACTGTTTCCATACAAATGCTATACTAGCAAACATTACAACCACTCTTATTGATCAAATGCATACATAAATCATAAGCTTAAGACTGATACCAACATGCAGACATTTAGTAGAAAGCTTTTTTGATACTAAGAGAGAAAAAAAAAGATTTTTTTTAATTGATTTAAATACTCATTTAGAAATTAAACACACTCTCACACAACATAACAGAACAGAAGTTTTTTTCATATAACTTGAACATAAAAAGTTCATCATCATAGACGACATCAGTACTTGCATTCAAATGCATTATTGTAATGTTCCGATTCAAATGATCATGAATATCTACTGTACAAAAAAGAGGACCCAAATATCCCTGGTTTATTATTCAACACACCAGGGATAAATTCACTTCACATATGAAATGGAAGTGACCTTATTTAATGCTCCATATTATGGAAACATTTATTCATGCCTTGTGACTCAAGCTAAAAGCAGTATATGCATCCCATGTTTCATAGGAAATCTTCCATTAACTGGTTCTCTCATTCTTTCAGTTTCAGGGAAAGTGTGTGTCTGTACATTGGCATAACTGATTTTTACTTCTTTTTTCTCTCTTGTATCTTTTCAAATATAAGGATTACAGTGGATGAATCTAAGATATTGTAATAAATGTATTTGTCAGGGCTGGGGCTTTATATACTGTAGCAATAAGCATTATGTCCCTTGTAAATGTTATTTACCAGTACACTTCTCAAAAGAAAAATGATCAGGTCAAGTATGTTCATTTCATGGCAATTACATGTACATTATTATCAACACAAAAGCTATTATGGAGTGACCCAGATATGTAAAATTCAATTTATACACTTGCCATGGCGAGTGAACATTAGTGGGTGAGTGAAAAACTAGGACATTCCTTTGTATTGTCTTGATTTTTCTACCTCAAATATGGGGAAGGTGAAAAGATTATTTTAAAAAGTTGACACCCCTGGTGACAAATATCTTAGTAAATCAGGCTAAATGTCACTCTATCTGACAAGGTTCATAAGGGTCACTATTCCTCAGTTTGGAAGCACCACTATTAAACCTGACCAAAAAATTATTTTAACCCTTTCCCTCATAGAGGACACCATGAAAAGACCTATGCGAACAGCATAAAACCAGATCAGCCTGCGAGTAACTCGCAGGCTGAACAGGTTTTATGCTGTTCGCTGCTCCTCAGTGGTCTGGAAATGAGGATTTTGTAATTAAATTTGGTAAGGTTTAACTGTGGTTTTCTGCAGATCAGGTTTTATGTGGTACCTACTGAGTGCGTTAAAATGAGTCTATATGAGGGAAAGGGTTAAGTTTGATTCAATTCTTTTTTTAGTATACCATGGTATAAAATGGCATAACTGACCTATTGTCAAATTCACGATAACCACACTTCAAAGTTTGTTGGGGATCATATTTGAAATGAAGTACATGTACAAAAATTAAGTATGTATGTATTTTGACTGGATAAGTGACTATGCATACAACTACATAGACATTTCTGGTCTCAGTCTATGGAAGTTTCAAGCGTTTACAGATGTATTCAAAGTGATTTACAGGCTATCCTAAAGCTATGCTTGGATAACAAGTAGACAATGGTTGACCTGGTTCACAAAAAAAAAACACATGGCACTGTCCCACTTTGATATAAAAGCTAATCTCTCCATCATAATTATAAAAGCTGACCTTGGAAAATGGCCTTATAAAGATCACTATTATAACTGTATATTTATTTTATGAAATACAGACCAACTGACAATGGGCAATGGGACCGAAAAAATTATGAAAATTATAGAGAGGTTAAATAAATATGGCCATTATTAAAGACTATGATGTCAAAGGCTAACATAATGACAATGGTAGTCAAATTTCTTTTATAGCCCAGCTGCCAGATTGTTGGAAAACAATATGAACCCTCTAGCACTCCGATATCTTATTTTACACCAAGTTATTAAACTATTGAAATGCCGGATGATACAACCATGAAAATAAAACTGTAAACATTACCATTTCAATAGAATCGTCTATGCGTGTTGCCTTGTCAGTTAAACACTTGTAACGTCACTGTATTACACAAAATATAGTGATGGGTTCTTAAATATGGTTCTTGAAGTAAAAGAACCAATCAGCTAGCTTCAAGAGACGTTTATTAGTACATGTATATTGTGTGAGCAAAGTTACGATTTTTATTCAATAAATTTTTCTAGCTCTCCACACCTTTGTGTGTAACAGTGCTATTTTAAGTTATTTCTGTCAAGTGATACGTAGAGTTAACTTCATGGGTAACAAATGTGAGCGTTTACAGTTTTATTTCTGTGGCTGTAGTTAAAGCAATAAGTTTTACAGCTTTACTTTCTCATGTAAAACATAGAAAAAAGGAGCATTCTGAATAGAACCTGGTCAGACTTGTAAGTTATTCACAGGCTGGTCTGGTTTTATACTGGTCATATACTGGCATGACCTTGATAGCTCTCATGTGGTACAAGGTATATATACAACATCAAGCAATACAGCTATTGTGAAAAGCACAGAATACATGTATTTGTAGATAGACAGATAGACTTATATAAATAAATCTAACATCCCCTGAAGCTGAAATACTATGTGTTCATCTCAGCAGAAGATAATTGGTTGGAGCAGTGTTTATCAATGTAGGACACATAAACATGCCATACAATTTCAGGATTATAAGGCAAGTTGTAGACCAAATCACACTATTAAGACATGAAAGATTGTTTCTCAAAAGTTTATGCTAAATTGAGAATAAATTAGAATGTAGTTCAAAAAAGTATAACAAATTGTCATTTTAACTGACTGAATGTGATAAATAAGGAGGATTCCTATAGCTTATTAAAATGCCAGTATAGGGCCTTGGTTTTGTCCATGTTTCAATCAGTTATTGATTCCAGTAGCTTATGTTGAAAATGTTTTTTTGTTACAAAGGTTTGAGGTATTACAGGGGAAAACAATTATGTATATTTTGCCTGTATTCATTACTATTAACACACACACTAATGTAAGAAATATAAATAAACATATCAGCCATTTCCTTAATTTCATTGAGGAAATATGGTGAGCTAGAAGAAATCTGAGTTGTAATTCACATTTTCACATAGCTCAAATTTTAAATACATGTAATTTCTAATATTTTACCCCTGTTGAAATTTATTTCAAAGTTGGGAAAAAAACGTTATCTTTAGCGTTATTTAGAGAATGGAGCATATTTTGACCTAAAATTTGCCATAAAAAAGGTTGTACATGTACTCACTTTTGTGGAGCTTTGGTCCTGTAGTGTTCAAACTTGAGCAGTCCCTCGGCATTGATACTGACCACTGGCTCCTCACCATTCACAAAATCTATTCTAAATGGCTCACTGGATATCATCACTTTGTTCTGCTCAAATCCAAAAGTTATGCTCTTGTCCGTCTTTTCTAGCACATTCAAACTGAAAAACAAAATTGTCACATTCTTAAATTATGATTCCTTAGGATCTTTTGTGGATGCTGGCATTTCTGACACTATCCACCTCTTCCCTACCTTTTTTCTTTATAAAATTATTGTACTTTGTGTGACTTCCAACCGTTTTAAGTATGATTTTTATTTAATGTCTTGGTTATCCAAAAAGCTGTTTAATCTATTTTCAAACTTCTTTATGTTTTTGATTCCATGACAAGCTCTGATGGTCAGTTAAAAACAAGCAAGGTATACCTAAACATACTTTCTAAAACCTTGTTAGACTATTCATTTCATTCACTAGAATTTTGAAAGGAAGTATCTTACATATTGTTTAAAACCCCTTTAATATATATAGATATAACTCATCTAGCTTATTTCTTGATTTTTCAAGGATGTCAATTCCAGCTGTTTTACTTAAAAACTACTTGATATGATGGATAAAAAAGTTAAGTGGAACACACGACCAAACATCAGTTAAACAGACAATTTTATTTTCCAACTAGTTTCAACAGTTATTGGTCTTCATCAGGATAATGATAACAAAAATATGATAATTTTGTCACTGAAGTACATAAAATAGGGAAAAGATAGATTACTACAGGTACTATAATAAAATTCAAAGCCTCTTTTGCAGGGGTTTTCTTAAGTGGACGCCCGCTTGCCCGCACCGGGTTAAAGTCACTGCGGGCAAGTGATTTTTCAAAGATAGCCCCGCAGGCAAGTTTATTTATGTAAATGAATTCTTTCATGGTTTTTTTAATTTTCTACAGTACATCAGGGGTTAAATGCTTGCAAATGGTGTTTGATACATACCAACTAAAATTCACCTTAATATTACACATATTTAGTTTTAAACATTAACAAACACCAACTGACTTAAAGATCAGGCAACCTGTTTTCACTGGGGGCAAGTAGATATTCAATGGACAAGTGAAAGTCAAACCCTTAAGTAAACCCCCGTTATAAATTGCTTCTGAACCACAGTAATATTGACATATATTCTTCAAATAAGAGATTACTCAAAACTTACTTCTGCAGTTTTGGTTCTCCAACAAGGACATCACCAACTGGAATCTCATAACGCCTTCGAATTGGATCCAGTTCATCAATTTTTATACGAGCCATGTTGTCTTTCAAGGTAGAAACTTTACAAAGCAGCCTGACATTGTTTCTTTTGTTCAGCAGTTGTATCTCTATACTAGATGAGTCAATTTTGACCGTCTGCATCAATACAACATAGGGACTGGAACCAGGTTGTTCGGCTCTGTGGCGTCTAAGATTGGAAGGGGAAAAAAGTACTGCATGAATTGATGTTACATTACCATGTCATTTTATTTATTTATATAATTAGAGTCAATGCAAGTCTCTCTTTATAATAAATTTGCATAACATTAGTCTATGCAGAGGAATATAGTACCATATTAAAGATACTTAAAATAAAAGTATAAATAAATAGATAAACTATTGTAAAATAAACAAATGTACCCAACAGTAAGATTAATAACACTACATATAGAGGGCTAAAAGATTTCTGCGCAGATAGAAACAGATGGAGAGCAAGTTTCGCAGTCAGCCTTAGATATATGTACCTCAAAAAAATGTTGAAGCAAATGTATGAATATTTATTCAAAAGCCTATCATTACTAGTGTTGACTATATCTATAATATAATTATCCCTTTTAACCCTTTCCCTCATAGAGGAAACCATGAAAAGACCTATGCGAACAGCATAAAACCAGATCAGCCTGCGAGTAACTCGCAGGCTGATCAGGTTTTATGCTGTTCGCTGCTCCTCAGTGGTCTGGAAATGAGGACTATATAATTAAATTTGGTAAGGTTTAACTGTGGTTTTCTGCAGATCAGGCTTTATGTGATACCTATGAGTGCGTCAAAATGAGTCTATATGAGGGAAAGGGTTAATTAATTGCTGTAATTTCATGATCTTTAAAAAACAACAATATTGTGTATTTAAGTATATAAATACAGGTCACTTACTTGCAAAAACTGCTCTGCTCGCAAGTCTTAAAATTATCCCTGTTGACGCAGATAACATTTACTGCTAACATCAGCACAATGAAAGCGACTAATGCATTCATTTTCAGTAGAAACCTGGAAATAATTTTTAAAATATCTGTATTTTTTCATATCATTCACACACGTCAGATATTCTATCATTATTTATGTACCCTGAAAATGACCTTATGTATGGTCAAAATGTTGGTAAAAAAACAAGAACTAGAGATTGTTTCTGATACCTATCTATAACATTTTTATATTCCTGTCTGTGTCAGAAAAATATCAAACTGGTAGAAAATTCATTACATTGTATTTACAGTTGTAATAAAAATGTGCTAATCTGCAATAAAAACTTGAATGGTACTTGTTGCACAAGTGATTTTCTGCTGTCATCTTGATGCCAATCTAAAGACCTCAACTGAAATTATGCTTCCATTTTACTGCTCAAAAGACTTTTGCAGGACAGTGTTTTCAAACTTTTATTTTCCTCTTTTCATACTCCAATCATGCCTACCATACTATGATGAGATTAAGTGTTCATTCTTCCCTCACATTATAATATGATTATACATAAGATCTAGTTCCATGCCTTCACAAGTCATTATATTCTTTTTTAAATTTGGAAAAAAAAAATGGCTGACATAAATTACCAGTAATCACTGTATAAAGTGGGTTCATGGTGAGCAAATTTCCTGAACAGTGTTAAGAATACTTAGAATAAAATGTGGAGACTAGTGGGAGTATAAACTAGAAGCCAAAAGGCAGCAAGTTGAGCCTGCATCCATCCAGGTGGAAGATATGGACCTGATAAGGACAACCATACAGCTGTAAGCACCATGATCCTATACCTTTAAGTGTGACCTTGACCTTGGAGCTAGGGGACACAACTCTTGTATAGACAGGCACATCATTCATGAAAATCTTACTGCCAAATTACTTTAAGAATCATTTGATCCAGGGATAAGTTTAAGCCTGGACAAGCAAATCCAGCACAATGGCCTTTTACCACTATCACCTATGTGTAATCTTGACCTTAGAGCTGGGAATCTATCTCTTCATTCTGTGTGTGACACATTCTTCTATTGAGGCAAAACTTAATGCAAATTTTTTATGAAAATCCTTTCATCAATGAATAAGTTAACGCAATCCAGCACAGCTTACTATGACATTCACCTCTAAGCCTAAAGCTGACCTTGACCTTGGTGCTAGGGACACAACTCTTGACACAATGTCTCATTGAGGCATATTTTAATGCCAAATTACTTGAAAATCCTTTGATCCAGGGATAAGTTACAGCTCAGACAAGCAAATCTGGACAACCTGATGCACTGATGCAAATACACTGTGAAGACTTTGTGGAACTATTTCAAGCTTCTGCAAGCAGTCTCAACTTAACAGCATTGACTACATTCTCCATGTTGCCATATTTCCATACACCAAAGTGCATCAGTGTCTACACTTACCAAATAGAGAATCTACTCATGTAAGTTTTAGCTCTTGATTTAGGAAGTGATATCTAGTGTTTCACGATTGCTTGGCACCTGCTTTGAATCAATTACCCCTAATTCCTTTCATAATTTTGAATTACAAAGCATGATAGTTTGATTTGTACCCACATGCTGCACGCACTGCTTGAATAACAAATAAGACTATTGCCAAGCAATAAACGTCCTCTACTGGAAAAGGCCTTGTCACACTAAATCAAAATTCAAATGTTAATGAGTTAAAATCAATAGTTTGTTGTTAATGATATATGAAGGTACATATTATAAAACAGATTTTCATGTGGACAAAGATCATACGGTGGTTGGTATAAACACAGGCATGTTGGCTATGTGACAATTGGGTAGTTAGTGTTCAAAGGCAATATCTAGGACAGATCTAAGTTCATGGGTAGGTGAACTTGAACCAATACAGCTGAAACTTGCACTTGATCTGCACTTCATCTCAGTATGGTTGCCATTTCTGGCAAATAGTTTAAATCTGCTTTAGTGATTCAAGAGATACAGAACAGACACAAAATATTCTAACATTATAACAGTATGACATGTGACCTTCAAGTGTGACCTTGACCTTGAACTGATACATCTGAAACCTATGCTCTGCACATCCTCTCAGTATGGTTGACATTTCTTTCAATTTCCTTCCAGTGGTTCTTAAGATACAGAGCGGACACAAAATATTCTAAAATTATAATAGTATGACATGTGACCTTCAAGTGTGACCTTGACCTTAAACAAAGACATCCAAAACTTACGCTCTGCACATCCACATCCTCTCTGTATGCTTAACATTTATGTAAAATAATTTCAATTTCCTTCCAGTGGTTCTTAAGATAGAAAATGAACAAAAAAATTGCTAACAGAGGGACGGACGACCAGTGGCATGACAGAGTTATATACCCTTGCCTAACTCTCAATACAGGTATTTAAATTACATGTGTGAATTATGTGGGACATCCATGGAAAGAAATTGGAGATAATGGCAGTGTTAAAAAAAGTTTAACATCTTGTTTAAGTCCAAAAAGGGCCATAAGTATACAACAATATTTGGAAGAGTTAGTGTTTCTGTTTCTACTGGTTGGTCTGATAATGGAGTAAGTTGTAATTCGTGTGAAGTTTGAGGGACATCCCTAGAGTAATAGTGGAGATAATGGCAATGTTGAACAAAACCTTAACATTTTTGCTGGGATGCCAGGGGTGACTAGTACATTACCTTAGCTTATCTTATTATTTGATTAGTTGAGCTTAATAAAGTTTGTATAAAGTCTTAATCAAATGCATCTACAGGTTTCAGAAATTTTCAAGGAAATCAGGGCTCTCCTTTGACCCAAGCTCCCAGGTTATGACCCGGGAGATTTCCCAATGACGCTTTTTTGACCCGGGGTAGAATTGTACCAAGCGTCATTTTGACCAAGGGCAATAACAGCTGGTGCATCAATACCACCAAATCAGTCGGTCATAAAAGAACCGCCTCTAACAGATTACATGATGAATAAGTGCAACTGACCCCCCATTGATTTGCTATCACTGTCAGTTACTCTAATTAGCCTAATAAATTATCGTATTTCTTTGGCAATCTTCGTATACACGACTGAATGTAATCGCCGATTGTGTAACCAACGTAATTGCATGGGCTATCTTCGTATACCCTCAGTGGTTAACTACAGTACTGTACTGTACAGGTACTGCATGAGGTTGCCGGACCCCGTTTTTATGATATATAAAACCATTACCGGCGAGGTACCATGGCTAAATGTTTTTACTTCCTATGGCTGTTACTCAAGTTAATTGCTGATCGGAATCGGCTGAAATTTTTATTGCTTGATAACAACAAATAGTTTAATGACAGTAATTTAACCGTGCTGGTTTAGATAGAAGGTGTGATGATTGTACTAAATAGGTATGATAAGTCTGTCAACTTAATAATGTGGGACCAAAACAAAAAGTAGATCGACCCATACAAAATAAAAACAGGGTTAAAAAATGAAGGTTAGTAAAACACTTTTGCTTTTAGCTGATTTGGGCAATTATGTTTTAATTAATAAGCCTGGATATTTCATCTATGTTATAGTGAATGTTATGATGTTGGTCAGATCCATTTTTTTAATTAACAAATGTCATCTTTTAATTGTTTTCTACTTTAAATAAAAAATTGTAGCTCTGGGTTTTTTTTAATAAAACATAGAAATTCTAGAATATACAAATTAAATTATCCTGCTCACATATAAGATATATTATGCTCACATATAAGTATATTATGATGACTTTTGACTGTTCCATGATAAAAATGCAGTTTCTTATGAATGAACAGAATATAATACTTATTTTCATTTGTTTTGTTTTTTTGTTGACTATTTTAGGAGGTTGTGTTTCATTGTGATGAATAACCTGTCATAGATGGCCCAGAATGAACTCTATCACCATTCAGAAGGAGAAAGGGAGCTACCTTCCTAGAGGACAAATCCTCAGCATACACCGTTGTCCGGATATTTATTCTTGTGTTTTGCATGCAAAATTGTAGAAATAAATTTAATTTTCAATTTGTTTTGGATTTCTTTTAATCCAAACACTTCTTGCAAATATGTACATGCAATAAACAAATATTATACACCACATACAAACTTTGTTAATCTAAATATTAATATCACTACATGTAAAATTTGTGACATACTAAGACCCAAGCGAAATATTGCAAATTTCATTTGACTCTTAAAATTTGTTTTTGACTTTTGAAAATTTGACCCCAAGAGACAATGACTCTTGGGTTTCAAAGACTAAGGAGAGCCCTGGGAAATGTAGATTTGTGGAAAATTTTCAATGTGAAAAATGGGGATAACTTTGTGAAATCAAGTCAGATATATGGGACATGACATATCAATTGGTATTTTGAGTCTCAAAACATAGAGCAATTTAAAATGGACATCTATTGGGATTTAAAAGTATATCGCCATCTTTGCAATATTTTAAGTCTATTTGTTGCCATAGCAACCACATTTCTCAACATAGGGACAAAATAAATTGATGTGCATAATGAAAAAGTATGTTTTGAATTATTGCAGGATCCAGTTTTTGAGGACGGTTAATAAGTCCTGTCATTCGACAGACATTATCGTTACATCAATATAATACAAAGTTTTGACTGGCATAACTAAAATCTTTAGATATGTCAAAAACAATTTTCTAGTAAATATCTGGAGTGAAAATGAATATTCATAGATAATTTTAGCACAGTTAGTACATTTGCTACTGCAACTGTAAGCATTTAACTTTCTCTGAAAAAAAATTACTGACTTCAAGACAAATTTTCAAAGATTTAAATAAGGTACCTAGCAACCAGGCATATACATGTAGTTACTAAAAATATAATCAACAAGTGCTAAGTTAATCTCTTGATTGATTTTTCAGACAAGAGGCCCATGATGGCCCTAAATCGCTCACCTGAGATAAATAGGTTGACCCAAGGAACATCTGTACCAATTTATTTTAAAATCTGGCCAGTAGTTTTGAAGAAGATGATTTTTAAAGTTTTCATATTTTTTTTCTTTTTTTGCTATGGCAACCAGAGTTCTATATGGATCAAGTTTATTTTAGGACTTTTGTGAAGGTTGACCCAAGGATCATCCCTGCCAAGTTTAATCAAATTCTGTCCAGTGGTTTCAGAGGAGATGTTGTTTAAAGGTTTCTCTATATACATATAAGGCAAATAAGCCCCGCCCCTGGCGGCCATGTTTTTTTACGGATCGGAATAATTTTTGCGCCTTTGGTAGAAGTTGACCCAAGGAACATCTGTACCAATTTATTTTAAAATCTGGCCAGTAGTTTTGAAGAAGATGATTTTTAAAGTTTTCATTTTTTTTCTTTTTGTTGCCATGGCAACCAGAGTTCTACATGGATCAAGTTTATTTTAGCAACTTTTGTGAGGCTTGACCCAAGGATCATCCTGCCAAGTTTAATTCAAATTCTGTCCAGTGGTTTCAGAGGAGATGTGTTTAAAGGTTTCTCTATAACATATAAGGCAATAAGCCCCACCTGGCGGCCATGTTTTTTTACGGATCGGAATAATTTTCGCAACTTTGGTAGAGGTTGACCCAAGGAACATCTGTACCAAATTATTTTGAAATCTGGCCAATAGTTTTGAAGGAGATGATTTTTAAAGTTTTCAAATTACTTTTCTTTTTGTTGACATGGCAACCAGAGTTCTTCATGGATCAACTTTATTTTAGCAACTTTTGTAGAGCCTTACCCAAGGAACATTCCTGCCAAGTTTCATTAAATTCTGTCCAGCGGTTTCAGAGGAGATGTCGTTTAAAGCAAATTGTTGACGACGCACGACGACGGGCGATCACAAAAGCTCACCTTGAGCACTTTGTGCTCAGGTGAGCTAAAAAAGAAAAAATCTCTCAATGCATTGAGAGACTGTCAGCAGGATTTACATGAAAAAGCTATAATTCTAAACACAGTGTTTAAGCAAGGTTAAACTTGATAAAGGAAAAGGTCATCATTATGATCCTAAAATCTCCATGATTCCTGCAACTCTAATTATTAGTAATTCAGCTGATCTCTTTGTTTCTGAACCCCACAGACAATCTTCATTGTCCTGAGCTCTCTCATTTGTTTCAGAATGACCCAGAATAGAGCTGGTTATTGACAGCAAGAAAGTATCACATTGTATCACGATATTGTAGGCCCAATATGTATCATGATACCCAATATGATAAAAGTATCACGATACTTGATAATATATAAATAATGCAGTTCTAGCATGACCAACTAATAGTTTTCTGCTGTAAATTCGATTTCTGCATCCATGGTGCTATGCTGCTTAGGCAAATGGATATACAGAGCTACAGATAAGACGCGTTTTTGCATTTTTAAGCATTTTTTCTTTGGTAAAAATACATTGAAAACAAAACTGAAGGGTGAAAAAACACATTTGCAGGGGTTTACTTAAGGATTTGACTTTCACTTGTCCAGGGGGCAAGTTACTTTGAACATCTTCTAGCCCCCAGTGAAAACAGGTTGCCCGATATTTAAGTTAGTTGGTGTTTGTAGCTTGCATTTGATACATGTTAAGTAAAATTCATCTTAATACTACACATATTTAGTTTTAAACATTAACAAACACTAACTTAAAGATCGGACAAGCTGTTTTCACTGGGGGCAAGTAGATGTTCAAAGTAACTTGCCCCCTGGGCAAGTGAAAGTCAAATCCTTAAGGAAACCCCTGCTTAAGTGACAAAATTATTATATTTTTGTTATCATTATCCTGATGAAGACCAATAGCTGTTGAAACTAGTTGGAAAATAAAATTTAATAGTTTTATAAATAAAACAACTGGAATTGAAACCCTTGAAAAAGTCAAGAAATAAGTGGGCAAGCGGGCTTCCACTTAAGAAAACCCCTGATTTGAAATGTCCGATCAGCATTGTTACTCAACATTACGCGTATTTCGGTATTCTTTTTCCAAATCAATTTTATGGTATCAAACTAGTCAGGGTTTTAACACTGGTCCCCGGTTCTATTGTGTACTGTAGTAGTTAACGTTCTTGATAGTTGGGAACCATGATGTTGGTTCCCTTTTCTAAGTTATCATTATCGGTATTCGGGTACCATGTGTATCGTGTAGACGCTGCAATGCAGACAATCCTAGTGTTCCCATTTTTTTCAAAAATGAAAATGAATTGCAGGATCTATTACCAAGCAAATATTTGAAGAAATAATATATGACAGTGTTATTATGACCGAAAATGCTTCTAAGAAACATGCCAGTGATTCCATTTCTGATGAAACTGTTAAGTTAAACTGTTGGAGAAGCAACCGTAGTTGAAAGTTTTTGACAGTTTGTAATAATAATATCAGGGCTCTCTTTAGTCTTTGGAACCCAGGAGTCATTGACTCTTGGGGCCAAATTTTCAAGAGTCAAAAACAAATTCTTAAGAGTCAAATAAAATTTGCAGTATTTCACTTGGATGTAATATGTCAAAATTTTACATGTAGTGATAAACAAAGTTTGTATGTAATGTATACTTGTTTATTGTATGTACATATTATTTGCAATAAGTGTACTGAATAAAAGTTATCCTGTTTTAAACCAAAACAAAACAAATTGAAAATTAAATTTATTTCTACATGTATAATATTGCATACAAAACACAAGAATATGATAAATATCTGGACAACAGCGTATGCTGATGATTTGTCTTCTAGGAAGGTAGCCCCCGTTCTCCTGCTGAATGGTGATGAGTTCATTCTGGGCCAGATTATTTGTCACAATGAAACACCAAACATGTAAATGGAACTCCTGAAAATAGTCAACCAAAAAATAAATGAAAATAAGAATTATAATCTGATCCATTACTTAGAAGTGCAGTCACATTGGGAAGCTGCATTTTTATCATGGAATAGTCCAAGTCATCATAATAAAATAATATTCATATTTTAAAAAATTAAAAAAAAAAAGACTCTTGGGGCTCAAATTTTCAAGAGTCAAAAACATATTCTTTAGAGTCAAAAAGAAAATCTGACCAATATCAATCAAAATTACATAGATAAATATCCAGACATATTAAAACATAACTGCTCAAACATTATCAGTTATTCAATACGGAAAGATAGCTTAGGAAAAATAAAAGTTTTACTTACCTTCATCATTACGTTTTTAGTATTTTTTTAAACCTTGTTTGATTCTGTAAGGGTCAATCTACTTTCGGTTTTGGTCCCACATTTTCAGTTGACAGACTAATCATACCTTTTTGTTACAATCATCACACCTTTCATTTAAACCAGCATGGTTAAAGTACTGCCATTAAACTATTTGTTATTATCAAACAATAAAATTTCAGCCGATTCCAATCGGTTAACCTGAGTAACAGCCATAGGAAGTAAACGCATTTTGTCATGGTTCCTCGCCTTTAATCTTTTCACACGTCGTAAAAACGGGATCCTGCAACCTTGTGTACAGAAGCTAACAGTAGCATTGAGAGTACAGGAAGATTGCCGACGCAATACGGGAATTTGTAATTAGGTTGGTTACGCAATCTGCGATTACATTCAGTGGTGTATGCAATACGAGAATTTATTACACTAATTAGAGTAACTGACAGTGGTAGCAAGTCAATGGGGGGTCAGTTGCACTCATTCATCACGTAAGCTGTTAGAGGCGGTACTTTATGACCGGCTTATCTGGTGGTACTGACGCACCAGCTGTTATTGCCCCCAGGTCAAAATGACACTTGGTACAATTTTACCCTGGGTCAAATAAGCGTCATTGAGAAATCTCCCGGGTCAAAACCCGGAAGCTCGGGTCAAAGGAGAGCCCTGAATATGATTTTAATATTATCATCTCAGTTGGAAATAAACACAAGGAGTGTTGTACAAAGCTCTTCATATAGAACTTCTAAAATGTTGTCACTTAGCTGCAAGGTACAGAGAATGCTGAGACTCGTTTATCATGGTATATCAAGGTAAGAGGCAGATGCTTTTCAATATAAGTGTCATTTAGTTTTAAGATGGGGGTGTATAAATATTTGAATTTTCAGTTTTCAGCATTACAAAAAATTAGAGGGGGTAAATATCATTTAGACTTAAAAATTTTCTGTAGCTCTGGAAATATAATAGAAAAAATGCATTTTTAAGTTAATTTTTTTTTAAAAATGTTATTTTATTTTATCTTGAAATCTAGTCTACCAGTCAATCTAGTCAAAAGGCAACAACCTACGAAAATAGAAACTTAACGCTTAAGATATAAGCAGCAGGCCAAGCGGCATATTATATTTCCCTGGTTTACACCAAAAACTTTTGTCCATTGAAGTATCATTTGAGAATCGATTCTTGAGGTAGGAATTGCGACTCTGTATCGTCAGCCAAAAATGACAATATATTGATGCATCAATGAAATCGACCCAGCTCTAACCCAGAGTAAAGGTAATGACCACCAATTCCATTCATAAGTTGCATACTTAATAAAGTCATGACCTTAATTCAGTAGCACATCTGTCTGTTGTTGCACAGAAAGATACAGTAAGTTAAATGGGCTGCATTTATTAAGCATATCAGCAATGACTGTTCTAGATTTCCCACTACAAGATTGATTCCACAAGTCTAAAAAAAAATATGGTTTAGCTGCCTTTGATCATGAAACAAATAAATGAATTTCTGAACAATTTTAAAGAAAGATGTTATCAAGGGGTGCCGGAAATAGGTTATATAAAAGGTAGTGTTGGAATACGTCATTCAAATACAATCTTCAGCATGTGTAGAAATACGTCAATTGAAGATTTAAAAACAAAGAATACTGTTTGCTAAGTAACCCAATGTCTTGTGCTGTAAGTGAATAAAGTTTATGACTGACCTCCGCAGAATTCGATTATTTCTATCATAAAATGTACAAAACAATAACTGCATTATTCATTACTGCGGTAAATAATAATGCTTATAAATTTTATTTATGAACGATTAATAACATATTTTCACTTCTTTTGAGTGTTAAAAATTGTTCCATGGAAATTCTTTTGTAAATTGTCTAATAATAAAAAAAAAAACTATTGTATGTACCGGTCACACAGTTCTTGCCAGGGCAGCGCCATCTTGAACTGAAAAATACGTGTACAGGCGTCGTTTCGAACCAAAAAAATATATTCTTGATTGTATTTTATGTTTCAAAACCATGAATTATAAGTCATTTTTCGATAAAATTATGTAAATCAAATGGTATCCAAAATCGTCCCGAGTTTCTCAAACTGGAAAAGTTCGAAACTAAAAGCAGCTCCATGAAAATGACTACTCGTTAGAACTTCTAAATACGTTTATTTTTCGGGATCACATTAAGATTCAGTATTACTCTCTCTCTTTTCCCTAGGGTAACAGGTTAATAGGACATAATATGTTTTTTTATTTGTTTATTTTACCAGTTTATTCTATTCAAAACATACAAATGTAGATTAGCAAAGAAAAAAAAAGTATGTTGTATAGGGTCTTTTGTTTAGTAACAAAGAGACCCTCATGTTAATAAAACTTAGCATACAAAATTCAGGTATTTTTTTTTAAACACATTAACAATGTGTCACATAAAAATAGAAATTAAACACACACGCCGTGCCATTTTGTTGGGGATTTTATTCATAAAGGGCAATCTATCATTTTTGTTAATTGTACTTCATTAAACATTGTAATTAACAATATTAATGTTGTTGTATTGTTGTATTGGGGTTTACCGTCGCTGCAATAGTATTTCAATCATATAGCGACGTCCAGCTAATTGCAGGTGGAGGAAGACCCCGAGTACACAGAGGCACTCGGGTAGAACCACCGACCTACCGCAAGCCAGCTGGAAGGCTTCCTCACATGAAAAATCCGAAGTCCCTACCGGGATTCGAACCCACAGCGGTGAGGGGCTGAGAGATTTGTAGTCCACGACTGTAACCGCTCGGCCACGGCGGCCCCACAATATTAATGAAAAAGACATCCTCACCCAAATAGTCAGTATGTTTGTTTTCCCTCTATGAAGAATATTGGATTGGACATATCAAGTCCACCTAGTTACCAGTCAGCCTTTTAAATTTAAATAATTTTAGTTTACAATCTCTCATGATTATTTTGGAATTTTACTTATTTCTTTTTATGTCAATTGGAAAATAAGTTTTTTTACAACATAAAATATCATTCTGGACAGTTTCTGAGTTTGACAAATACTTTTTGCCTAGAAAAGCCATGGCAGATACTTGCCCCAGCAGGTTTAAAACCCACACAACCTGTAATCATGCACACTATCTCTGGACCACAGCACCCTTATAAACTTGAAAAAAACATCAACCACATAAAATTATGTACATGTTACCTTATGAAGCAATGTATTAATCCTGAAGATGGAGTCGTTCTATTTAAAAGTTTAATATGATGTGAAAGTATGTGTGTGAAATTGATGATAGACATATATAATCTTATTTATTAATTCTTTGTGTAATTATATACTTATGATTCTATGTGTACCAACATATGGAAAGAAATGAATTGCAAAACAGTAAATATCATTTTCAAGGATTTATTTTTTTTCATGAAGTTAAGATACAAAAATATAAAACACCACATTCAACATAATGTATGTTGTCAGCATATTCCTACACAATTTCTTATATGACATGTAGACACAGAAGTATTTTCAACCACAATATCTAATGACATTTCATTT
The DNA here is from genome assembly GCA_021229015.1 of Solen grandis. NCBI lineage: Eukaryota > Metazoa > Mollusca > Bivalvia > Adapedonta > Solenidae > Solen > Solen grandis. The sequence goes on along the minus strand of CM037779.1, from coordinate 72,675,748 downwards.
TTATTTCAAAAGGTTATTATAATGGCATTTCATTTTCATTGTCAAAGTTTAACCTAAGACATTTATTTTCATGTGAATAGTTTTGATAATTTCCATGAGAAATAATTACCGGGTAAGTTACATTTCTAAAAATTTTTACTTTTTATACATCAATTAGGAGACAATTATTACAGCTTATACTTATCTAGTTTGTTTACTGTACTGGTACTTGGTACCTTGGATGATCTTGAACAATACCTGCATCTATCAATAACTTCAAACAAGTAAACAAGTCAATGAACACCAGAACTGAACCATGACAATCACCACAATTATTCTAATGAAAACATATAAAACTGAGCAAACTTGAACTATGACTTAATGTGATTTTGTAATTAAATTTGGTAAGGTTTAAGTGTGGTTTTCTGCAGATCAGGCTTTATGTGGTACGTATTGAGTGCGTCAAAATGAGTCTATATGAGGGAAAGAGTTAAAACATATAAAATTGAGCAAACTTAATGTGATTAATGCCCTCACACAGAATTGCCATTGATACCTTTGATATTGATGTCATTATATACTGACAATATTTGCTGCCAGATTTTGTATTGATACTTAAATTCATATATCAATACACTGGCTTAAGTTAAAGATGACGACAAAAACATCTTTTCGAAAAGTTAACATAAAAAGCAAATTGCCTAATGTTCCGCTGGTAATTAGAACCCAAACATCGACAGATATTCTTGCCACATGACCATTAGAGCTACTTTTATTGGTGGTTACCACAAAAAGTGTTGACAAAAAAATGTGATGTTCTTTTATCAACATACATGTAAACTGAAATAAATTTAAATAATACTTGCTTATGGTTCAAAATATGTTGAGCATTCCAAAAGAATGATTCCATAACGTACATGATCACTTGAAAACAAATAAACAATTTATCAATATTATCAATATATCAATGTATTGTCCATATTTGAGTTTCAATGTATCAATATGAAAATTCTTATCAATGATCTGCCTTAACCCTTTCCCTCATATAGACTCATTTTGACGCACTCAATAGGTACCAAATAAAGCCTGATCTGCAGAAAACCACAGTTAAACCTTACCAAACTTAATTACAAAATCCTCATTTCCAGACCACTGAGGAGCAGCAAACAGCATAAAACCTGATCAGCCTGCGAGTTACTCGCAGGCTGATCTGGTTTTATGTTGTTCGCATAGGTCTTTTCATGGTTTCCTCTATGAGGGAAAGGGTTAATGAAAGTTCATACTTACACACACTACTCGTATAAAATATCTAAGCTTAAACAAAATAATTTTACAATCTAAATTCTTTAACAAATATAAAATAAATATTTTCAGACCATAACAAAACCTTTACCAGAGTAAATGGTTATTCTCTGCTACAAAATATGGAAATGATATAAGGACAGACAGATGGACCAAAATGAAAAAAAAAAAAATGCACATATATGCACATACAGATTCAATATCCTCCATAAATAAGAAATAAGAAGTTAAGGACCGATGATTATGTCTACAAGATGGACAAAAGACAAGACAGACAGACCAGACATGGGGTCAATTACTTGAAAAAGTAATCAAATTAATGACTATTACCCATTTTTAATATTTTATTTAATTAATTTCATTAATTTAATCATTTACTGAAGAAGAGCTGTCAGAGGACAGCACGCTTGACTATTCAAATGCTTGTTGGTAAATCAAATGAAATCTATTTCAATTCTTGCCCTTCACATACCCTGTATATAATAATAGTCAAAAATGATATACCTTGATAGTCTGATACCCCTTAATATTTTATGAAGTCTAAAATCAATCCCATGCTTAGTTAGAGAAGGGCCATAATTTGCATAAAATTTAGTCCAAAAGTTATCCTCCTTGGTTTTCTGATGCCCCTGAAGACACTCCTTAACTTTCTAGTCAATTCCACAAGCGATTTCTGAGATATAAGCTGGATAGTAGCTTGAATGCAAAAATTTAATCAACATTCTAAGTTAAAAGGGGGCCATAATTTTTAATATATTCCATCAAGTGTTATCTTCCTTTATAGTATGATACCACTAAACATATTAAAGATGTTTCAATTCAATCCCATGCTTGGATACTAAGATATTAGCATGAAAGTACCTTGCATGCAAAACTTTAACCAAAATTCTAAGTTAAAAAGGGGCCATAATTTGTAACATATTCAATCAAGAGTTATCTACCATGAAAGTATGATACCCCTAAACATATTAAAGATGTTTCAAATCAATCCCATGCCTGGATACTGAGATATAAGCATGAGAGTATCTTGCATGCAAAACCTTAACCAAAACTTCTAAGTTAAAGGGGCCATAATTTGTAATATATTCCATCAAAAGTTATCTACCTTGGTTGTCTGATGCCCCTAAACATATTCATAAACTTTCAAGTCAATACTATGAATGGTTATTGAGATACAAACTGCATAGTAGCTTGCATATAAAACTTTAACTGAAAATTCTAAGTTAAAAAGGGGCCATAATTTGTAATATATTCCATAAAGTTATCTACCTTGGTTGTCTGATGCACCTAAACATATTTGTAAACTTTCAAGTCAATACCATGAATGGTTATTGAGATAGTAGCTGGATAGTAGCTTGCACACAAAACTTTAACCAAATTTTCTATTGCATGCAAAACTTTAACCAAAATTTTTAAGTAACTAAGGGCCATAATTCATATTTAATTCAGTCAAGAGTTATCTACCTTGGTTGTCTGATGCCCCTGAACATATTTATAAACTTTCAAGTTAATACCATCAATGGTTATTGAGATATAAGGTTGAAAGTAATTTGCATGCAAAATTTTAACCAAAAGCTGCAACACCAACGCCGATACCAACTCCAGGGCGACTACAATAGCTCTCATATTCTTCGAAAAGTCGAGCTAAAAATGGGTAATAGTCATTAATTTAATTAATTACTTTTTCAAGTAATCGACCCCATGTCTGACAGATAGACATATGCCCAGACAACTTGGTTGCTGGGTATGAACACAAAATTGGGATGGACGGAGTACTGCAATTACCTAGCCTCCACTCTGCTAACCTTACATAACACTACATTAAAACTTAAAAATGTTGTTCATCATCCTTGTTTCCCTTATTGTTAGTCATAATGGTAACTTTTTATGCCAATTTAATCATATATCAGTTCTCAAACCAGACCAATCACTGAAAGTGAATTATACAACCACATACAGTTTTGACACAGAAAAAAAGCTACGATTCTTAAAACACAGTTATTTGCACTTGTCTGCTGATTGGTGTTATCATAATAAATCATTATTCTAAGTGTGAAGGCATTATCAACATTTAACTTTATATAATATGAGTGTAGGCCATGAGGGCATGTGACAGTATGTATAGGTTAATGTTTGTTATCGAGGGTTTAACAAATTAAACCGCTCAAGCTCGGCACAGCCGAGCGAGCGGTTTAACTTGTTAAACCCTCGATAACAAACATAAACCTACTTAATGTATGGAATTATGTTTTGACGTTACTATCCAAGTCCATCTCTACACGCATGCGCACAAAGATTGGTCGCATATACTAGGTTACCCATTAAACCAAGTGGTTTAACGAGTTAAACCGATCGAAAATTTTGAAAAATACTGCCATCTCATTGGTCAAAATATAATTCCATACATTAAGTAACTAGCGTGATTCCTAAATTGCACCCACTTTACTATGAAGTTGAGGTATAATAATTGGAAAAACAAGAGCACTGCATGTGGATGTCAATGCTAGTCTGTTAAAAGTGTTTGTGTAATGGGCTACATTAAAGTTTTTGCACGAGTGATGACAATGACAACCCAGCAATCATAATAGCTTGACTTTTTCTTTGAAACAGACAAGCTAACTGGAATAGTAGTATGTGTTTTCATCTTAATTAACCCCTTACGTCATGAATATTCATGTGCATATTTAGAACTTGATGATTATTGATTGACTAAACTTTAACCCTTTCCCTCATAGAGGAAACCATGAAAAGACCTATGCGAACAACATAAAACCAGATCAGCCTGCGAGTAACTCGCAGGCTGATTAGGTTTTATGCTGTTCGCTGCTCCTCAGTGGTCTGGAAATGAGGAATTTATAATTAAATTTGGTAAGGTTTAACTGTGGTTTTCTGCAGATCAGGCTTTATGTGGTACCTATTGAGTGCGTCAAAATGAGTCTATATGAGGGAAAGGGTTAAATTGCAAATGAAATAATGGATCTTTCTTTGTCAAACAGACTGTGCAGAAACTGAGCTACAATATTGTATGAACAAACAGAGAAGACCCTGATTAGACAACTCCTATAGGAGCTGTCTGATCTGGGTCTGCTTTGTTTGCCAATGTGAGTCTATATGAAGTAAAGGTTTAAGATTTTATGTATATGTTTTACTTGGTGAAAAAGTGTTGTTGATGAACGTGTAAGCCTGTTAACATGAAACATGAAATTGACATTTGTGTATGACGTAAAATTTGTGTTAAAAATATAATATCAAAAACAACAACATGAAATTACATGATGCCTTACAAAGAGCTCTATATGTATAGGTGACATTTTCACTGCTAATAACTGGAATGATGAACTTCTTTCAGTCTGCTCTTGATACTGTAAAATAGCAAGGTTGAGTAGTGAAGAGTTATTCCTCTTGAACCAGAAACAATTAATTCAACAGCAGTAGAATGATGCACCATTCCAATCTTTCCAGTCAGAATGAGAGCCCCATCTTACCTATTGTTAGGCCAACTACACACACACACTTTCAAAAACAAACCCATTTGTGTAAATGAGGTCAGTCACTCACAGCAACAAATTACAGTATAGCTACTGGATAATCTATTTGAATATGTATGTAAGCAGAGGAAAAGTCTATTCCTTCCCAGTAAGACCAGTCTTGAATTAGAGACAGAGGGAGAGAAGTTCTCATTCGTATTAAGTTTAACAGTGTAACTAGCTCATCTAAAGGCCCTGTCCCATACTGCTGTCTACGATACCACCTGCCTCTGTTTAAAATCTTAGGTGATGTGGTGTTTAGATGGTGATAAATTCAATCTTGTTTACCATGGACGGAACATAGAACCAGATGAGAAACATTTAAAAACATTCGAGAAACACCCAATTAAGAATGAGTAACGCATTCACTCAGTCTAGCTTACCAGACATCAACGTCTGAGGAATGTCTGAGTAACGTCTACTTAAGTATGAGTAAAGAGTGAAACATATGAATACTGTCTACAACACGTCTATCAACTTCCACTTTGCGTCTTTAAAAGGTCATACTCTGCTGTCGTGGCTTTTGAGACAGGTAATAAGATCGCTGGAGGCAGATGAGCTGTCCATCTGAATACCGTTTAGATTCCGCCTGAGTATTAGTGAAAATGATAACAAACCGCATGAGTAACAGATGAGAACTGTCTATCATGATCATTATTTGGACGTACCAAACTTTGAACATGTCCAAAAAAAAGAACCCCAACAAATTAAAATGTCAAACAAACGCACACATCTGTTCCTCAGACGGAATCATTAGACGTTTAAGTGGGACAGTACCTTAAGAAACAGACAAGTAGGAAACTATATAAGAGCGACTTGCAAACTAATCTGGTTTATACTGAAAGTATAGATCAATATCCAGACAGATTTCCTGTGGTATAGGGTCAAAATGCTACATCATTTACATATTACTATAAAACAAGAATAAAAACTCCAAAAGTGTTTGTGCAAAGGAACACAATTTTCCTGCAGGATTTAGGTTTGTATCCTTGGATTTCAGCAAACAACACTTATTAATGAATGTGTGTCAGTAATAAATTACTGTGCAAATATAAAAATAAATACATGTACAACAAAAGTATGAAACTACAAAACCTTAAAGATAAATGAGTGGTATCTTTTTAGTTTTAATTAAAAATTGTAACACAAACAACAATACATTATATTTGAAAGAATGGGCATGTTATTGCAATTATTCATCATTCAATCTGCTTGTATCAAATTACTGGCATTAACTTGAATATAAAATTGCAGGAATGTATAAAAAAACTCAACATAATTAAATAGATGAAAGCAGGCAAGCAATCTCCTTCCCTCTCTCTGATTATTTAAACAAAACCAGTACTCAATGTATGCAACTTTATAAAAGTGTGTTCCTGAGTAAGATATATTGAGATAAAGGCACAGAACAGGCAAAGTATACAGGATCATGTACTTAAATTACTTAAAATGTTCCTATGTAACTCTTAAAATTTTCAACTGCTTCAGCAATAAGACCATTATCTTGATCTAGAGGCTCCTTCACCATGTAGGCCTGGAAATGAGCTATAGTGTCATTCAGGAGTCCTGCTTTGGAATACTCGTGGTCCAATCGTAACAATCTCTCGCAGACCAAGGCGTAGTTCTTGTGGTAATAACTGGGTATCTGGTCAAATGTGAGGGATTCAATGGCTGCCCTGTAGATCTGAAACCAGGAAGTTACACTCTTGACTCTGTTACAAGAAATATCAATATGCCTCTTGAAGTTTGCCAACAGTAGTTTGGATTAGATATGTTGTTTGATTTTGAATATCATGAATAGAATTGTTCAAGGCCACTGGTATGAAATCAACTGAGGATTAAAGAGTGGTTGAACCTGGTTGACATATTGGTAGTTTTGTTTGTTTGTTCTTGGCTTTCACTATGCACCTGTCTCAATAATTAATTCTCTTGAGCATGGATCAAATGTTAAAATGAAAGTTGATACAGTTAGGGATAAATATTCTAATTGGAGTGTTCACAATTTTTTTTTTTTAAATATTTGCATATTTGTCCCTCTATCAACTGTATATTCCATGAAAAACAATCTGATATTTGATGTAGACAAACATTCTGACTAAATTCCATGAAAGTTGGTCCAAAAATGAGGTCTCTTTAGTGTTCACAAAGTTTTTCTGAGATTTTCGAAGATTTTACTTTTTTAGCTATTTTTTTTATCACAGGTGACTCAATTTCAAACCCGTCCAATATCTGATAAAGGCAAACATTCTGACCAAGTTTCCTGATAAATGGGCCAAATTGTGGCCTCAAGAGTATTCACAAGCACAAGCCCATCCTGAGCATAAGCGCACAGGTGAGCTAAAAAGCAAAAGCTGATAAGAACATGCTCTCAATGATTAATGTTTCATTTATGTAGAGCAAAACACATAAACACATAGTTATTTACAATCAAATACAGGTTGTCAACACTTTGAATAACCAAGAATGGACTCCAAAATTTATCACCCACTTGATACGAACGAATGAAGAGTGGGCCGTGTTCCTCGGGAGACTGCTTCTTAGTCCCTTCGTTGTAAAGATGTAACCCCAGGATGGTCCTGTGAATAAAACCAAAAAAAAATCACCAAAAATATTCCTTCATCCCATAAACTCATGTTAGAAATCCAAAAAATTACCAAAGTGACCAGTATAAAACCTGATGGTAACATTAAGACTGATCAGATTCACTATGTTTGTGACCCTTCAGTGCCTTAGAAATCAACAATGTAAAAACAGATCAGGTATAGGTTGTCTATGGAAAATCTTAGAATAAAATGACATAACTGGTTCAATGCAGGTACTATTAGGAGGGATGTGTATATTGGTTAAGGTGAAAATGCATGTTTTCTGACTGATTTGAGTTTACCATCGCTTCGACAGTATTTCAGTCATATTGTGACATCCAGCTAATTACAGGTGGAGGAAGACCCCGAATGCACTAAGACATCCTGGTAAAACCACCAACCTTCCACAAGCAAACTGGAAGGCTTCCTCACATGAAAATCTGAATGACCCTGCCGGGATCAAACCCACACGGTGAGGGGCTGAGTGAGTGTTTAAGTCAGTGACTTTACCCTCTCGGCCATGGAGGCCCCAGCATGTTTTCTTATCAACATGAAATAAATAAGTTTTAAACTAAACTGGTGTAATTGTGTGTTTGGAGTTAAGGGCCTCTGATCACCCATCAAACTCATCAGCTGTATTCTTGAAAACTGATAGAATACATCAACACATTCTCTATGATGTAAAACATGCTATTTAATATCTTGCCTGTATTTACTGCTGTATATGACAACCCAGTCACTATTTGATTAATAACATTATACAACTGACTTGTAATTTAACTTGCATCTATGATGACAGTTAAAAGTAAGAGCCAAAAAATAACAAGAGCTGTCAGAGGACAGCACGCTCTACTATTCAAAATGCTTGTTGGTAAATCAATTGAAATCTATTTCAATTCTTGCCCTTCACATACCCTGCACATAATAATAGTCAAAAATGATATATCTTGATAGTCTGATACCCCTTAATATTTTTATGATGTTTAAAATCAATCCCATACCTAGTTACTGAGACATAAGCACAATAACAGTGTGCATGCAAAACTTTAACCATAAATCCAAGTTAAAAAAGGGCCATAATTTGCATAAAATTCAGTCCAAAAGTTATCCTCCTTAGTTTTCTGATGCCCCTGAAAACACTCCTTAACTTTCTAGTCAATTCCACAAGCAATTTCTGAGATATAAGCTGGATAGCAGCTTGAATGCAAAAATTTACCCAAATTCTAAGTTAAGAGGGGGTCATCATTTTTGATATATTCCATCAAGTGCTATCTTCCTTTATAGTATGATACCCCTAAACATATTAAAGATGTTTCAAATCAATCGATTGCCTGGACTCTGAGATATTTGCATGAAAGAACCTTGCATGCAAAACTTTAACCAAAATTTCTAAGTTAAAAAAGGGGCCATAACTTTTAATATATCCCATCAAAAGTTATCTACCTTGATAGTATGATACTCCTAAACATATTTAAAATGTTTAAAATCTATCGCATGCCTGGATACTGAGATATTAGCATGAAAGTAACTTGCATGCAAAACTTTAACCAAAATTTCTTAACTAAAAAGGGCAATAATTTGCAACATATTCCATCAAGAGTTATCTACCATGAAAGTATGATACCCCTAAACATATTAAAGATGTTTCATGCATGTAAAACTTAAACCAAAATTTCTAAGTTAAAAAGGGGCCATAATTTGTAATATATTCCATCAAGAGTTATCTATCTTGGTTGCCTGATGCCCCTAAACATATTCATAAACTTTCAAGTCAATACCATGAATGGTTATTGAGATAAAAACTAGATAGTAGCTTGCACGCAAAACATTAACCAAATTTTCTATTGCATGCAAAACTTTTACCAAAATTTCTAAGTTAAAAGGGGCCATTATTCATATTAAATTCAGTCAAGAGTTATCTACCTTAGTTGTCTGATGCCCCTGAACATATTTATAAACTTTCAAGTCAATACCATAAATGGTTATTGAGATATAAGGTTGATAGTATCTTGCATGCAAAACTCAAACCAAAAGCTGCAACGCCAACACCGATGCAGACGCTGACGCCAGGGCGACTACAATAGCTCTCATATTCTTTGAATAGTTGAGCTAAAAATAAAAAAAAAATCACACACACATGAATCTTCATTAAAAAAACAACAACAATTGTTGTTTTTCTTTCACCCTTTACCTCATATAGACATGTTTTGGAAAACAGAACAGACCCAGGTCAGACAGCTCCTGATCAGGGTCTTCTGTTTGCTCAGATTATGTTATAGCTCTACAGTACATGTATTAAAAATATATGTGAACTTACTTAGCGTTCCACATCTCATCATTGGCAACCTTCTCCCATGTTGTGTCAGGGTACCTAAGCAGCAATATCTCACCACTGTTATCGGTATTATTCATGAAAATATATGTACATAAAGGTACAGCTTAAATCAATATTCAATGAAGTCATAAACTTGTACATGAATATTCATGAGGGAAAGGGTTAAGCTGTACCTATTTACATATATTTTTTATGAAAATCTATTCTTTCATATAAGATTTAAAATGAAGTAAATTAATATTTCAAAACCAGGGCCAGTGCAATGAATCAGAATTACATATGTGAAGAGGATGTCACTTGTTTTCTGATGTTATAATGCCAGTATTACATTTACAGTCCAGTACCGTTACCTCGATCTTTGATACGTCGATTCCTACACTTACCTCCATTAAGTCCTACGGTCCCAACTTTACTGCCTATATTTTCTATGTTTAACACTTTTTTTAGCTCGATATCGAGTTAAATGATGCTTAATCATACCTTGATTCGATTTGCCGGTCCCGTCATTGATAAATCAGACATAATTATCTTTCATAAGTCGATTAGCTTGATTGGCTTCGCTGGTCAAAGTGTGAAAAGGTAATTAAAGCAATCCGTAAGAATCACAGCTGATGACAACGGTAACAAGCGGACCGCTTTGTATTCGGTGACATTTTAATTATTGCCGGGTGTCAGTCCCTGACATGTGTGATTACTGTCTAATTTCAATCATGTTTATATATACTGGTCATCTCTCGGTTAGTCATTATCAATCATGTCTACCAACGATAAATTGGATAAGTACATCGCCAAGACGAAATTTAACGGAACTACACAGAAAACAATGACTTTTTTTTTGTGAAATTCTCCAGCCGCTAAACGTTACCTTCGTGTAAATATAACGGTCACCTGTACACCATCCGCCATTCTTAACATCAGCTGAATGTTTGTAGGCTAATTAATGTATGTTTATCTATTAAAGTGCTTTATTGCCATGTGCTAATAGATATGTGCTATTGCTTTTTCGTGTATAAAATTTATTTCTTTTTTCACATATGTTATATGTTAACAATATCAGTATGATTAAAATAATGATAATAAAATACCAAGTTTTATCTCCTTCATCAAGGTACACATTCCCAAACTTTTCTTAGCTCGATATGTGCCATACCTCGATAAAATAGCAAAGTCCCCTCAATATCGAGGTAACGGGACTGGACTGTATATATTATTTCCTACACATAGGCAATATTTCTGAACAAATGACATGTGTAAAAGGAGGGACAACAAATGTACTGTGGTCCCAAAGTTGGGTCTAAGACTATGTCTCACAAGGCTGTGGTTTAGATTATCATTGTAGGCAAGGTTCTGTCTTACCCTCCATGATGCAACATTGGTATTTAAAAGGAACTGTTCAGAAGAAATAGTATCCAAACTTATTCTGTAATAGGTTTAGACTTTAACTGAGGAGACCAAATCATAAAACAAGACAATATAATTGACAAGGAGTGGTCAACTGATGCTCATTGATAACTGATATGAAAATTGCAAGATTAATCACTGCTGGGGGTAAGAATTTAGCAAGACCTTCCTAGGTAAAAGTACCAATACAACCCAGAAAATGTCAAGGAGGAATAATGTAATTTGGAAAAAAAAAACGTTTCCAAATCTGCTATAAGGACTAAGCCTAAAATTGAATGACAAATTTCCAACACTTACCCTGCATATGGATAGCTCCAGTCTAGAGTCATGTTCAAAGTGCTCTGTATAACATCCTCCATACTCAGCTGCTCCTTGCCTTGAGGGGCCAGCCAGAAACAGGGGCCAAACGGGATTAACTCATAGCCCTGCTTCCAGGACATCTCTCGCTTCTGCACTCCAATACAGGCAATGATTGGCCCTCTACAGAAATACATAAAAACTGGTCATGCATTACCACTTATTTGGACAATAAAAAAAACAGAGATGCTGATATTCAACAAAAACCAAGTTATCTATATGAAAGTAACATACCCAATTTTTTACCTATAATTTCTACTCTAAACATGACCTTGATCTTGAGCAACAGACCTGGGTCATGCTCCTGCAAATCATCTCATCATGCTGAACAATTATACCAAGTCATTTGTAAATTCAGGGATTCTGATTCTTACAGGTGACACATTGTCTTAATTAGGCAAACATTTGTGGCAAATAATTGGAAAATCCAAAGATCTATTGTCAAGCTAGGGCCAAGAAAAGCAATCTGGCATTGGTTTTTAGTTGTGTGTGTCGTCAGTCACACCAACTATAGTACTACGTTTTCAACCCAGGTTCTCCTAGATTTAAAACCGAATAACTTCTCAATAGTGTAAATATGATAGAACAATTGTATATATCTCTACAACATAAGTATACTAGAATTAAGCAAAAATGCTGAAAAATCAATACTGTGTCAAAAATAAGTACTTGCTGGCTACAAAAATCGCCTGACAAGAAAACATTATAGGACTTTCTTTTCTATGCTGTTGAAACTGCAATCGAATGATGTAAATGTTTTTATCACGTGATCACTTTACCATGCGCATGAATATAATTTGTTTCGATGCAAATGTGGCTCGCAAATAAATCTGATGTTAAATGTGCAGCATTCGGTCATTTTAGGCTGTTAAAAAAACCCATGTGAAGTCCATAACAAATCATTGTAACATACTAAAAATCACAATAATCTATCGACCTCAGATATCTACAAGGGTTATTTCTTGCACTAAAAAATGACCGAAACCTGTATACATGTATCTACTCTCCAAAATGAGTTTGGAGCCTCTGACCTGTGCAGAAAATTTGCATAACTACTTCACTCTATAAACAGAGAGAAGAATACTCGCCTTTAAACACTCTTAAGTAAAGATGTGAATATAAACCACTTTTGTTAACATTTGTATAGTTAAAAAATCTGATGACAATCCTAAAGACTCAAAAATGTGAATATACATGATATCATCTGTGGTAGAACTAAAAGGAAGCTGAAAAAGTGTTTACAGTTTTCTGTACATAAATTAATGTCAAGATTACAGACAAAAACAACAAAGAGATTTCATTTTCCCTGTCAATACCAAGGCCTATAGACTACCCCCCCCCCCCACACACACATACACACTCACTCCCCCATATATTTTTCCAGTATGTGTCACTGTATCCTCACCTGTCAACATTGGCATCCAGGAATGTCTTCATATTATACACAGGAACACGATCAATGTAGCCAGTGCCCTTGGCCAGATGGTTACCCGGGAATTTGATGTCCGGGTATTTTGCCCCCAACATTGGGTAGGACCACTTGTAGGACATTATCTGGAAATTACATCATTACTGCTACCCCTAACTTCCTTGTATTGCATAAAATTTCAGTTTCTCTTTATGAGCTGATCTTTATGACAAGAGAGTAATTTAACTCATGGATATTCATGTACAATATTTTGCCTTAAAGAATATTAATTTACTAACAGACTGTGTAGGATCTATGATATGATATTGTATGAGCAAACTGAGGAGATGCTCTATTTGCCAGGGCATCAAAACACTTCTATATGAGGTAAAGGGTTATAACATGTTAATAAATTAAGAATGTCAGTCAGATATGAGAATGTAAGTCAGATATGAGAATGTCAGTCAGATATGAGAATGTCAGTCAGATATGAGAATGTCAGTCAGATATGAGAATGTCAGTCAGATATGAGAATGTAAGTCAGATATGAGAATGTCAGTCAGATATGAGAATGTCAGTCAGATATGAGAATGTCAGTCAGATATGAGAAAGTCAGTTAGATATGAGAAAGTCAGATATGAGAATGTCAGTTAGATATCAGAATGTTAGTTATGAGAAAGTCAGTTAGATATGAGAATGTCAGTTAGATATGAGAATGTTAGTTAGGTATGAGAAAGTCATTTAGACATGAGAAAGTCAGTTAGATATGAGAATGTCAGTTAGATATGAGAATGTTAGTCAGATATGAGAAAGTCAGTTAGACACGAGAAAGTCAGTTAGATATGAGAATGTTAGTTAGGTATGAGAATGTAAGTCAGATATGAGAATGTTAGTCAGATATGAGAATGTTAGTTAGGTATGAGAAAGTCAGTTAGACATGAGAAAGTCAGTTAGATATGAGAATGTCAGTTAGATATGAGAAAGTCAGTTAGATATGAGAATGTCAGTCAGATATGAGAATGTCAGTTAGATATGAGATGTGAATAAGACATGTAAACAAATTCCTGACATTCAAAATTACTTTAAATTTGAAAAGCACAAATAAAATTTGCATGAATCTGATTAGAATTGTTTTTGCTTGGAATTAACATCCCACCAACAGTATTTCAATCACTTTGGGACTTTGTCTGCATGTGACAGATATATTGCTGCCTCTCTGTGATATCACACAACGGACAAGTGGAATAAGACTACACCCAGTCAAAGTGTCCTGAAACTGGACCACCGGCCAGTACAGGAACTACCCAAATAAAAATATGCTGATCACCAAGCCAGGAGATATACCAACATTATTTTAAACTGACTTCAGTACTCGTATTTCAGGTGTCTCTGATGGGGATGAAACCCTTGGCCTCCTAAGCACACAAGTAGACATAAATCATTAGTGTACCTCTTGGTCAAATATCTGGACATCTGGCCGCTGACCCTCACAAAGGGACAGGTATCTGTAACCACCAGGGTGAAAATAAATAATCCAAAGAACAATTAACTCAAATAGAAAAGCTGTACAAATGTCCCAGCATATTTTTTTCCTCAATTTGAATAAACTATTGTTCAACAAAAAAACATCTTTTTTTACACTTATTAAACTTTACTAACAACATTTTAAATGTATGCTTTCATCAAGTTTAAGGTTTTCAAAAACAAACAAATGATGTTAAATTATATAAAAAAAATGAAACTAAATAATTTAAAAAATATAAACCAAGTCCAATTCCCTTAACCTTTAATCGCAACAGTTTTTTTAAGATATTTCGTTTGATTTCATTTCTCTTGGTAGTTTGTTTTCATCTTCATTCATATCATTATAATACTAATAAAAATCTGTTAGATGACCATCAATTATTTACTGATTTAAATTAAACAAATCTTTATAATATTCCAAAATGTTAACACCACAAAATCCTGCAACTCATTACCACATTTAACTTCAGATAAACAGGGGGATATCACATCTACATCTACAGTTAACAGTCTACCAGAGAATTTCAACCTACCTGAAGATATTAGAAGGCAGATCTCCGTACGTCAGAGCCAGGGAGTTCTGGGGCATGTTCTGCATCAGACGACTCCCAAACTCAGCCACTAGTGTGTTGTTACTCTGGTTACAGGCACTGAAGTTCTGTTGCTGAAAAAGAATGCACTCTAGTGAAGTTGTAATTCTAAAGGAGAACATGACAATATAAACACTTTAACAGTTATTCATTTACAGATTTATTTTCTTAACTTTAAATGGTATAAGAAACAATTAATTTTTCTTTGCTACACAGACTGGCCTGACCTAAAATATTGCATCAGCAAACAGGAGAACCTTCTCAGACTGTTCCTTCCAAGTTCTGGGTCTGTTCTGACTGCGATTCCTACATAACACCTACATTACATTGTGAAACAGGAATTCATGATCACAAATCATTGTGATTCCTAAGAGTAAATCAAAGACAGACTGTGAAACTGTTTTAAGTGCATTTAGAAATAGAAGGAGATGGAACAGTTTTGCGGTCAGCCCTTGAAATGATTGAGTCTAAATACTGCAAAACAGAAATGTGAAAGATATAATGACCTACAGGTCAGCATCCTGTGAGTGGTACCAGTACTCACCACCTGCAATGCGCACAACACCAGTGCTGCACCTGTCTCCAGGTATGAACTGCCCTGCTTTTTGACCTTCCTTGTTAAATATCTAAAATAACAATGTCAGTTTTCATTAGCAGTGTGAAATTCATATGTAAAAGATAAACCAGTTTCACATTCATTAAATACTATTTTGTAATTGTACATGACAAGAGAAAATAAAGCTATCATTGAAGGTGATTGATACTAATACTACCTCAACTTGACAACAAGATATTGAACTCTTTGTAAAAAGGACAGAACACAACAAGACAATGCATGTGATTCCTCTAAATCCACAATTTTACTTTGTAAAACTGAATAAAATAATAGAGAAAGAAGGCACATTTTGCAGTAGGTAATTTTTATTATAACATACCTGAGACATGTACACAGTCCTACAGTGGCAGTCAGGACAAACACACAGTCGGCCTGCATCCAGAACCTCTCCACCTGTAGTACAACAGTCACTGTAGTAACACATGGATACACCTCACATTAACCCTTTCCCTCACAGAGGACACCATGAAAAGACCTATGCGAACAGCATAAAACCAGATCAGCCTGCGAGTAACTCGCAGGCTGATCAGGTTTTATGCTGTTCGCTGCTCCTCAGTGGTCTGGAAATGAGGATTTTGTAATTAAATTTGGTCTGGTTTAACTGTGGTTTTCTGCAGATCAGGCTTTATGTGGTACCTAATGAGTGCGTCAAAATGAGTCTATATGAGGGAAAGGGTTAAGAGTGATATATAGTTGGAGGGGCGCCCATATTAAGAGTGAATATAGCTGGAGAGGTATCTAAAAATCCCCATCTTTTATGACATTGTAAAATGCTTATTTTCACTGACTTTATATTTTTGATGAATCTGTAATAATTTCAGTATTCTAGAAAATGTCACTCAAATGAGCAATTTCAATGGGGTTGAATATTCCTGGATAAAAGTCAAACCCAATCAGGAGGTAATAAATCAGCAACAATAATCAATCAGATACAAAGGCCCCCATGAACTCAGGATTTCACAAGATATCAAAGATTGCTGGAAGAAATGGTGGAAGTATTTAAAATGACCTGTAATAGTACATATGATAATAAACATATAACACATGGTCTCTTGGAACTCATCATATCATTGTGAACATGAGGGAAGTCTAAGAAAATTTTAAAAAATCCTAGAACAAAATTAGACATGAAGAAATAATCATTAATTAAGTATTATTTTACTAATAATGTTGTGGATATTTGGGATTGCCTTCTTGATAACATAGTGACTGCAAAAACAGTGAAACATTTTGAAGACATATAAGATAAATTATGTATAGATCATCCAATGAAGTATGACTTAGCTAAACCAGAAAACAATGACATGAGAAAAAACATTGTCAAGGAGCCAAACACAGAGGAACAGTTCCTGCATCAGAAACAACTTAGACTTAGGTAGGTAGACCATTTTGATAAGTAAAATTATGACCACATACCTAATAGTAAAATCATAACAGTACAATCCATTGTTAACCCTTTCCCTCATAGAGGACACCCTGAAAAGATCTATGCGAACAGCATAAAACCAGATCAGCCTCGAGTAACTCGCAGGCTGATCAGGTTTTATGCTGTTCGCTGCTCCTCAGTGGTCTGGAAATGAGGATTTTGTAATTAAATTTGGTAAGGTTTAACTGTGGTTTTCTGCAGATCAGGCTTTATGTGGTACCTATTGAGGGCGTCAAAATGAGTCTATATGATGGAAAGGGTTAAAACAAGGTATACATACCACACCCAGGAACAAGGGGTTCTTCAGTGAAAGATTGGCCCTCCATGAGAAGAAGGCCAGATAAACACCACACATCACCATGGCAATGAAATGTGACCTCTGCTGTCTTGTCCAGAAACTTTAACAATACAGAACATACTTTATATCATAAATATTATGCAGTGATTTATAAGTTTGACCTTTTAAAAGCAAAAAAAAAAAAAAAAAAGAGATCAGCTGCTTTTCAACATTAATATCTAACTGATACAATAATCCAATATTTTATCAATGAAGTTTTTGTACAATTAATATTGATTACTTTTTCAGAAAATAAAGGTTTGGTATCAAATGAATTTAATTTCATATTTCAAATGTCAAAATTAATAACAAAAATTACAAGATTAAGTAAAGAAATTGAATACTCATATAGACTTTGCTGATCGCCGTTTTGGCTTCTTAGTGGGTGGGGTAAAGTTTAGAAACAGTAAAAAAAACAACTGAATTCTTGTGTATTGTGCACATCCCTTCTCTGAAATCGAAATTGAAGTAAAAAAAAAAATGCACCCAATACATGAGTGTTTACAGTAACTTTATTTTAATTCACTCACAAATATGAACATTAATCTTTACAAAAATCACAAAAATAAATTTGATATAACAAGTATACCTGTGTATGGCTGCTACTCCGCCCAATACACAGAACACGCCGCCAGCCAAGGTGAACTCTGACCATGTGTGGGACACATAGGCACTGGTCAATAGAACATTTTAATTGTAAAATAACTAAATAAATGAATAACACCTCTATGTCAGGGTTGACACCACCAAACTCACAGGGAGTTGTAAAATTCCTAAAATTATCACTCGTCCATCACAAATTTGAGACAGTCAACTCAAGAAAATTACAAGAAACCATCTGATTTTTCACTCATCCTGCACCATAATTCACTCACCATGATGAGAGGGTGGATGGAATTAATATCCCTGTCCTGTATACTTATTAGTTTCCAGTTCAGATCTTTAGTAACAGTGGCTTTGACCCCCATCCATTTTAAATAATTTTGACCTTGACCCTCTCCATTTTAAATACTTTCCTAGCTACCTTGATGAAATCTGAAGAAACATTCCAAGTTTAAACAGAATACTATCCTATTAACTGTCCTTGAAATACTTAAATTCAGGAGGACATGGCAGACAGGACACAACGTAACATGCAGCAATGATTTCAATGTAGGCCACACTTTTAGCAGAAGTATAACAAGAAAGTCAGTAGAACTGACAGATGCTCCCCGAAGAACGTCATTGTTACAAATAAGGCCTTGGTCAATGGGTGGGAGGATATGTTGAAATCCCCATTCCTAAATCATATCTATTCTCCTCATCAGAAGAGATGTTTTACCAACTCTAATTTGGAGACTTAGTAACAGTTTACTATTTAATATGATAGTATGTGTTACTCATCAGATCTTTCATTGATTTTTTTTAAGTTTTTATACTACTAAAAATTAAGTCATACATTTCAATGTGTGCTCATATCAAAGAGGTTAACCAACACTCTTGACATATGACTGGATATTTGAAATAGTGTATAATGGCCTAAACAACAATTAGCTGACATGATTATGATTGACATTACTAGCATATTGAATTTTGTGGGGTTTTGTTTAAATGAGATCTCCTGTTAAATTAGGCAAATGACATGAATATTAGTCAACAACATGGTAGTAGGGGCCATAACTCTCTTAAAAATTGAGGAACCAGGTCACGTCGACGATATGGGTATCTACTCTTGGTGATAAAGCTTCCCATAAAGTTTCGTTGAATTCAAGCCATTAATTCCTGAGAAATAGCCCGGACAAGAATCATGCAATATGAACTATAGGCCAAAAAGTCAAGGGGCCTAACTCTGTGAAAAATTAGGAACGGTCAGCACGATATGGATCTCTCTTGGTAATAAAGCTTCCCATAAAGTTTCGTTGAATTCAAGCCATTAGTTCCTGAGAAATAGCCCGGACAAGAATCATGCAATATGTACTATAGGCCGAAAAGTCAATGGGCCATAACTCTGTGAAAAATTTAGGAATCGGGTCATGCTGACGATATGCGCGTCTCCTCTTGGTAATAAAGCTTCCCATAAAGTTTCGTTGAATTCAAGCTGTTAGTTCCTGAGAAATAGTCCAGACAAGGAAAGTGTGACGGACGGACGAACGGACGGACGGACGAAGCGGTGACTATATGCGTCACCTTCGGTGAGCATAAAAATATACATACATGCTCATTTAAACTTATTTCTTTTATGCCCACTGGGAAATGAATTTTTACAACTTATACGAATAATCGCTTTTGACCGTTCCTGGACTGTACCAGTACTTTGTGTCTTGGAAATTCTTGCCTGCAGCAGGATCCAAACTCACAACCTTCAGATCAGTAGTCAATGGACACTACGCCTAGACCATGGCAATATTTGTATGGTACACTGATTTATTCAGAGGTCTGACTAAGGGTGAATGTCAGATGTGTGGTTAAAGAGTCATGTTGTTGTTGTTGTTGTTTTTTAGTTTACCGTCGCTGCAACAGTATTTTAGTCATATAGTGACGTCCAGCTAATTACAGGTGGAGGAAGACCCCAAATGCACTGAGGTATCCGGGTAAAACCACCGACGTACCGCAAGCCAGCTGAAAGGCTTCCTCACATGAAAATCCGAATGACCCTGCCGGGAATTGAACCCATGCAGTGAGGGACTGAGTGAGTGCTAAAGTCAGCGACTTTACCCTCTCTGCCACGGAGGCCCCCTTAAAAGTCATGTTTAAGACCTACTAAGCTGTGGCTTTTTATTTAAACTCTTTTTATTAACTGTAGTACAAAGTCATGATAACAAGTAGATTCACAAGAGTGTTCTATGGAACATGTGTGTCACCTGCTGATGCATGAAAAAAAAAGTGTGATACACAGACAGATGCAAGGATGGATGGACAGATAGACAACAGAATAGTGATCCCTATGTATAACCCCTGCTTACAGAAGGTAACACAATAAAATGAAATAACGTATGGTTTGCTGACAAATACCAAAATATGAAGTACAAATATCAATACCACAGAAATTTGTTTCACTGAAAAGAGACAAAGTTTATGTACATGTATTGATAAAATTATGAAAACTAAAGATATGTTTTTTTAAAGTTCAGATTTGCATGTTCCTACAGAAAATACATGTACCAGTAATATTTCTAGAAAGCGTGAGAAAGAAATTCATGTGAAACAAATATTTACATACCTCAGATTCATTACAAATGTTCCACTTTCATGACTACCTCCCTGAAAAGAGAAGGTCATTCTATATAATAATTTTTCTCAAAATAATAATAAATAAATAAATGAAAAATAAATAAAAGAGGGACATAAGTGGCCCAAAATCACTAACCCAAAAACAAACAGTTTAAAAAACAATGAAAGTCACTTGATATTTTACCAGGTACTGCAACATGATTCAGAATTTGACCATCAGATGATTCTGATTATAATCACAAATGATCCCCCACCTTGCAGTAAATTTGGTGCAAGGTCACATGGTGATCATTTGTGCCAAATTAAATTTTGACTATGTTTAGAGAAGAGTTTTTCTTCATTGATACTTTTGGTTGCCATGCATCCTGATTTCAGCATGAATCAGATGATTCTGATTATAATCACAATGAAATGCCCTTTGGTTGCCATGGCATCCAGAATTCAGCAGAATCAAGTGACTAGTTGATATTATCAATCTATGGGAAGGACCATCAAAGGATCAAACTGGTATATGATAAATTCCATTATAGTTCCACCCAGTGGTTTCTGAGGAGATGTAAACTGATGTGTAATGGTGGACAACAAATGCAGTGTGATTACACAATAGCGTACATTGTGCACCTTGTGCTCAGGTAAGTTTACTAGAGCTCGACAGAGCGGAGCCAACACTTGTCTGTTCTATATGTCAACCATATTTGGGATTTTTAGTTTGAACACCATAAGGAATTAAGAGTAACTGTTTATTAAATATGAAAAAGAAAAAAAACCAACATAGTGTATCAGAAATGTAATTGCTTTGAATAAAAACAATTTTAATAATAATTTAATTTTCTAAGTTAAAAAGGGGCATAACTCCAAAAATATTGCTTTCAGAATAATGCCCAATGTCAACTGCGCCTTGTCAAGATTATCAAGTATTCCAAGTTTGTGTTGATACCTTTCAGCTTTCAAATCATTCTACTTGATAAGCAATATTGACCAAAATTCTAAGTTAAAAAGGGACATAACTCTGAAAATATAGCTTTCAGAATAATGCCCCTTGTCTTAAAACTGTGCCTAGTTATGATTATAAAGTATTTCAAGATAGGTGTTGAAAGCTTGAAAAGCATTTGATTAATGGGCTACATTTAAGTTTTTCCACAACAACAACAATGACTACGACCCAGCGATCATGAAAGCTTGACTTTTTTTTTAATAAAAAGACCAAGCTAAAAATAAAATAAAATAATAATATTTTTCACTTCCAGCTTTAAGGTTTTCACCTGGGAAATAAAAAAGAGAGATATCAAGCTTACAATCTATATAAAGGGAGGATAACCAAAGAGAAGAAACCTTCCAGTAAAGACAAGAAAATTACAACAAGAGGGCCATGATGGCCCTGAATCGCTCACCTGAGTACCATTGCTTCAACTGATGTCAAGGTTTTTAAACAGACAAGGATTCTGATATAACTTAATCTAAAACATTTTACCCCTGACAATACTACACACCAAATATCTAAGCAATGGGCCATATGGTTTCAGAGAAGACTTGGGCGCAGGGTCATTTATCACCGTAGGGCCAAGACTTTGAAAATCTTTGTAATGAACCATTAGATGCTACTACATACCAAAAATCTTAGCTCTAGGCCTTATTGATTCATAGAAGAAGATTTTTTAATAAAACAAGTACCCCTGGTGTGGGGTCATTTATCACCATTGGGCATGATTTAACAATCTTGGTATGGCCCATAAGATGCTACTACATACCAAAAATCTTAGCTCTAGGCCTTATTGATTCATAGAAGAAGATTTTTTAAGATTTTCCTATTTAACTCTATGTAAAACAAGTGACCCCTGGTGTGGGGTCATTTATCACCATTGGGCTATGATTTGTAAAATCTTGGTAGTGGCCCATAAGATGATGCCAAAAATCTTAGCTCTAGGCCTTATTGATTCATAGAAGAAGATTTTTTAAGATTTTCCTATTTAACTCTATGTAAAACAAGTGACCCCTGGTGTGGGGTCATTTATCACCATAGGGCTATGATTTGTACAATCTTGGTAGTGGCCCATAAGATGATGCTACATACCAAATATCTAAGCTCTAGGCCTTATGGATTCATAGAAGAAGATTTTTTAAGATTTTTCTATAAGATTTTTCTATATAACTCTAAAACCCCTGGTGCGGGGTCATTTATCATCATAGGGCTATGATTTGTACAATCTTGGTAGTGGCCCATAAGATGATGCTACATACCAAATATCTAAGCTCTAGGCCTTGCAGTTTTGCAGATGAAGATTTTCAAAGTTTGCATTTTTAAAATCTATTTTTAGCTCCTGTGACCTAATTATGCAATGGACCAGAACCATTTATACAACTTTAGTAGAGCTTCATCCAAGGAACATTCCTGCAAAATATTTTTCAAATTGGCCAAGCCGTTTAGGAGGAGATGTTGTTTGAAGCAATTGTTGACGCCGGACGCACGCACGCACGGATGCCGGACG
>CM037779.1:72602568-72652568 GCA_021229015.1 Solen grandis | reverse complement strand
AGTTTGCATAAAACAAGATCTGTTTTGCCAGCAACCTGAGTACCTTAGGTCAACCAAAAATGTCTTGAATCAGCAAAAATTTAAAAATCTCATACTATATATGGTGCGGGATTTAATTGTATAGGACTCATATTTCTGCATGTCATAGATATATACCATTTGTAGGTTGAAATTAGGCCTGTAAGAACCGGTATTGAAATATAATCATTGTGTAAAGAAGTTGTGGGCGGCAACATAAGGAGGCAATTACATGAGGCTATATTCAAGTATCACCACTATAATGGTTGCCTAACCCAGAGCAAGCAGGCATGAAGTAACATGATCAGACACTTAGGGAGTTTGAAATACCATTGTACCTGTTACATTGTTGGCAAATTCTTATTTGACTAAAACTTCCCTTTTAATATTCTGTCTCTGTTTTAAGCCTATTCTCACTCTGTTATTTTGTGACAATGCTGTTCATGTTACCTGTTTCAGAGGGTGTACTACCTGTCATTGGAGTTCTACATGGGCCGCACCCTGTCCAACACCATGGTCAACCTGGGCATCCAGAGCTCCTGTGATGAGGCCATGTACCAGGTACAATGTCCTTATATTGTACTGTGCTGGCTTAGAAGACTCCTGACCACAAGCAACATCTCTTTCATGTTATCACTAAACAAAAATTATGAGATTCAAAAGATTGTTATTATGTGTGATTAAATATGCAAAAGTGTCTTCTTCCATTTTCAGAAGTTGAAAGTAAGACTATAATTGGCTGGCATAAGGATCATTCTTTCATGTTTTCAGACCTTATCATGCATGTATAATGAGCTGATTTAAGATTTTAAGTTTTACTCAGTTTCACATGAACAAAGGTAGATCTTTTCTGTAGATGGAAACTTTTTCCTTGTACAGGGAATAAAGAATTAACAGATAAATTGATGATCCTTTCAGAGATGGTAGGAAATTCTGTAAATCTATGATTTAAATCAAATAGACTTAAAGCAAGTGATGCAGCTATCATACAGATATGTGTTAATGTTGCTATGGTAACAATAATGTAAATCAAGTCTGGCAACAGACTGGATCTTGAGAGAAGATGTACCGAATGTATTGAGTAATCTACCAGTGGAGATACAGCTGATGATGAAGTCTGTGTCCACAAGAGAGTTTTAAGAAAGATATGTACATGTGATTTTAAATAGCAGTTAAGAAAACTAAATGGTGCTGTTTCTTATAATTGGTAAATTATATTTAGCCTTTATAAATCCACATCAGCTAGCCTTTAGTCCTCAGATTGGACAGGTGTTGTAGATTTGATTGTAAGCCTTTGGTATGTTGAAGACTGTAACAATAAAAACCTTATCAAACTGTAGTTATCGTTGGCTTGATCTGGATTTATAATGTCAAACCATATTGAGTGTCTGCAAGACTTAAATATAAAGTATATGTGCTTTGCGTTTGTTTTTTAACCAATGTCTAGTATTTGCCACATTAGAACACAACATGCTGAAGGCAAGCTATCATGATTAGCCTGGTACATTTTCACAATTTGCTTTAAAAATATCTCGTTCTAAAGATCGCTGGGCAGAAATTGATAAAACTTTGCATGGATGATCCATGTGTGGTCTTTTACCAAAGTTGATAAATTATAATGTAACTGCAGAGTAAAGAGCTTACTTAAAATATTGGTAATGGTTTGTCAAATTGAGTTTTATTTTATTGTACACAAAA
Source organism: Solen grandis (assembly GCA_021229015.1). Lineage (NCBI taxonomy): Eukaryota > Metazoa > Mollusca > Bivalvia > Adapedonta > Solenidae > Solen > Solen grandis. The sequence continues at coordinate 72,650,852 of CM037779.1, read as the reverse complement.
TGAATGATCAACTCGTAACCCTCCACTGTTTTTGCTAAAGCAAAGTGGACCTGTAAAAAAGGCTCTGCTTTCTTCATTTTATACCAGGCAATCTTGAATCTGGCTTATGTTGGTGGTCACATGGTCTAATCTAGGTTGATTGTACTCGGGGGAATGATCTAGGGCCACTTTTTCTATCTCTTTGTAATGTTTGTGTAATGAGCAATCTGCAAATTTAGAACATTGCCATACATAATTCACTTTAAAAAGTATTAACATACTTTCGGAATTGGCCATATAAGAAGCACACAAAGTGATTCTTTGGGTGTTCTGCACAAAATGTAGCCAGTGCAAAGGAAGAAATACTTCAGAATTCAGTCATTACAATCAATAAAAAAGTAATATGAAGCCCATCCTGATGATGCCAACACTCGTGTTACAGCTCGGCCTTGACATTGAGGAGCTGGAGGAGATTGAAGAGGATGCTGGCCTTGGTAACGGTGGTCTGGGTCGGCTGGCAGCTTGCTTCCTGGACTCCATGGCAACCCTGGGACTGGCTGCCTATGGATACGGCCTCAGATACGACTATGGCATCTTCCAACAGAAGATTGACAACGGCTGGCAGGTAGGTGGAGACCAAATCATGAACTATTATTAAGGGATCATCCTATAATTGGGAACATTGTATGGACTGTGTTTATACCCAGGCACATATCCAGGCATATGCATATACCAATATCTACCAAAAAACAAAAATAAAAACATGCTTGTAGTATAAAAATGATATGCAAAATGTCCCATTTATGCTCAGCTGAGATATAGGCATCTTTTTCCTCTTTGTTTTTAGCAGCTCACCTGGCACGAAGTGCCAAGGTGAGCTTTTGGGACCAGGCTTTGTCTGGCGTCGTGAGTCATAAGTCGTGAGTTGTTAGTCGTCAACAACTTACTTAAAAATCTTCTTCTCTGAAACTACTGATGGGAAAGTCATCAAACTTTGCAAGGATGTTCTTAAGGTGATCCCCTATAGAAATTGTTCAAATGGTTCCAGTCTGTTGCATAATTAGGTCACTGGAGCTAAAAATAGATTTTAAAAGTGAAATTTTAACAAATCTTCTTCTCTGAAACCACAAGGCCTAGAGCTTAGATATTTGGTGTGTAGCATTGTCTAGTGGATCTCTTCCAAGTTTGTTCAAATCATGACCCTTGGGTCAAAATTGGTCCTGCCCCAGGGGTCACTTGATTTAACATAGACTAATATAGGAAAAACTTGCAAAATCTTCTTCTCAGAAACCACAAGGCCTGGAGTGTAGATATTTGGTGTGCAGCATTGTCTTGTAGATCACTAACAAGTTTGTTCAAATCATATCCCTGGGGTCAAAATTGGCCCTGCCCAAGAGATCACTTGATTTTACATAGCCTTATTATACCAGTTGAGCGATCCAGGGCCATTATGGCCGTCTTGTTTAAAAATTTTATTTGGGTAGCCAAAAACCCACATTTCGAGCATTATTGCATACAGGTGTACATTTAATTTAGAATTCTCATGGTACGCCTCTGCTACCATAATCATATTGTATATTAGGTAAGAAAGAAAGACTTGAACATACATCTCAGTGGAGATTGTTATGCATTCAGTTAACTAATAGGTGAGCTAATTCTGTGCATATTTGTCCTTGAGACATTCCTGAATGTAAATGTCTTTCATTTAAGAAGTGTCATATTGGGTAAGGAAAGGGTCTTTTCATTTTCTTCTGAATTAATCTTTCCCTCTCTATTGCTTCAGTGATTATACTAGGTGTTGATAAATATGTACTGGTATTGTATGGTTTTACTTTCTGAGCATTCTTTCCAGCTGAGTTAGTGTTGTTTGTGTGTGTGTGTGTGTGTGTGTGTGTTTGTGACTGACAAGACAAAAAAAACAACAGAATATTATGTTTGATTGACAATACTCTTTGAAGTAATTTACATTTTCCATTTACTTTTGTACAATTGTGTTTAAGTCTTGTGCTAAAAATTGATGCTGACATGATATGCCATGAATTGTTGAAAATCTTGTTCTTCTGCAAAATGGCATGCCATTACCAATTTTTTTTTTTTTAGCTCACCTGAGCACAATGTGATCAAGGTGAGGTACATGTATTATGACTGATCAGCGTTTGGCATCAATATTTAACTTAAACGATATCTCCTCCTAAACTACTGGGCCAATTTCCATGAAACTTTACAGGAATGTTCCTTGGGTGGTCCTCTTTCAAAGTTGTTCAAATTATTAAATTCCATGCCAAAATCTGGTTTCCATGGCAATTAAAAGGGGGAAAAATGTGAAAACTTCAACAAAAATCTGCTCCTCCAAAAGTACTGGCTGGATTTAAAATATTTTTGCACAGATGTTCCTGTAGTCACTCTTAACCAAGATTGTTTAGATTATTTGGATCTTTTGAAAAGCATGGCCACCAGGGGGCTGAGCCTGTTCTTTTATATGCATATAATACAAATTTGAAAAATCTTCTTGTCTAAAAGTACTGACTGGATTTCAAAGTTTTTTTTGGGGGGGGGGGGGGGGGGGGGGGGGTTCCTTGGGTCACTCTTTACCTAGACTGATAAAATTATTTGGATTCGTCTAAAAATATGGCTGGCTGGGGGCAGATCCCATTTTCCATATCATATTTGATGTTTCTTTTCCACCTACTAATACCAGGTTCTCAGGTGAGCGATTCCAGGGCTTTCATGGCCCTCTTTTTTTTTTTTTTTTAAATTATATTCTATATTTAAATATAACTAAATGGATGAAATTTTTTTAAAGACTGTAGAACCAACTACAATTGTGTTTCTAAAGTAGACCATGTGAGGTGAAGGTTAAAAGCCCATTATATTTTGTAATGATTCAATTTTCATGAAAAAGAAAATATAAAATAACATTGACATATTGTAGACTTACACAAATGTACATAATGTGCAAATATCTGCTGTAAAATACATAAACACATAAAAATGTTTATCAAATTATGCAATTTAGTATTTTGGATGAATGTCAAAATACTCTCATTGTTTACATTTTGCATTGGTGAGCATTCCCTAAGACAGTCTGTTAGGGGAAATAATTTAAATTTGAAAACCTGTTGTCAAATCAGAATTTGTTTATCTGCTATGTCATCAGTTTATGCACTCTTGATATCGTTAACGGACACATACAGAATGTCTATGGAAAATTGACGAAGATATGCAGAATATGCAAATTAGATATTTTTTTTGTAACAATTGAATGGTCTTTAGTAGAGGTTCATTTCCTATCTATGCAATGTTGTTGTCAACTAATTTGTACAGATTGCAACTTGTAACAAGTCTGTAGCACACACATACTTAGGTCTATTGTTCTAAGAATATACACTGCTTTTAAAGCATAATGGGCCTTTAAATATTTTCTATCTAGTTTAACAACATAAAATATGAGAAAAATACAAGACAGTAAGGAAATGACATATTTGACAAGTTTAAAGCCAGATCAGCCAGCAAGTAACATACAGTCTGGTCTGGTTTTACATTGCTTTTTACTCCTCAGTATTTTGAAGATCAGGAGGTAACTAGTACAAACTTAAATTCATTTTAAAAAAAAGGAATTCAAAATGATCTCAACATAATTGTTGCTGATTTAATATTTAATATATATATTAATGCAAATACCAGTTGGTTATTTATACCGTCTTTATCTCCATCTTGATCAGAAACAGAACCTGTACTGACATTAAATATATATTTAGATCTGAGTGTTCATGGTTGGGGAAGCTTTGTTGTCGTTAGCTAGATTATATTTTATCAGTCAAGGCCATGATTGTATATGGTGTTGAATATATATTGCTCCAGGGTGATCAAGTAACAGTCGAGCTTAACATGCATATCTTAGCATTTCACAGGGATAAGGTACAGAGAGATTTCAATATCCTGTTTGACTAGATAAAAAAGTCATTGTATAAAGGGAGTTGTTTTGAAGTGGAAAGCCATTCAACTGCTTGCTGATCATTTTATGCAATATCTCATTTAGGATTGTATGAATACTTCACAGTAAACGAAATAAGAATAAAACTTATTTTGAAAGAAAGATTTTAGTTTTATGCTCTGACTGCCATGTGTGAACAAGATTTTTGAGTCACCTACTGCAAGCAGAAGTGACACAAGGATCACTGTTCCATCATCTGTCTGTCACACTTTGTATGTCTCATTTTTTCTCTCAGGCTTTTATCAGCAGGTGGCATATGTGTTCCAAGCATGGCTTGGCAACACATAGGGATCACTTTGTTGTTGTTGTTGTATTGGGGTTTACCGTCGCTGCGATAGTATTTCAACCATATAGCGACGTCCAGCTAATTACAGGTGGAGGAAGACCCCGAGTACACAGAGGTACCCGGGTAGAACCACTGACCTACCGCAAGCCAGCTGGAAGGCTTCCTCAGGATCACTTTGTTCACAGGTGGTAGCTATGTTGCACTTTCTTGTCTGGAGCATAACTTTACTATTCATTAATTTATTCCAGACTTGGATCATGGATAACTTACAAGGTGTAGAAGTGCAGTGCACATGAACAGTAACTCTAAATCATGTCATTCTTAAATTATCCATCTTAGTTGATTTTTTTTTTTTTAAAATGTCCAGATCATAACTTCAGCAATATTGCATGGATTCACTCCAAATTTGGGTCATGGATACCCTATTAGATGTTGAAGTGCTCAAGAACCATAACTCAAGCTCATTATTGTTGATTTTGTTTAAAACAATTGTTGGAGCATTATTTCAACACTGTTGCTTAAATTCACTCCAATCCTGGAACATATATGAATATCTGAGGTTTAGAAGTGCAGTGCACAAAAACCATAACTATAGCAAATCTACTTAGATTGAATTATTTCCCTAGGTTGCTTTTATAAAAAAAAAATCTGAGGCTTAACTTAACTACTAGATGATAGATTCTCTAAGCTTGGAACATATATACCTTATGAGATATAAATGTGCGCAGTGCTCAGGAACTGTAACTAGTTTTTCATATTTTTTAATTATCCCCCTTAGTTGATTTTGTAAATAGATATCAGGAGCATTATGTCAATACTGTCTGTATGATAGATTCACTCCAAACTTGGATCATAATACCTTATGAAGTGTATAGTGCAACACATTTGAGTCCTATATCTAATGCCCTCAGCATAGCATGTTGGGTGTTGACATCAAATGCCAGGACCTTGTTGGCTCACCCATGCCAAAGGTGAACTATTGTGACTGATGAATATCCACTGTCTGTCGTCAGCATTTAACTTAAACAACATCTTCTCCTAAATTATTGAGCCTATTTTCATAAAACTTTCATAAAACTTTACAGGAATGTTCCTTGGGTGGTCTTCTTCCAAAATTGTTCAAAGAATTAAATTCCATGCCAAAATCTGATTGTCATGGTAACTAAAAGGGGGAAAAAAATGTGGAAACTTAAAAAAATCTTCTCATCCAAAAATACTGACTGTGGTCACTCTCTACCAAGCATCAATACACACTTGACTGTACTTTTAGATTAATCAGGTTAACAGTGGTGTGTACAACTTTATTATTTTCCTGAAGTAAAGAGCCATGCTTACTTCTATTGTTGTTAACATGTTCCTCCATATGTTTGGTGTGCAAAAGGCATGTATGTATACAGCTGTGATAGATAGGATCTTGTGACTGTGGGGTCATCAACCCTCCCTCTGGCAACTGGCCACAGCCACACTATCAGGACTGGTGAACAGGCAAGTCACATAAACAACTGGCTATTTAAAGTTGTTGTTGAACCATGACTCACTAAACAAAAAACCTATTGTTCATATAAATAATAATAATAAAAAAAAAATAGAATATGAACTTATTAGAACATTGCTTGTTACACAGTTTATCCATAAATTCATGTTTTTTATGATTTTATATCACAGGAAACAAGTGAAAGTGAAATGTACAAACTAAAAACTGCTAGGTTTTTAAACTTATAACAAAACAAAAGTAAATATAAAGTATCTGCATTGTAAATATGTTTGAAAACTGCCTTGTGTGTGATAGATATCTGGTATTCTTTGTCAGAGTTTTGAGATCAATCTTGTGTAACTCATTTCAATGTGTAATACTCCCAGATGTAAATAATGACAGCAGGATACTGGGACAGGTCAGGTTTCACCCATTCGATGATTTTCTTGCAAATCTGATGTATCCCATCTTCTGGAAGTTTGAGTGTCATAATGATATCCCAGTAACTGGTTATCCGTTATATATACACCTGCACACAACCGCAACCACCAAAAGATAACAGTAAATATATAAAATACAAAGAATTACATGTTTTATATCTGGCAAGATGAAAGTTTGGATAGGATTTGTTTAATCAAGCAGAAATGTCATTGTATTCCTGTATATCTTGTCTGAATGCTAGGACACTTAAAATAGTCTACAACATTAATTTTATAATGAGCCTGAGGTGAATTGCTTGCACAATGTGTTTTATTGCCTGATTCTTGACTGGAGTGCCTTCCCCTTACACTATGTTATTGGTAATCTTAAGTACAACTGGGAGCCAGACAATGAAAAACATTAAGTCTATTTGTGTGAGCAATTTGATTCTGAGTTTATCAAACATCCAAGCTCAATTTTTTTGCCTGCTTTATCCAATGTAAACATACCCGAATACATCAATACCCTGTTACCAGTAAATCAAACACTTATTTTCTTCTCATAAAAGTGTATTTTCCACCTGTAATCTCCTTGACCACACTGATTGTATATAAAAATCGAATAATAAACATTAAGTTGCATCATTATGCTTAGTAATTACACATTTTTTAATTTGTGAAGAAAATAAATAGATTTTGATTCATCACTAATTTGTATAAAACATAATGTAATATTTAGAAAAAAATTTGAACAAATTCCACTCATCAATATATATAAATAATATGATTACACCAAGCTATCAAAGATGAGGATAACTGATTAATAAATACTTGTTCAGAAAAATGTCTGAATTTGTGCATTTGATATAAACAGGTGTTGGATAAGTATGGCCTGACTTTAGGATTTTCATGAAAAATTGCTATTGCTTATAAAATATTGTTCTTAAAAATAAAATATTTTGATATTGTGTCTGTCATGTTTTAATTAAAAGTATAAGATAGTAATATATTTTAATTGTTTACTTTTGAGTGCGCATCAAGACATTGGAACAGTTTATAAAGTGTGTACCCTTGCATTGACACAGTAGTGATGCAAATATGATGTATAGTTGTAAAATCCCATAATGATATCATATTTATTTTATAAGTTGCTAAGTACGTAGGACTATTCATTCCCAATTATTCATTCTTAAGTTATAAGCTTTAAGTACTTAAATGCATTAAATGTTGACTGTGTGTAAATGTTGACATGCATGTAAAGAACATGTATTGCTGTGTATACATACATGTATATTAATTACAACACTGGATATTGCTACTTAGGATGTTTGTTGTAACAGTATAAGCATACTTAAAATAATATGAAAATTCATATTTTCTTATGCATGTAAGAAAAATATGAATAAGCTAGTTAAACAAAAGCAGTCTTGCTCAAGTTTAATATATGAGATTAGTTTGATGTTGAAACAATGCATATCAACAGACGTAAATTATTTTAGCTTTTGCAATTGGTGGTTCACACGGAAAAGGAAGTAGCTGGACAGACAGGTCTCAGTTTAAATTTCTTAGAACTGGTTGCGCATAACCAAAAATATGAAAACTGCACTTCTAGTCATAGAAAGATCTATAATATTGGACTAAGAACTGTTGAGGGGCCTCCGTGGCCGAGAGGGTAAAGTCATTGACTTTAACACTCACTCAGTCCCTCACTGCGTGGGTTCGAATCCCGGCTGGGTCATTTGGATTTTCATGTGAGGAAACCTTCCAGCTGGCTTGCGGTAGGTCGGTGGTTCTACCCGGATGCCTCCGTGCATTCGGGGTCTTCCTCCACCTGTAATTTGCTGGACGTCGCTATATGACTGAAATACTGTCGAAGCGACGGTAAACTCAAATAGTCAAGTCAAATCAAAAACTGTTGACGAAAATAACAAAAGTAGGTGACACTATTACAATGCTGATTTGAACTTCCCAAGGTTAATTTCCTAAAAATAAGTGTCATTATGCTTAACTGTCATAACAATTGTTATAAGGATTTTTTTCAAATCAATATACACATAGGCATACATGTATCAAACATTAGATATATCAAACCAATTCATCAAGTCCCAATGAATTCATTATAAGATGAGTTTTATAATCCTTCATTTTTTAATTTTTTTTTAAAAACAAAACCATTGACTGCCATGCATCATGGTTGTGATGTAATCTGGTTACCATTGTATTACTGTACATATATTACCTGCATCAGAAAATCATTGAGCAGTAGAGATGTCAGACTGTCATAAATCATAAACCATCTAGAGAGTATCAAAATCATCCCAGTGTTGTATGTATACAAGGATGTCTGTATTGAGTTATATTTATTTGTTTTCTGCGGTATGGGAAGAAGATTCAGTATAAAATAGGTATGCAGTCAAGACAACCACAAGATGTAAGGAAATAATTTGGTCTGTATTGATTAATGGCTGTAGGTTGTATGCCCCGAGGATTTTGGGAACGTTGTGGGACTTACTTTGAATGCTACTGTAATATCAAAGATTGATTACTCTTGTTGTTTGCTTATGATTCAGTACACAGGGGTTTGAATTCAAGAAGGGTGTTTGTTTGGAAACCTGCACATTGCACGACCTTGCAGAAAGCTTCACAAATAATATAGCATCTGGAGCAGGTTTTTTTCCCCTTCTTTATCTGTTCATAAGCATCTTCACTTCTGTAAATATCTTTAAACTTATGCAATTTTCCACAGATTTGCTTTTTACCCCAGGATTTTTCTTTCCCCCAAACTCAAGAAAATGGTCCTTATATCTCCCTAGTTTGGATAAGAAAAACCACTTTGCCATCCTCAGGAAAAATGTCTTTGGTATGTGTATCTCCTGATCCAACAGAATCACTGTTATGTCTGACACCTTTTTCATGTGCACTTCTGTTTCAGTTCATTCTTTTATACTATTTAGTATCTCAGACAAATCCTTGGGGTGTGCATATTCGATTTGATGATTGTTTTACGTATAACCTTGACATATATATTTATATTCCAATATCTGTTTATACATGGACTGTTTACTGTTGATACAATGTCTACTTAAAAAGCATGTGTTTATATACAGGGCAGCTTCATTATACAGTTTTTATGCTTTAGTTGGAGTTAATCTTCTGTCTTATGTTCGACGGCACATAGGTATATGGAGTCCATAGTCAAGTCATGTTATATTGGGCCATAGCAGTGTTTCCCTTGAATGTGTTTAGTGCCTCTGTCAGTCATCAGTTGTATACAAACAAATCTTGGCTTAATAAAACTCCTTATGGTCAGATCATAGTTTTTATAACTTGAAGAATTAATATACTGAACTTTAACCCATACCTCATATAGACTCTGAGGCAATGGCAAAAAGATCATACAAGCTGTCTGATCAGAGACTTCCTCTGTTTGCTCCTACAATGCTCAGATTATTTTAAAAAGAAACATTCATTGTTTCATAATTCATTAAAAGTTCTGTTAATTAATACTCATCAGGACATAACTTTGTATATAAATATTCACAAGGTAAAGGGGTTAATGTTTTATGAAAGGAAATATTGTTCCTTGCCATGCAGACTGTGTAGGTTCTGAGCTACAATATTGTACAGTATGGGTCTGTCTTTTTTGCCAAGGTAATGAAACAAACATAACTGAGGTAAATGGTTAGATTTTGGTTTAACCCTTTTCCTCATATAGACTCATTTTGACACACTCAATAGGTACCACATAAAGCCTGATCTGCAGAAAACCACAGTTAAACCTTACTGAATTTAATTATTAAGTCCTCATTTCCAGACCACTGAGGAGTAGTGAACAGCATAAAACCTGATCAGTCTGCGAGTTACTCGCAGGCTGATCTGGTTTTATGTTGTTCGCATAGGTCTTTTCATGGTTTCCTCTATGAGGGAAAGGGTTAAATCATACTAAGCAGTGGCTAGAATTGATCATAGCATGATTTGTATGTTAGGTCATTGTAGTAAGGTGATATTGAGTCTGTGGTTCTCAGGCAATTATCTTTGTAATGGGCAAGTATAGAGCACTTGTCCCTGTGACCTTTACAATAAGGAAGAAGTACCAGGAAGGTTATGGGCAAAGTGTGTCTGTGTGTGTATTTTTAGCTACATTAATCTCCTAAATGTGTTCAACCTCCAGTATGTCTTCATCAAGATGACCCAGACAAGTGGAAGTGCAAAACCTGCAGAAGTGAGGGCATCTGAGTTCATTAGTTATTCTATTATTAATAACCAGTAGATACACGACCACAGTTGTTACATTTCACATCCAGGGTAGGTTGCTGATGAACTGTATGAAGATTTGCATGAAGGCAGATCTGGTTTTGTCCTTGCTTGAGACTTCTTTAAACTGTTGTATTTCATAAATTCCATTCAAGGTCATCTTAAAAACTATTCATTTTAAACATGTTGGAGATAACCAAAACACCGAATTTCTTCAGTGTAGGAGCCCAGATCTCTCCCAAATTGAAAATATTAATCCACAGACTACAGTTCTCATGAGATAATGGGTTAAACCTTTGTCAGTGATTTCATGTGCTATGCAGCCAGCATGTGTAAGGTGAGCAGCTCTCAGATTCCACAATAGTTTGTTTCATTTTGTATTTAAATTCTTCTTTGTGGCAACTGTCTCAAATCCCCTACACTGGTGTCTTCTTCTTTGACTTGACTGTAACTGGTCACTTTCTCCTGCAGATTGAGGAACCAGATGACTGGCTTCGCTATGGCAACCCATGGGAGAAGGCCAGGCCTGAGTATGTGATCCCTGTCAACTTCTATGGCCGTGTGGAGGAGAAAGATGGCAAGTGTAAGTGGGTGGATACCCAGGTATGTCACGTTACCCACACACAGCCCTCCTGAAATTATACTTCATCTTTGTAAATATTTTTTTTTTTGACTCATTAGAATTCCAGTATATAGAATCAATTGATACTAATAGTCGAGAAATAAATATTATATGAAAATTGGACTTTGACATTACAGATGCAACTGCAACTGTCTTTGTCAGTAGACAGGATCAATATGTTCCCTACACTCACTTCAGTTAATGTTGAGCTAACTTGCATGGTGAAGGGATAGAGGGAACAACATTAGTAAATTGAATTGATTAAACAAGTTGTTATTGTCTGAGAACTACAAGTGAATCTATGATGATGAATAAAACATTTTTCAATCTATTTAAATACTGACAAGTTCGTATGAGCAAGCCATTGTTTTGTAAGACTCGAGCCACAACTGTTGTATGTATATACATACAGGTCGTATTTGCTATGCCGTATGACAGCCCCATCCCAGGGTACGGGAACAACACTGTGAACACTATGAGACTCTGGTCTGCCAAGGCTCCCAACAGCTTCAACTTAAGGTTCTGTAAGTATCTAGTACTCATTAGGTCTACTGGACAGGGAATGGCGTTCGAATACTTACTGATGTCATCATGTCAACCATTTGGAAGATTGGTTTATGCTCTATGAATAAAAACGTCACTTACTTGTATCCAATTACAGATATTTTGGCATATTTCTCATCGCTGTTGTCAATTTTCCATTGTATCATGTAAGACCTGGACTGAGTCAGGTTTTAATCTTTACTATATCAGACCTGAGTGGGATATCTCAAGAGCTAAGTTTCAGACATAGGTAAAGTATTGGATTACGTAACTTTTCAGTACTTCTTGTATGTTCTATCCTATGTAATCTTTTCCTTCAGCAGAATTCTTAATCAGTGCCCTACAATTGAGCTGATATTGTAAAATCTAATTAGGCTAAAAATATCTAAAAGAGTGATACTATTTGTAAAAGTATGCTATAAAATATATGTTCACGTAGATACAGTAAGCTACTCCTGGTCGGTTGACTTATTCTGCCAGTGTTAATGTTTCCACAGTTAACAGTGGGGAGTACATCAATGCTGTGTGTGACAGGAACGTGGCTGAGAACATCTCCAGAGTGCTGTACCCCAACGACAACGTAAGTGTCACTATCCTAGTCTGTAAGAGCACAGTATCTTGTGTAGATGTTGAGTTTGGGTTATCTGTTTGATCACCAGTGTGAACAGTCCCTATAAAGTAGCTTAAACTTATTTAGCTTTAATTTTCAAAGGATAAAACATTGAAATATGAAAGTGAGACATCCTATCAATATTGCTTTTTGTTGCAAATTGTTGAAGAAAAAAAGAGTATGGTATAACTCAAATTCTGGATGATGTAAATTAGTTTATTTTCCCAACGCTTTTGTTTCATTGACTCTTTGTTGAAAACAGAATATATTTACACTTCAGTTCTTTGAGGGCAAGGAGCTGAGACTTCGTCAGGAGTATTTCCTTGTGGCTGCAACACTGCAGGACATCATCCGCAGGTTCAAGTCCTCCAGGTTTGGCAGCAAGGATCCTGTCAGGACCTCCTTTGATGCATTCCCAGAAAAGGTGAGTGGCTGAACAGGGTGGCACTGTTAGTTGAGGTGCTTGGTTATCAGCTTGAAGGTTCATGGTTTGAGACTGGCAACAGCCTCTGCAATTCTCAAAGTCCCACACTTCTGGTTTAAGTCAGAAAGCTGTTAGTTGTTTGTAGATGCTCTGTCCCAGTACTGTTAAAGGTTAGGTTAATTAAATGTTGGTTAATAAGAAGATGATGTAAAACCTATCATCACATCAGTATTTTGTTACAATATATCAACAACAGTAACCTCATGAATTGGCTCGCACGACAAATTATAAGGAAACAAATATTACTGCTAAAGAATATTTTATATTAGAAGGATATTCCAACAGGAGTATTGCCATTTTAAATGTATTGCAACAAAAAAAATATCTATGTGTGTATCCCATATGGATTTCGTCTTTGTATAATGTGTAACCATTTGAGAAAAAATGTGCAGCCAGACCAAGTCTTAAACCGGGACCCCTCACTCACAGGGTGAGTGCTCTACCCACTGTGTTACCGGGACACTTACACAAATTTCTCACCATTAAATGTTATTTATAGGCTGTTACATTTGTATCAGAATGTGACATTAAATCATGGTTTAGCAATTCTGACCGGCATTTTTTTTTTCTGTTCAGGATTTGTCATAGAATTTTATTGTGCTGTTAAGGTTTACAAAATAAAAAGTGGGAAAATGAAAGTCTAGAAAGGTAATAAGCAAACTACTTGTACAGTAAAATGTGTTTGTGTGTAAGTGCATGATATTTGCCTGTACAGAACACTGTGTTGTTTGTGATTAACTGTGTGTACATTACAGTGTGTGTGTGTGACAGTAAACTACCAGTACAGAACACTTGTGTTTTCCTTGTGCAGGTGGCTATCCAGCTGAACGACACCCACCCAGCCATGGCCATCCCAGAGCTGATGCGTATCTTGGTGGACGTTGAGGGCATGGCCTGGGAGAAGGCCTGGGATGTGTGCATAAAGACATGTGCCTACACCAACCACACTGTGCTGCCAGAGGCCCTTGAGAGATGGCCCGTCCACCTGCTGGAGAATCTGCTGCCACGTCACCTGCAGATCATGTACTACATTAACTATCTCTTCCTTGAGGTAAGTCTTCATATGCCCCTGGGCAATTAGTGACAGAGACATAAAGTGTACAATATGCCTATAGTCGGAGCCAAGCCTGGGTGTAAATATGATTTTTGTACTCTTATTTGAAAAGAGATATTTTCTGGCTGGAGAAAAGCAGCATTTTTGAAAGCCTTTTGTTGGGACTCTTCTTGAAGTCACCAAAAACTTCAGTCTCATATGTATGTTGTTACTATAATTCCTTGGTTTAAAGTTGACAATTTTAGGAAACATTTTTAGAATCAATTTTGCCTTCCCATAGATAACTAATTGATGAAATACTCCGACATTTTCATGGTAGACATTGTATGTTCTTTGTGGTTACTCATTATGTTGACAAGTACAGTGAATACTAATTCCTGTCTGCTTCACTATGATAATTATGGATTCCAGTTTATGATTGTCTTCTGTGATAATAAATGTCACAGTTTAAACCAGTGACCCAAAATCTTTAATTTGTTAATTGCTGGGATATAGTTAGGATATGGTACAATTTAGCATGGTATCAAGGGTTATAATTGATCCAACCCGTAGTGATGTGTCCTTGATCAATGTACAGGAAGTGAAGAAGAAGTTTCCCCGGAGATGGAGACCGCCTCCGCAGGATGTCCATCGTGGAGGAATACGGGGAGAAGAAGATCAACATGGCCCACCTGGCCATTGTCGGCTCCCATGCCATCAACGGTGTTGCAGCCATCCACTCTGAGATCATCAAGAACACCACGTATGTATACATACAGACTAAATACCCACACAATTTGAAGCATTTTAGTTGATGAATTATCATGAAATGTTTCTACAGATAATGTTCATGTGTAGATGTTCTTTTCTTTAATTTCATAAGAAAGAACAAAATATTTTCTTTTTGCAAAACATAAAAGGAACTGATTTTAACATTGTCTTCATAAACACACACACACACACACACATGTTTAGGTTTATAAAAGATAATCACTGTTGTATCTTTGTGTTATTCAGTTTGTCTGTCCTAGGATAGTTGGATTGTTTCAAAGTGCTGTGGTGGGATTTATGAAGAAACTTCACTGATAGCTCTAGTTTGTTTTATTATAAGATAAATAAAAATCAACATATGAAGGATACATGCTTATTGTGAATATTGTTTGTATGTCTAGGTTTAAGGACTTCTACGAGATGTACCCAGACCGTTTCCAGAACAAGACCAACGGTATCACTCCACGCAGGTGGCTGCTGCTGTGTAACCCAGGCCTGTCTGATGTCATTGCAGATGTAAGTACCTTCTCTCCCTCTTTCACAGCCATCAAAAAGTTTATATAAAAAAATCAATTTGAAGATTACAAGTAGTTTTTTCACATACAGGTGTGGAGCTCTTGAATAAGAAGAATGAACAGCTACAGTTAAAAAAATACTAAAACAGGAAAAAAATCAGTCCAAACTATACACTTCCCATCTTGAATATAATGCATGAGATCAGTGATCATTTTCTTTATGTCGTAAAAGCTGATCCAATTTGTACAGTAACTCATTGATTTTTTCAGGACTGGAATATGTCCCATCTGTATAATTATCAGTTTTAAATATGACTCTGTAACAGAAAATCGGTGAGGCCTGGGTGACAGATCTGTACGCGTTGAAGGAACTGAAGCAGTTTGAGAACAATGAGGTTTTCCTGAGGGCCATCATGAAAGTCAAAACTGTATGTAACCTCCTTCCCACCTCCACTTTGTTTGTTCAGTCATTCATGATATCATTCCACACATTCAGTCCATTACTATAAATTCTACTCCTATTAACTCATGCAATACCTTTCATTTTAATTGCATTAGAGTAAAATGTTAAGTCATTAAGGGAATATATCTAGGCTTAAAATGTGTTCTTCCTGACCAGATGTTGTATTATTGTTTAATTCCCACAGTTTGACTTTTCCTCTTCAATGGCTTGAACCTGCAAAAGAAACAATAAAAGTTTTAAAAGATTTGATACACAATTCATAGATTCTATACATGTATATCTTTATTAGTCCCCTACCGGTGTTCACACCGGAGGGGACTATAGGTTTGCCCTCCGTCTGTCCGTCCGTCTGTCCGTCTGTCCGTCCGTCTGTCCGCTCAAATCTGGATCCCGCGATAACTTAATAACTAAGCAAGCTAACTTGATGAAACTTGCTATATGACTAGATGGCAATGTGTAGATTATGCACGTCATTTTATTTTTGTTCTTCGACTAAAATTGTGGTTGCTATGGTAACGGAAATAGTGAAAATATGGCAAAAAATGGGATCCCGCGATAACTGCACGTCATTTTATTTTTGTTCTTCGACTAAAATTGTGGTTGCTATGGTAACGGAAATAGTGAAAATATGGCAAAAATGGGATCCCGCGATAACTAAGCAAGCTAACTTGATGAAACTTGCTATATGACTAGATGGCAATGTGTAGATTATGCACGTCATTTTATTTTTGTTCTTCGACTAAAATTGTGGTTGCTATGGTAACGGAAATAGTGAAAATATGGCAAAAAATGGGATTGATTACCATATTGAGTCAAGGTGGAGCCGGTAGGGGACTTTATGTGTTGCATACAACACCAGTTACTTGTTAATATATGAAATTATTATTTTGCATCTTTTTTTAATTTGATGGCCTACTGTAGGAAAACAAGATGAAGTTAGCCGCATACATCAAGGAGCACTTCAACATTGAGGTGAACCCTTCCTCCATCTTCGACATGCAAGTGAAGAGAATCCACGAGTACAAGCGTCAGCTGATGAATGTCCTCCATATTATCACCCTCTACAACCGCATCAAAAAGAATCCCAATGCATCATTTGTCCCAAGGACGGTCATGATCGGTGGGAAGGTCAGCCATTTTGTTGAGAAATATGTAGTGTAGATCTCTTCAGTGAATCTCAGAGTTTCAGGCTTTTTTGTTTTCCACATCTTCACTCTTGCTTATACATGTACATTGTATAAGTACTCTAATTCTTTTGTTTAAGCATTTTGTTGTACACTTCATGGCATTACTGGGACTTTCTTTAAACTGTATTGCATTTCATTTTAGATCTTAGATGTTTGTACAAAAATGATGCATTATTTGACATAAACCATTGTTTAAATAATAATTAACTAATGGAATTAGATAACAACATACCTAAATTCCAGCACATAGCACATAATCATATCTCAATACTCATTGAGATTCTTGTTACAGTGTCATCTCCAAAACTGCCTGTTGGATTGAGATAAAGCTGCACAGAAGGAATCAGAATGAGGCTTAGTTGTGCTGCTTTGTCTATATTTGGCATGCTATGCTATTGGCAAAGTTATGGCCCTTTATTGCTGATACATATTGTATAGACATTAAGATCCCATTTCTGGATTTTCATTTATTTTCACAGAAGTAAAAATTATGAAGTATCATGCTCGGTTGTGCATGTTGTTGGGTAATTTTTCTTTGATGAGACAGATTGCCTTGTTATCACTATAAAAGTTCTTAAAATAGTTTGCTTGATTGAGGAGAGAAATAAGGTTTGTACCAGTCACAGTGGCCATGTGGTTAAAGTGTCTGTCCTGGAATTGAGAGGTTGTGGGTTTCGATCCGCAGCTGCAACACACCAAAGTTGTAAAAAAATGGTAATGGTACAGCTCCTTTGCTTTGCGCTCAGCAAATAAGGGTAGTTCTAGGACTGGTTGGCCCAGTGTCAGGATAATGTGACTGGGTGTGGTATCATGCCACATGATTATGGCGTGATACTGCAGTTTGGCAGCACTATATCTGTCTCAAGTAGACATAGTCTCCAAATGACTGAAATACTGTCAGTGAGATGTTAAACCCCAAAACAAACAATGTTTTGTGACCAAAAAAATGAAGAACTCCTATTTCAGTAAATATTTTCAATGTGTTTGAGTATGTGATTACAGGCTGCCCCAGGCTACCACATGGCCAAACTGATCATCAAACTGATCAACAGTGTTGGAAACATTGTGAACAACGACCCGATTGTCGGGGACAAGCTGAAGGTGGTGTTCCTGGAAAACTACCGAGTGTCTCTGGCCGAGAAAATCATTCCAGCGGCTGACCTCAGTGAGCAGATCTCCACTGCTGGTACTGAGGTATGTCGAGTTTCATCAAGTTTGAATGAAGGAAACACCGCTGAAATATAGTGTTATTCTAAGTGTAAAACTAGGTCCGCATACAAGCATTCTGCAGATTAACATGGTTTTGAAAATGAGCTGCTTATTAATTGTTTATAAAATTAAAAAATTGAAAAATCAACACTTCAGGCTAATTTTGGGTTGAATATTATTTTGACATGGTGATTGACATTTCTACTGTAACAGAAGTTATTTTCAGTAGTGTATCTTTGTGTTAATACCTTTATTGGTTTCAAGAATGTGGTAAATAAGCCCAGCCTTTCTAAACCTTAATTAATATTCATAATAAATGACTACATACTAGTCAAATATACATGTTACCTGGATGCCAATGTATTGCAGGCCTCTGGAACTGGAAACATGAAGTTCCAGCTGAACGGTGCCCTGACAATCGGTACCCTGGATGGTGCCAATGTTGAGATGAGGGAGGAAATGGGACCGGAGAACATCTTCATCTTTGGCATGACAGTAGAGGAGGTCGAGGCCACCCAGAAGAAGGGGTAAGTTGCTGCTCTAATTTTCAGTGTACAGTATGGCATGATCCTTTGTCTTTGGTATGCTTATTGTAGCAAAACCAGAAGTACTGCTCTCTGTACAATGGTAACTCAGTTTTATGACCAGTAATCGTATTTTAACTAGTTCTGTAAAGATGAAGAATAGTAACAAAATTAACATTTTGTATGATTCCCCTCTAGGAAATACAAGATTTTTTTTTCTAAATCATCAAAGAACTAATCACCATCATCATCTTTAGTACTATCTTTTACTTTGTATATGGTCACATATTAATACTGTTTGATTCACATTTATGACTGGTTTCCAGTTTTTTCGTGACTAAATGAGTTTGTGTTTGTAACAGCTATGTGTCCAAGGACTACTATGACTCTAACGCGGAACTGCGCCAGGTGCTGGATCAGATCAACCAGGGATACTTCAATGCTGATGAACCCAATCTCTTCCATGACATTTACAATGCTCTCCTCTACCATGATAGGTGAGTGTATGTCAAAATGCCCTTGATCCTAAAGCAGTAGGGAGTTCAAAGTCCCCTAGCTGAAAATGAGACGGATGTTAAAATATCTGACAGGAAAATGAAAGATTGATTGATTTTCTTTATATATAGTGTCAATAAACATGCAAACTCATTGAAATAGGTTTGTTTTTTTCTAATGACACTGTGGTCCATCAGGACTGATTTTGGTCATAGTTTGCTATTTGAAACCATGCCATGTCATATATATAAATTGTTTTAATTGTGCAGCTTAATCATGTGAGAAAAGAAATGATGATTTGCATAAATTAATCAATTTTACAGTATCTTCATATTAAGAGTGACTGTATTATTGAATTATACAAAGAGGACATGGGTGGTTGCTCTACAACTGTCAGATTAAAGACCAACATACAGACACACAGTTTTCTATTAGGTAAAAAATCATTTTATTGGATGCATTGCTATTCTTTTGTCAAAAAAATGATTAAACTATTTTCACATATCTCACCTTTGTTGTCTTTTTTCCAGATTCATGCTCTTGAAGGACTATGAATCCTATATCAAGTGCCAGGATAGGGTTGGTGAAGTTTTCAAGGTAATCCAGCATTTCTTCTATTTTTCATTCTACTTGTTTTGTTAAATAATTTCAAACTGATTCATCTTATTAATTTAATTTTCTTTGATTTCTTGAAAATAACAAACTCTTAAGACATGAAATTGTAGGTGCATACACCTGTAATGTTGGCCTGGGCTTTTATTTCCTTCTTTATCAGGGGCTGTTTATAGGTGTTTCACACTATATTCATGCAGATTTCCCAAAAATGCCATTTTCCCCATTTTTTATACGCCCGAAGGGCTGTATTATGTTATGCCGCTGGTCGTCCGTCCGTCTGTCCGTCCGTCTGTCCGTCCGTCCGTTAGCAATTTCGTGTCCGCTCTGTATCTTTTGAACCACTTAATATAAATGAAAACTATTTGGCAGAAGTATCACCCAGAGTGAGAGGATGTGCAGAACATAGGTTTCAGATGGCTAGGTTCAAGGTCAAGGTCACAATTCAAGGTCAAATATCTTAACTGGTGCAAAATTAGTATTTTTGTGTCCGCTCTGTATCTTTTGACCTGCTGGATGTAAATGGAAACTATTTGGCAGAAGTATCACCCACAGTAAGAGGATGTGCAGAACATAGGTTTCAGATGGCTAGGTTCAAGGTCAAGGTCACAATTCAAGGTCAAATATCTTAACTGGAGCAAAGTAAGTATATTTGTGTCCGCTCTGTATCTTTTGACCCGCTGGATGTAAATGGAAACTATTTGGCAGAAGTATCACCCACAGTAAGAGGATGTGCAGAACATAGGTTTCAGATGGCTAGGTTCAAGGTCAAGGTCACAATTCAAGGTCAAATATCTTAACTGGTGCAAAATTAGTATTTTTGTGTCCGCTCTGTATCTTTTGACCTGCTGGATGTAAATGGAAACTATTTGGCAGAAGTATCACCCACAGTAAGAGGATGTGCAGAACATAGGTTTCAGATGGCTAGGTTCAAGGTCAAGGTCACAATTCAAGGTCAAATATCTTAACTGGAGCAAAGTAAGTATATTGACCTCATATTCACCAACATTGAAGACTGTATATGTGGAACCAAAGAAGCATATTACACTGACCATAAACTATGTTGGGTTAGCTGGTAATGAGGTAACTCTTGATTAAAGCACTATTCACATAATAAGAAACATGAAAAACCTATTTGTAGCCACTGTTATAATAAAGCCCTTGAAGATTAACATTGCCAATCCTTCTTGTTGAAATAATACTTTATATATACATGTTTGTGCTTATCCTTTTTGTCTTAGGATATTCCCTGACAATACATACCTTCGGGCGTATATTGCCCCGCTGTCAGCGGAGCTCTTGTTTTTCATACCCCAAACTCAAGGAATCATGGAAATTAATCTTTCATCCCCAAAATAAGGTAATACTGGGTAAAGTCCTTCTCCATCCAAAAAAAAAAGGCCTGTTGGTGCTGGTGAGCCCAGCCTACTGAGAAGTTTCTTTGTTTCAGGATGAGATGCTGTGGGCCAAAATGTGTCTACATAACATTGCCTCCTCTGGCAAGTTCTCCAGTGACAGAACCATCTCCCAGTATGCCCGAGAAATCTGGGGTATCGAGCCAAATCCAGATGCCAAATTACCTGCCCCTCATGAAAATCCACTCAGTTACGGAGAACAGCAGTCAAAATAGGGAGTGTATGGATATCTGGACATTTAGAGATGTGATCACTTTTATTGATCCTACATCATTTCAGCTGTGTGTTAAACTTGAATCAAGCAATGCTGATGGTCGTCTCAGGCACTCTGGAACTCCTGTACAAGTCCTGAAGAAAAACCATGATGAGAAAAGTACTCTTGTCTATTGTTAGATATAATTCTCTGGCAGGCACTGTTGAGAAAATAGCCCTAGTATTTATTCTAGATGATTGTACTTTTGTAGGTAGGTGTGTAAAAAAGTAAGACTGAATAGTTCATATATTAAAGATGAGAGAAACATTTTCACAGTCAAGTCTGCTGTTTAATTTCTTCCTCCTGATAAGATCCAATTGAAAAGTGATGGATAATGGATATTTTTTTCCAATGGACAAGTCTAGTCTATATTAAGGGGTAACTTCACAAGGGGACCCTATGTCTCTCTCTCTCTCTCTTGATATTTTTAGAGATTTAACCACTGTTGATATTTAATAATAACCTGATCTGTGACTTATTGCTAATGTGATGTGAACAAAAAAACTTATGTGTGGGGGAAAGGTGTGTAATGAAAAAAGATATTTAATGTGCATTTTTCCCATCATATTTTCTGTATTGTCTGTGTTTCGTAACCTTTTCTGAGAAGAATGCAATACTGGTAAATTTTCAAGAAATGTCTTGCATGTGCTGGCTAGAACATGTCTGACTCAGTTGCAATATTAAAGGAAAGTGGAAAAGTTTTCAAGTTTCTGCAGTATATTGCATATTAGAAATACAGTATTTAGATTTATGGCATCAATTTGGTTCCAATATGTTCCTCTTCCAGTCAGGTGTTAATCCAGTTCAGAGCTAATAACTAAGTTTGATCTCAAATTACAGTTCTACAATATAGCTTTAATCTCATTTTGATATTGTCATTCATAGCTGTCAAAATAGTAAACAGCTGTTTGATGCTGTAACTCTTGTGATTATCTGTATATCTTGACAAGGAGACTACTAGAATCTGGACAGTATTTACTGTGTATAGTTATAACATATCAGACCTTCCTGCTTTTGGATGAAATTTATAATTTATGGCTTAATTTTGTATTATGATCATTTTACTAATAATGAATGATTTTTTTTCTGCTCTGCAAGATTTCTAACAAATAGCACTTTTGAGAACATATATTCAATATTCCCTTCTTATCTTTTAGAACTATTGATTTACTTGTAGTTCTACTAAGAGATTCTGTCTGTTTCTGTGTTTGTCTTTATTTATCATGTGTGTGCAACATTGGTGCAAAGAGTAGGTTATTCTACCTTGCTATAGATTTATGAAATTTTTTTTTGGTAAAAGAGATTTACAAACTGTGTGATTTTGTCTAATATGGTCAGCATTTATGTAAATGTTTGTTATCAGGAATGGTGTATATAAGTGTTGTTTCCACCATGTAGACAATCCTCATAAGTACTAGGTGTTAATCATATGAGATTCTGTATGTCTCCCAAGTTGCAAAACTTTTACCTTGTATTGGCATAATTGTTCATTATCTATATTTTCAAAACAAAAGTGCTAAGGGTGAAAAAAAGCTATTTAAGAGTATAGAATATTAAAAGTGCTACATACTTGAAAAGTGAGGGGGGAAAATCAAAATTTGTTTGATCTAATGTCGTAGATGCATTATCATTATCTACATTTTTATTATGGTTTGCTATAGTGTATGGAATTTTACCCATTATTATTCAAACCAGATGTTCTGTTTTGGTATACAGATTTTTTAAGAGGAATTTATTTCAGTAAACACATATTTCGAAATATTTAAAGAAAGATTTCTTTGATATTTATCTTACAGAAACATTTTATAATGATTTTTTTTTTAAAAACATTTTTTTCATATAAAGACATAATAACATATAACATTTAAATGTACTTTCACTTGAACTATTTATGCAATAAAAAAAAATGAGTAGTATCACAACCAGTATATTTAGTTGACCCAGATACTGGTAACCACGGGTTGGGGCGAGAAGGATTGCACTCATAAGTATTATAGACTTTTGCTATCTCCGAGCTGGAGCACTTTTCTATTTAGCCTTGCCCGATAAATTCTGCCCCTATGCTGGGAATAGTAAACAGCTATTCCTTACAATGGTGGTGTGAAATTTATTGGTGTTTCAAGAAATCTTTGTTGTCGTTTTTTTTTTATATATACATGTGTATTTACAAACTGTTTTGTAAGGTTTAATTTGGTACCCACTTGGGACTGTTATTAGATAGTATGTTATATTAATTAAATATGCTTTATTAAGCCTTATCTTGTTGAGTTTATTACACCCCTTTATAATAGTGTAAAATTTTTGTTGACATTAAATTTACTTGATTATGTAACTAAGGGAATTTTGTGAGTACATTTATTTGTGGATCTATGTTCTAGAAAAAGTGAGGTCTATACAAGAGACAAGTTTTTGTAGGGATTAATATTCATGGATAAAACCCTTCATGAAATGGATGAAAATAAGTGTCCCATGAAAATTAGTGTCCCATGAAAATTATTGATTTCACAGTAAGTCCTTGTAAACCTTCACTGGTGATGGTGGGGTACATGACATGTTCAGAAGTCACCTTGACAGACTGTTCCTTCCTGGAGGAGGTTAACTTGTGATACACACTATATCCTGTGTTGTTGGAAATTAATTAACACTCACAGTACATATTTACCATGCATTTGTATTATAGCATCTTCCTGACTTTGTACTCAACAGCCCCGAGCAGTTACCTTTTGAAAAAAAAAACACTATTTACATAATAGTACATTTATGTCTCAAACCAGCATGGGAAGAGGGGCTCTCTACATGTGAATGAAATTATTTTGACATTTGATTAGTGACAGATAATATGAGTATATCAATATAAGGGTGTTTCTTTCTAAGTAAATGCAAAGGAAATCTTGCTGAGTCTATACTTGTATCTATGTCTATTTTAACTATTGTATGACCTTGACCCTTTGTCACAATAAATAGTTACCACTGGTCCATAAGTCAGATGATAGAAAGAAGGTCTGTCTCCTGTTTAGGGATCACCAAATATGGGTACTTAATTATGGTACTCGGTCCCAATATTCTTGCTGTTGACAATTGGAATGGAACTTGATTATGTACCAATGCTTCATCATTTTACCTCATGAATTATTTGTGTACAAATTTATGAGACCGGTCCCAGTGGCCAAGTGGTTTGAGCATCCGCCCTGGAATCGGGAGGTATGGGTTTGATCCCAGACATACCACAGTCGTAAAAAAATGGTACTGGTATAGCTGCCTTGCTTGGTGCTCAGCATATAAGGGTAGGTGACTGGGTGTGGTATCATGCCACATGTCTACGGCATGATACTGCAGTGTGGCAGCACTATATCAGTCTGTCTCAAGTAGACATCATCTCCAAATGACTGAAATACTGTCGATGGGATGTTAATTCAAACAAACAAATTTATTAACTGATGAATATTTATTAACTGAACAAAACAATAGGGTTTAATAGGGTTTTCTTTGCCTTGCAAAATATGGAATTTGAGTACAATGTTGTATGAGCAAAGAGAGCAGAGAGAGATCAGGTAGCTCCTATAGGAGCTGTTGATCTGGATCTGCTCTGTTTGCCAATATGTCAAAATGAGTATGAAGTAAATGGTGAAGATAATTGAGTGGTAATTAATGGATATCTATATTGTATAAAGAAAATACCAAGTTTTCACCAAATATAAAGAAATGTGCATGGATGTTCATGGTGAATCATAAAAATCTCATCAGTTTTACAGAGAATTATTCATCATTATTTATTGGTACTACTTTTTGTTTACAGTTTCTCCTATCAAGGCTTGCATGTACACTTTATATGACAACTATAAACCATAGTTTGAATCATTTTATCAGCTTAGGATGAGCTTTCATACTACTTGGCCTCATGTTCTCTGAAATAAAAATGGTACTTAAGTCAGAGTTTCATACTCGGACTCTTAAACTATATCCATTAATTTTACAAGAGATTTGAGAGTAACACTCAGACTTAAGCCTGAGTTTGTACTTGAGAATTTTTTGAGAAGACCTGATTCTAACATGAGTCTGTGTTATAATTGTATGTGATTTATACTATAAAAGATACAACTCAATTATCTTAAATAATGATAGCAGATAATATAAAGATATAATGTTGGT
The DNA here is from genome assembly GCA_021229015.1 of Solen grandis. Taxonomy (NCBI): domain Eukaryota; kingdom Metazoa; phylum Mollusca; class Bivalvia; order Adapedonta; family Solenidae; genus Solen; species Solen grandis. Next base: position 72,625,561 of record CM037779.1, on the reverse strand, counting down.
ATAACTCTCACATGGTACACATGGCCCCATGTTCTCAAAAGTACTTAATTTACTATCTTTAGCTTAAACTCAAATACTTACTCAACTTTAAGTTTGAGTCTGAGTATGATATTTGAATGGTGTTCTTGAAAAAAAAAATCCTACTCAAAAAACATTTTCTAATTTATTTAATAATATTTGAGGGTGCCGTGGTCCAATGGTAACATATCCGATTACAGATCCGAAGGTTGTGGGTTCAAACCCCGTTGGGAGACAAGAACTATTCATGACCTTCCCAGGCGCAAAGTACTGGTCCAACCCAGGAACCGTCGAGAAGGATTAGTATAAGTTGTAAGAACTTGTTTCCCAATCAACGTAAAATAAATAATAAACTGTAATTACGAGAATAAACTTAAACAACGTACTTAACTGAGCCGAGCCTCTATGAGTTTCCTGCAGCCTAACCAGGTTAAGAACAAGTTTAATATCCTAATAGACAAGAAAATTAGCAAAAGTGGGACAAACACATTGTTCTCTTGTCACTACCCTCCATACATTCATTCATATATATAAAAGGGTTAGAAAAAATCATGCAGTCTTGATCAAGACTCGAACCTGACCCCTTTTACTATACTTACAAAGCAAATGCATTATCTCCTGATTGAGCTACCAGGTTGCCACACAAATGTCTCCCCTACAGTGACTTATAAAATGTGACATCTAAATATCTCTTCACTCCAGTATATTCATACTTACTAATTGGACAAATATAAATTATAGAACATATACAAAGGGAGAAGACTGGATGATGCAGAAAACCATTAGTGAAATATTTTCATAAAGATATACATGTAATGTAAGACTTGCTGTCTACTTATTTAAGGAAACAGCATCAAGTACTGACAAAGTGTTTTACACATGCTGCTCCATGTACATGTGAGTAATGATACATTTAAATAGGACTTCCTGACTTTATCTATAAGTATCATAAGGGGAAAGCATCAGATAGTAGGATATATGTAACAATGTGGTTGAGAGGAAATCAGGAAGTAGGTAGCAGTGTATGGTTTACATGTATGTTCAAGTTCCTGACAGTGTGGGGTGTCTATATGATCGGTACTTACTGCGTTGTACACGTGTATTTGTTACGTGTATATTTCCTCGACACATTTTTTACCCTATTTCCGTCCTGTACAAATGTATAAATATGGAAAATAACCAGGTTATTTAAAACTTTATCTCATGAATATTCATATTGAAATTAATGACTGATTGAATATCAACTCACTGAACTTGGAATGGTATATGAAACAAAAAATATTTCTCTGCCATGCAGAGTGTAGAATCTGAACTACAATAGTGCATAACCAAAAAATAACAGACCCTGCATGACTAAACAGTTTTTGGAAGGACCTGTCTGGTCTTGGCCTCCACTGTTTGCTAATTAAAGTGTCAAATAAATATATAAAATTATAAATAAATGGGTTGATACTTTGGCAGAAAAAATCTAAATAATGATTCTAAATAGATCTTCTAAAATTTCATAATGGGTTTTGGAACAGTAGTAATGGCAAGTTAAACAGTTTCTATGGTTTTGTGTCATTTTTATAATAGAATTACTTCTATTCTCAAGCACTTCAACATTTTCAAACATATAGTGTAAGTAAGAATTTTAGGAATAAAATTATTGAAATGGCTAATTTTATTGAATACAAATTATTATGTCTGGGTTTATTATTCATATTTATCAAATTAGAAAAATCTATGAACTGTACACAGATGCTTTCAAACAACATTTATCAAAATCTGGAAAGTAAGAATGTTAAATGACTGGCTAATTTTATTGCATACATTATTATTCATATTTGATATGACCTTACCTTTACCTCCACACCATTTCCTCAAGGTTGTCTCATCATATGGCTGCCTTGTTCCCCCCCCCCCCACACACACACACTTGGAGAAATAGTAGATTTACCTGTAGAACTACTACTGCTGACAACGCCTCCCTTTTCCTCCAGCACCATTTCATAATTCGTATATTGCATGCTTCCCTCCCCCGACACCACACAACACAGACTTCGATTCCCTGAGGAACACCATTACACTCCCTATCCTGCCAGCCCTTGTTTATATTAGTTATGTATTTTTGTAGTCAGCTTTTATGGGACTCTTTTCCCCGTCCTTTTGTAGCTTGCATACTATATTACCCACAGCATGACAAGATATTTACATTCTGCAAGTAATTATGTGCTTAATGCATCTAGGTACACAGAACTAGGTGACCTTGTTTCATGCATAAGTTGCTATAATATTGACTTTCAATTACTTCTAGCATGTTTGATATTGCAGGGTAACTAGTGCTTGGTGTAAATGATTTACAAATTATCTTTGCTGAAGAAATATGAATATATAGTCCCATGAATGAGCTTATTAGAATAGCAATAAGGAAACCGGTTCATGTGACTTAAAAAAAAATCCCCTCTCACCCCCTTTGGAAGTTGCATGGTTGAACCTGAGCATTTTGTGTCTGGGAAGGCTATAGAAGAATGTTGTCCCAAATGGTGTTCAAACACACAACCTTTGAATCCTAAGTTGGTATTATCTACCATTCCAAAGCATCGTATCAAAATTTTAAACAAAAAATCACTCCATAAAAATTGAAAATGAAAAAAAAGACAGTTACATATACAAATGTAAAATGATTTTTTTTTCACTGAGTAATTCTTATCCTCTTTGTTTTTCAAGAAGAGACTGACTTAGCAACAGGAGAAATCTTAGGGAACACTCATGCTACACAGCTGTTAAATGCAAACTATTTTCCAGCACTGCCAGGTATTCACACTCACATTTGTTTCTCTCACACAACCACTGCCTTCTTCCTCACTGTTCATCAGACTGATGGCTTTACAATGCTTGTCTATGCATGGCAGGCTTCCAAGTGAAATGCGGTTAGTTTAAATGGGAACCGTCTTTTTTTTTGTAAGACTGGAAGAATCAAAGTTCTGGTGTTTAGGAAAGGAGCCTTGACTTTCAATGACAATTCAATGACAGCTGGATCACACTGAATATCACATTTTTTAGTGAATGACCATAGAATGATGAAAACTGCAAGCAATTATTAAGAACTTTGCAGCCTTTTTAGATACATTTATCTTGCCTAGTGTCTATCATAGAATGTTTTTATCTTGCCATAAAGAATTATTTTTATCTTGTCATGATATTGTATTATAAAATCTATATAGTTTTTCCCTTTCCTTTGTGATTTGGCTAAAATTTCTTCAGCTTGTTTCTGAATCATACAATAGATTTACTCATCCTGCCATATGTATCATAATTATAATCTTTAATGATGCAATGTGTGACATATAAATGTGTTGTGTTACATTGGTATACATAATTACATATATGAACAGAACAATGATATACATGAAAGGGAAATATTTTATATACATTATCGCTGGTGGTGATTCATACCTCTTCCAATGTCTTTACCAACTCAGCATCACTCCATTGTTTTGGGTTTTGTTTATACCCCAACCCTTCAACTAAATTGTCAGATTATAAATTCCTTAAAAATCATTGGTATTTCTAAGTATATTATCAAATCAAGGCATGCCTTTCGTCATGATGTCAAAATATATATAATTCTATCTTTGTGGTATTATTCATAACTCTACCATAACACATTAATGGTAACTGAGTCAGTGGTGGTCCAAGGGAGGTAACTGATGAGGAAATCTAGGATCCATGTTCTATTTAGCCTTAATTCTGTTTGCAGCTCAATGACACTGTCAAGTTGGAATCAAGTGACCAAATTACTCAAAGATGTTTCATCATGGTTAGTTATGCACCTTTCAATATTTTCCTCAGGTGAGATGGGGGAAGGAAGGCAGGTATACATGGGACTTTTGACAGGACAAGCAAGAATTTGACAGAGTGGTATCTTCAGAAATAGACGTTAGCTGAATTTTAGAATCCGGCTCTTTGGTGGGGATTTAGGCTTAAAAAAAATGTCTTATTCCCCTGGATCAGCCCACCAGTATTTATACCCTTGGGTAAAAAATATTGATAGGTGCATTACTGGGATTTCATTTCCGCATTTAAATGTATTTCTTTTAATTTTCTATTTATTATAAGCAATGGATTGGGTTTTAAATTGACAGTTCCTCAATCTGTATGTAACTTGTCCCCCTATTGAGATGTTGACAGTTTCTATTCATACCTAGTTCAAGTGCTCACAAACACTAGATTCCCAAGGGCAACATGTCGAACCCGCCGCCTAAGGTGCCCCTTTTACGTCTAATGTGACCCTGATCATGGAGCCTGGGAACCCATTCTTTCGTGTGATACATCATCTCATTGAGGCAAAACTTACTGCCAAATCAGTTGAGAAACCTCTAATCCAGAGAAAAAGAACAGCCCATAAATGCAAATCCAGTGTGATGACCTTCACTTCTAAGTATGACCTTGACCTTGAAACTATGGACCCAACTCTTGTGCTTAAAACTTCTGATCATTTAGGCAAACATTACTGCCTAAAGTTTAAAAGTTTATTTGGAAATCCTGCCATCAACCTCTAAGTTACAGCCCAGACAAGCAAATCCAACTCAAAAACCTTTGACCTCAAAGTGTGACTTGACCTTTGAGCTAGGGCCAAATAACATAACTGCCAAGCTGTTTGAAGATGCTGCAATCCATGTCTAAGTTACAACCTGGACAAGCAAATCCAACTCCATGACCTTTGACCTCTATGTATAACTTAAACATTGTGCACAACACACTGTCTCACTTAGCTTGACATTTGTGTCATATTATTTGAGAATCCCTCAATCCATGGGGAAGTAACAGCATGGACATGCAAAAATGAACTCATTTTTGAACTTTGACCTCAAAGGGATGACCTTGAACTTTGAACTATGATTCTGGTTCTTATTCATGACACATTTCATTTAGTTTGACATTTGTGTCAAGTTATTTGAGGATCCCCCCCCCAATTTTGAAAAAGTAATAATAAGCTGTTTTAGACCATTTTTTTTCATTTGACTTTTAAGTGTGACCTTGAGCTACAAATCTGGTTCTTGTGCATGACACTCCGTCTCACTGAGCTTGACATTTGTGCCCAAATTATTTGAAAATTCTTCCATCCATGATGAAGTTAACCCGACAAGCAAAAATAATGTTTTTGAACTTTGACCTCCATCTGTGACCTTGACCTTTGAGCTATGAATCTGGTTCTTGTGCATGACACTCTGTCTCACTGAGCTTGACATTTATGCCAAATAATTTGAGAATCCTTCAATCAATGATGAAGTTAGAACCCGGACAAGCAAAAAAGTAGATGTTTTTGAACTTTGACCTCCATCTGTGACCTTTACCTTTGAGCTATGAATCTGGTTCTTGTGCATGACATTCCGTCTCACTGAGCTTGACATTTGTGCCAAATTATTTGAGAATCCTTCCATCCATGATGAAGTAATAGCCCAGACAAGACCAAATCCGGACGGACAGACGCACGCACATACATACACTGAACCACCATTGTGTCAAGCTCACCGCAAGCGGGGCTCGACAAAAAAGCATGTTTTTTATTTCAGTAAAGTAGGTCAACCATTCAATTTGTGCTTTACGCTGTTGTGTATAAATATGACCTGGCAATCATATAATATATGTCAAAGGTAAACTTTCCGATTATCCTCAGAATTTGGTGATATTATTTACAGCATGTTGTGTAAACAGGTAATGAGAGTTTATGGGTGTAACATACAGTGGCTCTGTAGTCAAATCTGTAAAGTGTTGGCAATGTATTTGGTTTGTCAATTCAAGCTCCTAGTTCGAGGCACACTGATACTTTTTTTTTTTCCGTTGTCTCTAAAAATCTTGATGCATGTGAAAATCATTAAAATCACGTCTTGTACTTACTCGTGTGCATGTAGTTTTAGTTGTAACATCATGTTGGAAAGACGTATGCATGCTTTGAGAAGTAGTAGGAAAAGATCATTTCCAGCATGTCAATGTACGTTTAAGAAAACCATCTAATACAATTAAACATCATAAAAATTACAAGCAATTAACCAGGTGTAAAACATTTCAAAATTAATCAGATTTTATGTTAAACAATGATAACTTTGAGCAAAAAAAAAGCAACCATGAGACTCGAACCAAGAATACACAGAAAAACGCTTTACCTCTAGGCCAATAGCCCATTATATCAATATTGCACTCGTTACTGGTATCACTACTGTATTATATACGTCATGCATTACAACAACATTATACGATTTCTTCCCAAGATGCATATGGCCACACACAAAAGATGAGTGGCAGGTCATTATTCATAAACAATTACACTAGTTCAATAAGCCAGACAGTTGTTGTTTTTTACACAGATTGGCATTTAGGTACTGTATATTCTAAGGATTTGCTTATGACTTGTCTATAGGAGCTAGTTGATAAGTTCATAACAATGAAGACCAGATTTCCCAGTATATTGAAAGGTTCTGAAGAGAAAAAAGAAACACCAGGTATTTTTTCATCATCTTATATTCAGTTGATGGGTGAAGCTCAGTATAAGGCTGTAGCCAGATTCAATTCTTGACTAGTATGTCCAGCCCTACCTCCTGGAAGCCCTACATTTAAAGGATCATACTTGTTAATCTTTATACCAGTAATAATTCAATGGATGTTTCCTCAAACCAAAGTTTATCCTGTATTACTTTTTCCGCTAAGTATAGCTTTATTAACCGGTAAGTCAATTTCATAAATGTTGCCATCATTTGACCAAAGCATAGAGATGGCAGATAGGGATTACTTGATGATTTCTTAAATATTAAAAAGGATCCCATATCCAGACCTCATAAAATCTTGGTACCTGTAAATAGATGCTTTGGTCAATGCATTGAAAAATCATGGCATGCACCAGGTATCAATTATTCTTTGAATTGACTGCCCTTCCCATTCTTGGGCAAGTCTATTGTTGCAGGTGGGAAACAGAAGACAAGGCAGGTGACACTGAATGATTTTAATGGTAAATCTGTACACAAATGTGTTGAAAGTGATCAAGACGATGACAGTGGTGAAGATGATGGTGATGACAACAATGATGATGATGAGGTCAGAAACAAACAACAAAACAAGATACACTGTGTACAAGGTACCACTGGACATACAGAGATAATTTCAGATTTCATCATTTAACACCAAGTCTATAAAATGTATCAGATTTATTTTACATTACTAGAGAAACAAAGTCTTTTAATCTATATACTTGAGAAACAAAGTCCTCCAATCTATTCACATTTCCTAGTCTCTCAAAAAAGCTCCAAGATTGCTCTTTGAGTAAAGTCACGCTCCCTTTGGGTTAAACCCACAACCTTTGAATCTAGAGTAAATGCCCACTGCCAATGGACCACATCAACCTCTTTTAACTATTAACCCTTTCCCTCATAGAGGACACCATGAAAAGACCTATGCGAACAGCATAAAACCAGATCAGCCTGCGAGTTATCAGCCTGCGAGTAACTCGCAGGCTGATCAGGTTTTATGCTGTTCGCTGCTCCTCAGTGGTCTGGAAATGAGGGTTTTATAATTAAATTTGGTAAGGTTTAACTGTGGTTTTCTGCAGATCAGGCTTTATGTGGTAGCTATTGAGTGCGTCAAAATGAGTCTATATGAGGGAAAGGGTTAAGATATATCATTCCTTTTTTGTGAGCTTTTAATCGTATCATGTACCCCTCATCACCCAATCTTTGTAAATAACTCTAGGTACTATAAAACCTGTTTTGTCTGTAACTCAAGAGAGCCCTATAACACTCACCAGAGTACCATTGCTCTTAAATACAACCTAAAGCACTATGGGCCATAACTCTGGATCTTTTGATTATAACCTTAGCTTGACTAAGAATGATACCGATTACCATACATAATTAGATAATACAAGAAGTGTTGTGATAATTGCTGTTAAGACAGTTCATATATCGATAATATCTGTTTTATCATAGCAAGATAGGACCAAAATAACTTGAGGTCAGTGTTATCAGAAAAGGAAATGACCATAATGTCAGAGTGGGATTTTTTCATCTAAGACGGAAAAGACCACAATCTAAAACAAGAGCTGTCAGAGGACAGCACGCTCGACTATTCAAAATGCTTGTTGGTAAATCAAATGAAATCTATTTCAATTCGTGCCCTTCACATACCCCGTACATAATAATAGTCAAAAACCTTGATAGTCTGATACCCCTTAATATTTTTATGATGTCTAAAATAAATCCCATGCCTAGTTACTGAGACATAAGCACAATAACACTGTGCATGCAAAACTTTAACCAAAAATCTAAGTTAGACAAGGGCCATAATTTGCATAAAATTCAGGCCAAAAGGTATCCTCCTTAGTTTTCTGATTACTTACATACTTACTTATGCGTTTTCTGATGCCATTGAAGACACTCCTTAACTTTCTAGTCAATTCCACAAGCAATTTCTGAGATATAAGCTGGATAGTAGCTTGAATGCAAAACTTTAACCAAAATTCTAAGTTAAAAGGGGGCAATAATTTTTAATATATTCCATCAAGTGTTATCTTCCTTTAAAGTATGATACCCCTAAACATACTGAAGATGTAAAATTAATCGCATGCCTGGATACCGAGATATTAGCATGAAAGTAACTTGCATGCAAAACTTTAACCAAAATTTCTAAGTAAAAGGGCATATTTGTAACATATTCTTCAAGAGTTATCTACCATGAAGTATGATACCCCTAAACATAACATATTAAAGATTTTAAAATCAATCCCATGCCTGGATACTGAGATATTAGCATGAAAGTATCTTGCATGCAAAACTTTAACCAAAATTTCTAAGTAAAAGGGGGCAATAATTTGTAACATATTCTTTCAAGAGTTATCTACCATGGAAGTATGATACCCCTAAACATAACATATTAAAGATATTTAAAATCAATCGCATGCCTGGATACTGAGATATAAGCATGAAAGTATCTTGCATGCAAAACTTTAACCAAAATTTCTAAGTTAAAAAGGGGCCATAATTCATATTAAATTCAGTCAAGAGTTATCTACCTTGGTTGTCTGATGCCCCTTAACATATTCATAAGCTTTCAAGTCAATACCATGAATGGTTATTGAGATACAAACTAGATAGTAGCTTGCACGCAAAACTTTAACCAAATTTTCTACTGCATGTAAAACTTTAACCAAAATTTCTAAGTTAAAAAGGGGCCATAATTCATATTAAATTCAGTCAAGAGTTATCTACCTTGGTTGTCTGATGCCCCTGAACATATTTATAAACTTTCAAGTCGATACCATAAATGGTTACTGAGATATAAGGTTGATAGTAACTTGCACGCAAAACTTTAACCATAAGCTGCAACGCCAACACCGACGCCAGGGCGACTACAATAGCTCTCATATTCTTCGAATAGTCGAGCTAAAAACATTTATATCAAAGCAAGAACTTTCCACAACATAGAGGATCCCTTACAGCAGGATATACCTGCAATACTGTGTGTCCAGGGTACCTCACTGCCACAACTCTTATATTCCAACAGTAACTGTTAACATTAAATAATACATGAATGGGAATCTCACTAACTTTTCAAAAATGCAAGTCATACACAAGAACAGTTGATAGGCACAGCAGATGACGTGCAGCTGAGGTTGACCTGGAAACATGAATTATACAACTCTGATGTAGAAAATGACTCAGATTTTGAATGAAGCAGTATATCAAAAATCCTGCAAACAGCATAAACTCTTTAGAAAACAGTGTAAAATGAAATTTTCTCTCCTTTTTCATCAGATTTTTATGTTGACATACGGTAAATGTTATTATGTCTAATTTCATATTTAATCTATCTGACACTTTCCCACTTCAAAAATATTCTCTTGTTTTATAAATGCAATATCATGCATTAAAGCATCTCATCAAAATTTGGGTGTAACTTAAATTTAAAAAAAGTTTATGTTCAAAAAGTTAGAAACCATGTTTCAAACAAACAAATTATATTCTTGAACCCATGTCTTAACCCCACCTCTTTCACTTATTAAAAACAAGAGGGTCATATGGCCCTAGATCAGTCACCAGAGTACATACCATTCTTTTTACGTGGTTACCTCTAGACACACAATGCATGTCGCCCGATGACAGATGCAGCATGATCAAAATGGCTCAACTTGAGCACATTGTACTCTGGTGAGCTAAAAAATGGATGGAACACATGTACTGATTCTGAAATAAATAATGTAGTTTGAAAGGAAAAAAAAATTCAACCAAGTTAAATATTAAACTAAACAAAAGCCTTCATACAATGCAAAATTTTATTCTTTCTGTCAGTGAAAAAAGAAAAAAAGATAAGAAAAAAAACAAAAAAAAAACAAAACCATCAAGAAATATCCTGCCTTTTCAAGCCAAGTACATGTTGTGACTTTATGAAAAATGTTACAGTCTTACAGCCCTTTACCCTATGAACTGAATGAATCACCCTGACTAAACTGGTGTAAGGTCATCCTATTCTCATCAGCATCTTGGAGATAAGGTACAATTGTAAAACATATCTGCTATAACCTGATCTAGTCGATCTATGGTATATCTTGATGTGAAATGACAATTCTGAGTGGTAAAAGATTAACCCTTCCCCTCATATAGACTCATTTTGACGCACTCAATAGCTACCACATAAAGCTTGATCTGCAGAAAACCACAGTAAAACCATACCAAATTTAATTATAAAGTCCTCATTTCCAGACCACTGAGGAGCAGCGAATAGCATAAAACCTGATCAGCCTGTGAGTTACTCGCAGGCTTATCTGGTTTTATGTTGTTTGCATAGGTCTTTTCATGGTTTCCTCTATGAGGGAAAGGGTTAAACGTCATTATAAATCAGGATCCAACAGTTTTATGTCACAGAGAGAACTAGATTGGCCAGTACAATTAAACTTACAATCTACCCATCAGACGAAGGAAACATTTCTCACCTTAAACTTATCTAGCCTGACACACATTTCCTGGCTGGGATTTATACAGTTAAGTGGCCTTCTTGACCTAAATCTTTATTTGATTTGAACATTAATTATGAAACAAGTTCTCAAAACATATACAATATCCTTTTGACAGTTCCTGGGTTGGACCAGTACCTAGTGCCTGGAGAGATCATGTAAAATCCTGGCCCTGACAGGGCTTGAACGCACAACCTTCGGATCTGATCTACAGCCTGGTACACCACCTCCTTGACCTTGACCCATCCAACCCCAGTTCAATTCAGCTTCACCTTTATGACCAGTAATTCATACATATATCAATAGGAACTGTTGAAAGGTTTGATTGAAATACCTTACCAGCACACAAGGTATCAATGGAAGGTGGCATGTGTGTGTGTAAGTATAGTCCCAACTTTGGAGTGAAACAATGCTTAACAAAGAACAGAACGATGAACTTACCAAGGATATAGTTACTGTTCCTAAACATGATGACAGGGACAATTTAGTCAACAGATAATGATTTCAACATCCATATTGTTTACATGTCAAAGACTACATAACACGTTTCAACACACTTCTTCTACAGAGGAGATATTTAACATGATTGCTTGTTCAGTTCATCATAATTACAAATTATTTTTCTCATTGTGCTGCTAACAGCAAGTTGATAGTATTGCATGACTCAAAGGAAAAGCTGACTGTATATACTGGTAAAAAAGAATCAGCCATCACACATGATTATCTGACTGACTTATTCCTGTTCACATAGAAGTCTATCTAAACCACTCTACCAATAAAATAAAATTTCAGTAATTCACTAGTGATTAATAAAAAACACAAAAAAAAACCCAATAAAAAACCCACTGAGACTGTTCAGACGGATTATGGATATTAACACTGCTATACAAGACAAAGGGTTAGGTTCATGAAAATACCCATCACATACATAAATCTCTGCTGTGCATAAAGTCTTACAACAGAAACAAAAACTTGTGTAACACCCCCCCCCCCCAAGCTACTTCATGACAATTAATCTCCAAACCTTCACACCTTCCACACTGAAATTCCCATTCTTAACATTGTTTATGGTCATTTTCTGGTGACCATCACAACAACCCTGTGTTACAAAACGTTATAAGGATGGGTCAATTAGATCAATGACCTTAAAATAAACAGAGGATACTTAAAACTGGATATCAGGTTATTGTTACAAATAACTGTGACTAATGAAGTGGTTAATATACCTGCAGCATGTTATACCCTAGTAGTCACTAGAAACTCTTAAACTATCTTTTTTATAGTTTTCTATTTTTAGCAGCAGTTACCTTGACCCAATCTACCCAAACACAATCCAAACCTACTTATTGTAACAACAAAAGTGCACCCCAGTTGTTGAAGAGATAGAGGGGGAATGGAGAGGACATGCATTATTCTAGTATTCAAGAAATGAAGCTAAAGCATAACCATCTATAACAACAAACTTGAAGTTAACTGATCTTTAATCAAGAAGGGTTATCAGTTATCACCTTATCATAAGAAAATACTAGAGCTCCGCAGAGCGGCACCAATGCTCATCTGTTTTACATGTCGATAACCGGGGTGCCATATTTGAGATTTCAAGTTTGAATGCCATAGGGTATATAGAGTAACTGTTTAGTAAATACGAAAAAGAAAAAAAACACTCTTACATAGTGTAGAAGAATTGCTTTGAATTAAAACAATTTTAAGAAAAATTAATAGGGGGCATAATTCTAGAAAAATAGCTTTCAGAGTAATGCCCCTTGTCTTACAACTGTGCCCTGTCATGATTATCAGGTGTTCCAAGTTTTATGTTGATTGCTTTCATAGTTTTCAAGACATTCTACTTAATATGCAATTTTGACCAAATTTCTAAGTTAAGATGGGGCATAACTCCAAAAATAATGTCCCTCGTCTTACAACTGCGCCATGCAATGATAATAAAATATTCCAAGTTTTGTGTTGATACTTTAAAAGTCTTTGAGTAATGGGCTAAAATTTTTGCATGACAACAACAACGACGATGCAGCGATCATAATAGCTGAACTTTTTCTTCGAAACAGACAAGCTAAAAATGAAATTGGTCAAAAGTTTATGATCACTGTCAATTATGATGACTGTCATGTTTAATTAACTGTTTGACTTGTGACCTTGCGAAGGGTTCATAGGTTACATATTTATACAAGTATTAGAGAAAAAAGTAAGTCTATGAATAAATGGAAAATGACTGATGGAGATTTCAAAACAGAATGTCCCTTCTTCTTTGAAGATAGAGCATAAGAACAATACATACAAATACTCATCCTTGAAAAAGAGCAATGTAAAGTAGGTTATATACAGGCATAAAAACTTCATACACAAAAAGAATTAAAAACACAATTGCACATCAGTAGCACTTTTAACTTGGAACTAGATCTAAGTAAATAAACATGATTATGATACAGGGACTGTTGACATATGTACATAGACCACAATAATGTATGACGTCCAAATTCTTCACCCCATGTGGCCATCTAAATAACAACCTGTGCAATCAGTAAACTCGGGTCAGCCCAGAATTACCTCTCAACCATTGTTGTAAATAAGTTTTTAAGTAAAGTCTTCATTTACTGTGGATAACATATTTTAATATTTCATATGGACTACAATTGTCATGACAATACCCCAGTCATGTTGCTTGGTCCAGCTGTTCACAGATGACGGAAGACTTTCAGCTAACAGAGGTACTCACACAGAATTACTGGCTGGAAAGCTTCCTCACACAAATATCTGAGTGACCAGGTCACAACTTGAACCCACAATGATGAGGGGATAAGTGGTAGCAAGTCAGTGACTATTAAATGATTGTACTGATTAAATATCAATCTTTGCGTTAATTGGAAACAAGAGATTTCAACTTTAATTATTCAGCCTTGTTGACTAATGACTAAATGTCTATTACCCTGGCCATGTGTTAACAATGTTACCAAGTCAAAACAACAACTTTCTGATGTGACAACAATTTGCTCAGTATCTTAAAGACACCCACATAAAAAAGCCATAAAAATCTAACGGGTGAAATTACTTGCTGGTTTTAGAATGTTTTTTTCTCTATGCCACCATGGGGTAAAGATATCGATGTTATGTCAAGAATGTCATGATCATGTGATGCATGAAAATTCCACTACACAAACAGGACACATGAGATTACAATCACCTTTCAACTATGAATTGACTGAGAAATACAGTATTACAAATAAAAACATGTCAATAATTAACGAAAAACTCATCTAAAACACATGAATGGTAAATATTTTCCATTCTTTCTATAGTGTAAATATACACAACATAAGTTTTTTCTTTACTAAGTTTACTTAAGTATATTGAAAATGACTATACAGTCAAACCTGTTTTAAGTGACCGCCCATGAGAAATTGTTAAAAGAGGTCTCTTTATAAAATGGTCTTTGAATAAAATATCTGAAACTTTTCATTTTCATGACCATGTAAAAATAATGGTATTAATAACATCTTCATATCATCCAAATAAACTGTCTTTAACCCTTTACTTCATACAGACTCATTTTGACACAATGGCATTAAGAGCAGACCCAAATCCTAATAAAGATATCTGATTAGGGTCTCCTCTGTTTGCTTAACCCTTTCCCTCATATAGACTCATTTTGACGCACTCAATAGCTACCACATAAAGCCTGATCTGCAGAAAACCACAGTTAAACCTCACCAAATTTAATTACAAAATCCAACATTTCCATACCACTGAGGAGCAGCGAACAGCATAAAACCTGATCAGCCTGCGAGTTACTCGCAGGCTGATCTGGTTTTATGTTGTTCGAATAGGTCTTTTCATGGTTTCTCCATGAGGGAAAGGGTTAAACATTACCATACCTCAGAGTCTGCATGGCTAAGAAAATCCAATGTTTTATATTCCATTTTAAGTTCCAATAAATTAATTTCGTGAAGTCATCAATTGTACATGAATATTCATGAAATATAGGGTTAATTAATGAACTGTCTCTTTTGAATTCCATAGCCTTGAAAAATAATGATATTACTCCTCCAGTAACTGAGTGTATATTGAGGAGTCCCTGAGAATATTGATGTCTCTTTTAAACAATAAACAACTGATTATCATGCATGATCTTTGATTTTAAAGAAAATCAGAAAACAGATTTCTCACACTAATGTTGCAAGCCAGTGGATATGTGTCGAAATTAAAGGTGTTTTCCAACCAACTAATTCCTGGAATAAACATTTCAACTAATTCCTGAAAATGTAATAATGTAGATACAGCAATATCTGTTTTGCCATGTTGACATGTAAACATATGAATTAAAAACAAAAATATAAAGTGTTAAATTTAATACTCAGTGCCCAAGGGTGACATGTCGAGCCTGTGGCCTAAGATGCACCTTTTACCTTAAGTGTGACCTTTAATATAGAGCAAGGGACCCAACTATTTAGTGTCTCATCGAGACAAATCTACTGCCAAATCATTTGAGTCCTTTAATCAAGAGATAATTTACAACCCAGACAAGCAAATCCCGCACCATGACCTTCACTTCTAAATGTGAACTTTGACCATGTATCTATGGACCCAACACAAGATAACACATCATCTCATTTAGGCAAACATAACTGCCAAATTACTAAAAAATCCTGTTTTATATGTTTTAGGTACACAGCCAAGAAAAGCAAGTCAAGCACCATGAGCTTTGATCTCTAAATCTAACCTTGACAATGGAGATAGGAAACCAACTCTTGTGCGCGACACTTCATCTCAGGCAAACATTACTACCAATTTATTTGAAAATCCTGCGATACATACCTAGGTTATAGCCCAGACAAGCAATTGACCTTTGACCTCTAAGAGTGACCTTTACCTTTCAGCTAGGGACACAACTCCTCTGTATGACATTCCGTCTAATTGAGCTAAACCTTGACTGCCAAGTAATTTGAAAATCCTGCTATCCATGTCTCTGCTATCCATGTCCAGTCAGGCAACATATTAACACACTAACACAACACTGTGAGGACATATATGTTGAGGTCCCAATAATTTCCAGATTTTATCCCAATTACTTATATTTTTTTGTCATTTAAACAAAAGATTACTTAATGAGTAACTAGTATATTTGCAAAATGTCTTTGATATAGAGTAAATACAAATGCCAGGATATAAAAAGTTGTTGTGAACAAAAAAGTTGCCTATTTAAAAGATGTGGTCATTTGAGCAAGTTTGACTGTATAGAAAATGGCAACAGTAAGTATTTATTACTAATTTAGAAATTTACTGTCAATCAAATATACATGTACTATAAAAACGTACAGATGTTAACCTATCAATTAAAAAGATGAGGAAAAACTAATATTCAACAGGATATTAAAATAATCTACCATGAGCTTCACCTTTTTGTCTCAGAAATGTCAACACTATTAACCTAGTATTTAGTTTAAAAAACATATATATACTTACAGTATAAATATATGAAGACGCACTTTTAAAACAATTAGTTGTCCTTTAAGATGTTTATCTGTTTTAGCTACTTAAAAACATTGCATAAATTTTAAAAAAGTGTTAAAAATTTAGATTGGAATTTAGACAAATTTAAGTCTAGTTAAGTTTAATAAGCATTTGGCTTCAAAAAACAAACAAACATAAAGCAATCAATGAAGGCGATAAATTCGCTCATTACACAGCCTTGACTAAAATATTGAACAAACTTTGTGAAAAGGACACAATGGGACGGGACAGGACAGACCATTCTCATGATTCCTTTAATGCCGCAACTTTCCCAGAGAACAAATACAAAAATAGAACAACAGAATATTTTCTCATTCCATTTGAAAACATCATTAAACATATGTTTAATAAAAAAAAATCCAGTTCACATAAGTAGTTTTTTATTTGACAAACTAAATTTTCTTAAGTAACTTTAACAATTACACTTTAACATAAATGAATATTCTTATCTTATAAAAAAGCAAAAATCTGTGTCCTTTTTTTCTCTCAGGAATACTATAATACACTGTAAACTCCTTATAATGCTCCTCGGAACAACGCTGTATCCAATGTAACGCGGATGTCCATGGACCCCTTTTTTTTAAAAAAAAAATAGCAATTTTCGTAGTTTTCGTATGTATCATTCTATTGTAGCCGCCATTTTTGTTTACAAACAGCGGTTCCCGATTATCCACTGATTACCTGATACGTGTTAGTTTCTCTCGCTATAGGCTGAAAACCAGTCACACTAGTACACTTAGGTGGGTGAACAATGGTAAACTGTCATAAGTCAAACAGTTAAGAAGCCAATATCGGCTATTTTTCCCCCGACTAATGACATGAACCTGTTATGTTTTCGCACTTCAGCACGTGTCAGCACATTTTGATACGGATTATCGATTAAGCACAATAAGAATAAGACAGAAACTGACCGCCGATTTTAGTGGTACAGTGTAAGCGGGTGGGTGGGGGATGGCTTTACTCGATATAGCATACAGTATAAGTGAGGGGTGGGGGGGGGGATTTTAACCTGAAATAACAATAACGCGGATTCACATAGAGCGCGGATCACCACCTTGGACCCCCAAACCCGCGTTATAAAGAGTTTACAGTGTAGATAACAGTCTCTAAGGAATCTCTGGGTTTCACCTAAATTCAGATAATCATTTTGAAGGAGTATGTACAGTACCATATGTAAATGTTAACACACAGAACATGTAGTGCATGAAGCAGTCAGGCTGTCCTTCTGCTTCCTGAGACAGCTTTCTGTAGGCCCCCAGTTCTCAAAACTAAGTATGATCTTTGGCTCAAACTCCACCATCAAAGACAAATCAATTATTTAATTAAGTGGGCTAGAAAATCATACTTAAACACAGCCTTTATTTGAGAGACCTGGGGCCGGTGATACAAGGTACACAATCAACGATCAGACCCACAATCCCTCACCCCACAGAGACCCACTGTCCAACACTTGGGTTTGATTTGAGGTCAATCTGACCTTGGGTGTAAAAGAATCCATCTAGGCTTATGAGTAACCCAATAATCAATGCTAACAAGAGGATGTTCTTAAGTCCTATATTTTCTGTCAAATACGTACAAGAAATAGAGTTTTAATGCAATCTGCTGTGAAATTGTTTTTTGTTTTTTTTTCACTCTTGGCCACTGACGACTTGGGTTTAACGTTGGTGGGAAGTTAAACCCAATAAACATAAACAAACATAATAAATTTATCAAAGCCTTTGACAAACCAAGAGTGAAAAAAACACAAACATTAACAATATCCAGCCAAAGAAATACTCATGCTGCTAAGTTCCAACTTAGTGACCAGGGTATTTTAGGCCTTCAAAAGGGTCAGAGATTGGAGTCTTGGCACACAGCAACACTGGTAATAGCACCTGTGTTTACAACATAGCACATTCAAGCAACACATCATAGAAAAATATACCTGTACAATGAAATTACAAATAGTAACACATGGTAAAACTTTTTACAATTATAAAGAAAAAAATCATCACAAATAATTGTATAAGCTGCTCGGACAAAATTCATATAAACAGGAATATAGGGGCTAAAACATCCCCGCCTCAGTCTCAAGCTGTTTGAATTATCGACTAATGTCACACAGTAAGGAAATATTTCATTAGCTATTATCACAATGAAAACAAAAAACCAGAACTGTCACAGAACTGACTAATATACCTGCATACTGCTTTTTCTCAGTATGGTAATACGTTCTAAATGAAAGCCAGTAACTATGGATTCAAGTAAACAAAATAAAGATCTTAATTGTTGGTCACTATGTATATCCCTTTCAGTCGTAAAAAGAATGGCAAAATAATGAACAATAACAGACTAAGAGTTTCATTTCACTTTCAATGCTACTCCTATTTTAACTGTTTTTCCAACAGTCTCATTAGTAGGTAGCTTCATATATACAGGTCTGCAAGCAATTCAAAAGGATTTTTTTTTCCACTTCATTTTCCACATTTCAAAACTATTACTAGTCTATTTAGTTCATTCACATGTAAGGCTATCCTTCAAACACCCTTGCTGATATCTAAATTTGAGAAGTGTTCACTCTGACCAAGATTAACTAGCTATTCTAAAATTAATGATCCCAAAAGAACCATTTTAATTGTTAACGTTTGCCATATAGAAAAACAACAAAATCTATTTATTTATTCATATCAGCCTCTACAACAACTGGATATATAATGCATTGTATGCATACAATTCTTTTATATAGTCAATGTAATAAATATGCACCAATTATGTTAATATGAAGTGAAAAACAAGACCATTTTCATACCAGAATTTAAAGACAAATGTGTCATTGAAGGTTGATATTCAATGATATTTAAAAAAAAAAATCATATTTCAAATAAATACCATTACCGGTAATTTCAAATAAATACCATTGTTTGAAAACATTGACTATAAGTTCTAGCTAAAATATATTACCATAAATCACTGATAAATCAATTTACCCAGCCATTGTCCCCTACAACTGAAACAAATTAAGAAACTACTATTTCTCCATTGCTTGAAATATGCCAAAATAAAAATTTCTTTTAAGGCTTAATCACTAATAGTATGTTGAAAGTTAATCTTATTAAAACAGAATACTTTTGGAGACAGCATTCAGCTCACAGATAGACAAACAGGTATATGGGTATTATGCAACAGTCAGGCTTGCAAGAACACAGGTATCTCAACTGGATAATGACCATCTAACTATTTGGTGGTCTTGAATGAAATCAATTAAGGCAAAACCTGATGGACCTTTACTTTGCTACCAGAATATTCTGCCTTAATTCTGCATGAGAAACTTGAGTTTATTTTGTATACATGTTAATAAAGAAAAATCCTTCAGAATTTCACAAGGAGAAAATGACAAAAGATTTACCTTCAACTTGTTTTCTGGCTGATCAAAATGTATATGGTTTACTTCTGTTCCATACTTTCAATATGTAGAGACATCAAGAAACATGCTATGTCTGTGAATCATAGCAAAACTGTACCTATAAAAAAATAGTTTCCCTCTGGAACATGCAATTGTATTACAAATGTCTAATGTGAAACAATTTTTCATAACTTCTACAAATCCCTCTCAACATGAAATATTCTTACTCCCAGAGGTTTGAACCCACAACCATCAGATCGGAAGTAATGCAAGCTACCACCGGACATGGCTCCCTTAAAGCCAATGTCATAAGTTTAAGACGCAGTATTTCTACATTCATCAGAAAACATTACATAATATTTTAATCTGACATATCAAGTAATTCATACATTATCAATGACTACATTAAATTGACTGACAAACATCCCTTACCCTCCGACAATAGATAAACGGACCCTGTACAATATGAAAGGCAAACCGTTGCATCCTCTACATAAACATGAGGTAGATGTTCATTATCCCTAGTTTTACCTCGAGCATATTCACTCCGGCCATGGATACAATGATTCACCACAATACTGACAAGAACGTTGCTATCACCCACACGGATACAGCCAGCCGATCTAAAACACAACACACAACATACATAGTACAACTAATGGTTGTTTCAGAGTTAACTATTGTTGGGACAGTATTGCAGTCTTACAAGTGGCATCCAGCTGATCAAAAAAGATCTTCTGTACAAATGGGACACCTTGGTAGGACCACTGATCAACAATAAAGCCAACTGGAAAACATTCTCAAATGAAAAGTCAGAATGACCAGCCAAGGACACATTCTCACACCAGTGAAGGGCGAAGTGATAGCAAGTCACTGCTAGGCCTGGAGGGTCCCCACAACTAATGGGTAATATTTAGAAGCTAACACAGTTGCTGCCAGTCAAACACAGTTATGACTGACACTTGGATTGCCAAGGTTAAGTAACATATAAGCTTGGATGATACTGATATTTTTGTTTATCAAAGCTTGGATGATACTGATATTTTTTGTTTATCAAAGCTTGGATGATACTGATATTTTTTGTTTATCAAAGCTTGGATGATACTGATATTTTTTGTTTATCAAGAACAACATATTCAGTTTATATGCAACTGCCTGTTAAATCAATAACACCAGTTGAATCATTGCTCAAGTATAGACATGACACATTTAATACAGAACAAAGCTTATCATGATCGAAAACTGCCAGTGTATAGGAGAGACTGCTAGCTGTCACAATTCCCTTTAATTAACTAACAAAAGACTGACATTTCAAAACCTTTCATAATATTTGTGAATTAACTTTCATCTGTATCTCTGTTTTAATACAAACTAGATTAAATTCTCTTAAAGTCTTTTACCTTTAAATGAACAGCACAGGCTTATAAACACGCTTATCAGACTGAGAGTTCATACGTTACTTGTTAACTGTAAATTCTCCATGAACAAATCCACCTCACAAAATATGGTTGTTAATGAGAAGGAAGGTCAGTGACACTGACATCAGACAACATGAGTCAACACACAACATGGAATGACGCACTCTGACACAGAAATCAAACCCTGTCAACCATATATGGTATCAATAGTCAATATATACAAATATGGACATCTTTAAAAATAAATTATCATGCCTTATAATTTAGAAATGAATTCTTGTTCAGGTATAGGACTGCCTACAGGAATATTCAGGAAGTATTTTGTTATTCATATTAAAACAAAACAGGTAAATAAACAACATAAATATTTACATCATTACTGAAATGTACAATTGGATCAGCTAAGTTTATATACATTAAAACTAATAATAGTATAAAGAAAATGACTTCATTAAAAAGACATGCCCTAATCACAATCATTGCACTTGTTATCTATTTACACCTTACTTCATTCCGATACCTAGCCAATTCATACAATCAATATATATTGGTAAGTTTAAAAATCTTACTGAAATGTTTCATAAAATTCATTTAAACAATAAAATCTGAAAGTTTTCACAGGAATATGTAGCTGCTGAAGCAGAAAAAAAATGTACCAAGTTCACATAACACTAACAAAAGTCAAAATACTACTTCTACTACTCAACTTAACCCTTTCCCTCATATAGACTCATTTTGACGCACTCAATAGGTACCACATAAAGCCTGATCTGCAGAAAACCACAGTAAACTTTACCAAACTTAATTACACAATCCTCATTTCCAGACCACTGAGGAACAGCGAACAGCATAAAACCTGATCAGCCTGCGAGTTACTCGCAGGCTGATCTGGTTTTATGCTGTTCGCATAGGTCTTTTCATGGTGTCCTCTATGAGGGAAAGGGTTAAGTTAAGGTTATTTTTTTTTCAAAATGTACTAGTATTGTAAGAATTAATCAGCAAAGGATCTATCTAACAAAGATGAATTTCACAAAGCAATTAAAGAACCAATCAGGATTAATTTTTAAATTTGGTTACAAACATACTACTGACAGTATCATTCTGGAGAACCCTGTTGTCAATATACATGCATAAACCTTGATGTGTTGAGTCATCAAATGATAAAAATTTGCTTTAAAATGCGGCTAGAAAGACAGAGAAGCACGAAAAGAAACTGAGATGAGGGCTCATATTTTAGGACACTTCTCGTCTTGCCCTTTTCCTGGTCAGCTGTGAATAGTCAACCTCGGAGCCTCTCTTGTTGTGTTTAAACTGTGTCTGGGACTGAGCTGTCAGTTGAAGTGCAATGGCACTAGAGTTCAATTTGCCTGAGGACAATAGCTTCCTCAGCCCCTTCATCTTCTTACTGTGAAGTAACAGTTCCACAGGTTCTGGTGTGACGATGGCAAAGCTGTCATTCAGACCATCCTTGGCATCTGACTGTGGGCAGCTGGATGTGATGGCGTCCACCTCCATATTGATGTTGTTCTCAGTGGGTTCCGGTGTGGTTAGCAGCAGCTCAGTGGCTGGAGCACTATCCGGTTGCTTTCGAAACATCATCATATCCGCTGGGCTCTCAGCCTTCAACATTGAGTCCACTGTCATGCCTACAAACTGTGTCCCATTTGATTT
>CM037779.1:72569281-72602468 GCA_021229015.1 Solen grandis | reverse complement strand
TTAACGTCATTTGTCAGAGTAAGTCCATTATGTGTCCATTACTTTCACATTTCTTTTCAATAAGGCATCCATTGAACTCTATTGACCTTTGATGCCAGTTAATCAAGACTTTAAACACCTTTTTGAACACTCAGCAGGTATCTGGTGCGTTACTGAGTCTTAACATACAATCTAATGGAACTAGGTAGATGAGGGGCCCATCTTGCATGAACATGCAGATTACTATTGCTTAATACACCAGTTTTAGTGTGAAAATTCATATACATATATGTTATTACAGCTTTCCGCAAACTGCGGAAAACATATAGGTTTGTTATTTTTATTTTTATTAATTATTATTATTATTCCTTTTTTTCCAACCAAATCTGAGAGTTAATTTCAGTATGTTGCCAGTATCTGAGCAACAAGAAAATTAAATTCCCTTAACAAAAAAGTTTAAATTTTGAAATTCTAAAATTTTTAATTTTCAATGACGTCAGATTTGACGTCAGCTTCAAAAGATTGTCCGCGCTCCAGTGCCTTTATTTTTAGTCATTTTATCTTGATATTTTCACAGAAGATGTATGTTATGATGTAGATGTGCACCTTATCTTTCAATTTTTCAAATTCGAAAAATTTAAGATTTTATGGCAAAGCCAAGTTTCGAACTTTGGTCCTAAATCTATTATTCAATGTTACAAAGGCTACTGATTAGTTAGGAGCAGAAAATTTGACAGCTTATTGGCCCAGAGGTCTACTTTCTTTCTCTGAAAGATTTCCTCTTAAGTCACGTGGTTATGACATCATTCAAAGACAAAATCCTATTTTTTTCAAAGATGTCTCTCACTCATGGCATCATACATTTTGAGTCAATTTTATGAAATTGAAATAGCAGAGATAAAAAAGTATCTTTTTATACATTTAATCATTTTAAATTTTCATTGATGTCAGATTTGACGTCAGCTTCAAAAATTTGTTTGCGCTCTAGAGCTATCAATTTTGGTCCGATTATCTTGATATTTTGAAAAGATGTAATTTAGGATGTAGATCTGACCTTTGAATTCAAATTTCCAAATTTCAAAAGATTAAGATTTCAAGGCAATATCGAATTTTTAACTTTGGTCCTAAATTTAAATTTAATTGTTACAAAGCCCCCTGATGTGTTGGAAGCATGAAATTGGACAGCATATCGGAATAGAGGTTTACATTATATTTCTGAATGATTTTCTCTTACATCATGTGGTTATGATGTCATCAAAAAGACAAAACAAAATTGCTTTTAAAGATTTCTCTTGCTCTGGTATCATGAATTTTGAGTCAATCTAAATTAAATAATCAGAATTGATAGAGTTAGAATTGAAGTGATTCATACTGCAAGAAATGTTTGTTTTGTCAAGTAGTTATGACTTGGTTATGAAAATGCGAAAACAAACCTGTTTGCATTCTCGAAGATATTTTTTCTGAATTAATAGAACCTTAGCTAAACATGTCCTTGCAAAAAAGATATTTTCTTTGTCACTTGATTTTGAAATAAAAAAAATCATTCATTTCAATTTGTTTTTGCGCTCCAGCGTCATGAGTATTGATGTCAATCTGTAGCATACCTTAAGGAATTTATGTTGTGTCACCTTTATGCCAACATTGATTTGTAATATATTAAAAAGATCGTAAGTTTGGGATATATTAACTTTAAATGAGTAATATTGCCGTACCTTAACATGCGCAAAAAGTCCAAGAAAATTACAAGTGATTACGTTATCAAAACTTATTCATGTTTTTCGTAAAAGGGCTAATTCATAAAAATCTATAAATATGAAGAAAGAAATGAAAGCGGTCATTGGGTTAGTTGACAAGATCCGATTGTTCTTTTGCAGGAAAGGGCGCCTGCGTTGAATAGTGAATTGTGATACATTTTCTGAGTAAATGAGTCACATTTATGATGAATTAGTATAATTTTACTAGAGCCAGAAAACCTATACGGATAACTTATTGCATTTGCTATCACGGCTTTCCGCAAACCTGAAGAAAATGTCAAATACATGTATATCTACGTATCAATATTTTGTTTTAAAGGTTAAACGGTTTCTTTTTCTAATCTGTATATATAAACCAATATATAAGCAAATGAATTGCTGAAAGTTTCAAGACGTTTATAACGTTAATTACATAGAAATTAGAAATTATTTTCATGATTTTGCTTACACCTCTGCTTTTGTTTCCCTCTATTTTTGCAAATTTAAAACTCAATCAATTTAAAGTTTGAAAGTCATGGATTTCAAAATAATACTTGTTTTTAGCTCACCTGAGCGCAACGTGCTCAGGTGAGCTTTTGTGATGTCCGTCGTGTGTCGTCAACAATTTGGCTTGTAAACACTCTAGAGGCCACATTTTTTGCCCAATCTTTATGAATTTTGGTCAGAATGTTTTTTTCCATAAAGTCTTGGACAAATTCAAATTTGGGTCATGTGGGGTCAAAAGTAGGTCATGAGGTCAAATCTTAGAAAAACCTTGTTAACACTCTAGAGGCCACATTTTTGGCCATATCTTCATGAAACTTGGTTGGAATGGCTGTTTCCATAAAATCTTGGACAAGTTTGAAAGTGGGTCATGTGGGGTAAAAAAGTAGGTCAATATGAAAAATCCAACATATGTTGCCCATTTATAATCAGGTGAGCGATTCAGGGCCATCATGGCCCTCTTGTTTACAATTTCAATTGTGTGGATCAAATTGCAATGAATTTTTGTGAAGTCATATGTTTACGAAGAAATAGATATTAAATAAAGAATAAAAAAAAAATTGAAAATCGATCGAATAACGTAAGAAAAAAATCTTGAGGAAAGTATTATCATCTTAAAATTTTCATGTTTTTTTTTCTGCATGATAGTTAACGGTTCTGGTCGGATTATCTTGATATTTTCACGGAAGATATTCGTTAGGATCTAGATATGCACCTTGGCATTCAAATTTCCAAATTTGAAATGATAAAGATTTCATGGAATACTGAGTTTCAAACTTCGGTCCTAAAAATATATTCAAATTTACAAAGTCCCTTGATGCGTTAGAAGCATGAAAATTGGACAGCATATCGGCAAGAGGTTAACATTCTATTTTCTGCATTATTTATTCTGAAGTCACGTAGTTATGACGTCAATAAAAAGACAAAAGCATTTTTATAAAGATTTCTCTCGCTCTGGCATCATGAATTTGAGTCAATCTTAATTAAATCTTCAGAATTGATAAAGTTAAATTTGAAGTGATGCATTCTTCAAGAAATGTTTGTTTTATCACGTGGTTATGACGTCATGCATACTTAATCAAGAATCGTTGAATAAATCATATAAAATCGCCAATTAGACCAATGAACTTAAAACTTTCAAAAAACCTTATTACGTTCATAAGGTCTTGAAAATTTCAAGTGATTACGTCATCAAACATGGCAGATATTCATGTTTGATGGAATGCCTACTTGAAAATGTGAAAACAAACCTGAAGATATTTTTTTCTGGATTAATAGAACGTTAGCTGAACATGTCCTTGCAAAAAAAAAAAAATTTTTTCTTTAGTCACTTGATTTTGACGTCGTTGAAATATAAAAATCATTCATTTCAATTTGTATTCGCGCTCCAGCGTCATGAGTATTGATGCCAATCTTTACATACCTTTGCATCTTTGTAAGCAAAATATATTAAAAAGATCATAAGATTGATATATTAATTTAAAAAAACCAAAATTTAAGATTCTCAAACTACATACCGGTATTCATGTTTTTCGTATAAGGGCTAATTCATGAAAGCGGTCATTGGGTTGGTTGAGCAGGATCAGATTGTTCTTTTGTAGGAGAGAGTGCCCGTGATGAATAGTGAATTGTGATACTTTTTTGAGTAAATGAGTAGCATTTAAGATGAATTAAAATAATACTATGTTTTCTAAAGGTTTAATGGTTCTTTTCTAAATCTGTAAAAAAAAAAAAAAAAAAAAAAGCAAAAGCAAATGTATTGTTGAAAGTTTCAAGACGTTTATAACTTTAATTACATAGAAATAAGAAATTATTTTCATGATTTTGCTTACACCTCTGCTTTTGTTTCCATCTTTTTAAAATATTTTTTTTTTTTGGCAAATGTAAAACTCAATCACTTTAAAGGTTGAAAGTCATGAATTTCAAAGTATTAAGAATAAAAAAAACAAACATTAAAAATCGATTGAATAACACCAAAACAAAAGTTGTTGTTGTATTGGAGTTTACCGTCGCTGCGATAGTATTTCAATCATATAGCGACGTCCAGCTAATTACAGGTGGAGGAAGACCCAGAGTTCACAGAGGTACCCCGGGGAGAACCACTGACCTACCGGAAGCCAGCTGGAAGGCTTCCTCACATGAAAATCCGAAGTCCCTACCGGGATTCGAACCCACAGCAGTGATGGGCTGAGAGATTGCAAAAAAAAATATTGAGGATAGTATTATCTTTAAATTTTCCTGTTGTTTTTACTGCATGGTAGTAAACAGTTGCGTAATCAAATAAGATCCATATTTATGCTTTCTTAATATCTTCTTAAGAAGATAAAAATGAAAAAAAAATAAAATTAAAGCTTATTTTTGAATATAAGTATATTTTATGATAATGATGATTTACATATTAAATTTAACATTATTATGCATCATTATTCCATTTCTTTGTATTAACATATATATTCAATACCTTTGAAATAAGCAAACGGAAAGCCGCTTCATTTGTATTTTAAACAAACGACTTCTAGTAATTAAACTGTATTTGTAATATTCACGTGAAACATTTAAAAAGTAATTAGGACTTTCTGCCTACAGGCAGAAAGTCATATTGGGTTTGTACTGTTTTTTATTATTCTTCTTCTTATTATTCTTTTTTTCTTCCTCTTATATTTGTGTTAATTTCGAGGTGTTGCCATTGACTCAGAACAATGAAAATTTTATGGCATATATTTCAAACCCTCAGCTTTCAGAGGCAATGAATTTTATATTCATACGACGTCATATGACGTCAGATTTGACGCCAGGTGAAAAAGTTTGTACGCGGTCTACAGCCATTATTTCTGGACCGATTTTCATCAAATTTCACAGACTGTGTATGTTAGGCTCTAGTTGTGCCTTTCGGTGTCTGTGTTTCCAAATTCGAAAAAGGCAAAGGTTTTATGGCGAATCCAAGATTCGAACTAATGACGTCAAATTTCAAATGCGTATAAAATCACTTCCAGAAGAGCTAGAAAGCTGATATTTGGACTGAAAATTAGTCTCCATATCTTCTATTATATCTAAAAAGATGAACGCCATATGACTCACATGACGTCATAATGCTATTAAAACTTTCGTATCAAAACTTTACGGTTTTTAAGCCCTGTAGGCTTTATTTTTTGTATGATTTGCTTGAAATTTTGTCTGAAGATGCAATATTAGATTCTATGGAGCCATGTCACTTCCGTTTCCGGAAAATCCCAAAGGTCAATGTCATATATCAATTATCGGGTTTTTCTTCGGCCTTAATATCTCAAAAACGGTAAATATTCTATCGAGACTCTATGCGTATAATTTGTAGTGCTTAGAAAGAACTTTCAGATGATATTTAGTTTTTGATGATCGGGGTTGAATCGGTTGAGTTATGGCGGAAAACGAAAATTTGGTAACCCTCAGTGTGTTTAACAGTTTATATCTCGAAAACCTTTGATTTTTGAAAATATGATGATGAATATTATTTGTAAAGCAATGTTTGGCCGTTCATTTGATGCTTAAAGTTTAATGATTGACCTAAGATTTATGGAGTAATGGAGAAAAAAACGAAATACGTGCATATAGCTTTGGTGATATTTCATTTTTCAGGGGGTTTTAAGAGCTTGTATCTCAAAAAATATTAAAATATTCCAAATAGATAAAGCGTGTGAAATGTAGAGAATTTTAAGACGATTATTTTGGTACTTAAAGTTTTGAAATTGATCAAAGTATAAGGAAGTTACATCAAAAATAAAAAATTAAACATGTAGAATTTCAGCGATTTTGCCGTTATGTAAGAGATTCACGGCTTATGTCCTTAATACCATATGGAATAAGTCAACACATTAAGCGAGTGAGATGTAGAGAATTTTAAGACGATTATTTTGGTACCTTATGTTTTGAAATTGATCAAAGTATAAGGAAGTTACATCAAAAATACGAATTTAAACAAGTAAAAAATTTCAGGCGATTTTGCCGTCATGTCAGAGTTTTACGGCTGATATCTTAAGAATCATTAGGAAAAAGTTCTTACATTAAGCAAGTGAGATGTAGAGAAATTTAAGACGATTATTTTGGCACCTAGAGTTTTGAAATGATAAAAAATAAGGAAGTTACATAAAAAATACGAATTCATAGCCAATTGTAAGAATTTTCATAAAATATCCTACTTTCGCTTTCACCTCAATTGAAGCATTTTCGGAAAATGTAAGTTTACAAATATGTAGTAGTCATATACATTGAAAGAAAAAACTTTTTACTTATATCATATAGATATTTCTAGCTAAACAAGTGTACCGTTCCCTGTGGCCGAGTGGTTAGAGCATCCGCCTCGGAGCGGGAGGTCGTGGGTTTGAAATACAGAAATACAATATTTCCAACAAATACCCATGTTAAACAATAAATTATGTATTTATTTAATTCTCACAAGTTATGCTTTTTTATACGCCGCCGGAGGCGGTCGTATATTGGCGTCATCTTCTCCGTCTGTCCGTCCGTCTGTCCGTCCGTCCGTACGTCCGTACGTCGTACGTCCATATCTTGTGAACGCAACTCCTCCTACGTTTCTGAATGAATCTTTTCAAACATTGGTCAGTGTCATTACTATAATGGGTAGATGTGCATGAAGTGGCGATTTTCCGGTTCATTGATTTTTACAAGATTTGTGTCCCTTTGAAACTTAGTCTCTGTAGCTGAATGATATTGCAGCCTTTTGAACGCAACTCCTCCTACATTTCTGAATGAATCTTTTCAAAACTTGGTCAGTGTCATTACTATAATGGGTAGATGTGCATGAAGTGGCGATTTTTCCGGTTCATTGATTTTTACATGCTTTGTGTCCCTTTGAAACTTAGTCTCTGTAGTTGAATGATATTGCAGCCTTGTGAACGCAACTCCTCCTACATTTCTGAATGAATCTTTTCAAACTTGGTCAATATCATTACTTTAATGGGTAGATGTGCATGAAGTGGTGATTTTATGGTTCATTGATTTTTACATGATTTTGTCCCTTGAAACTTAGTCTCTGTAGCTGAATGATATTGCAGCCTTGTGAACGCAACTCCTCCTACATTTCTGAATGAATCTTTTCAAAACTTGGTCAATATCATTACTTAATGGGTAGATGTGCATGAAGTGGTGATTTTCCGGTTCATTGATTTTTACAAGGTTTGTGTCCCTTGAAACTTAGTCTCTGTAGCTGAATGATATTGCACCTTGTGAATGCAACTCCTCCTACATTTCTGAATGAATCTTTTCAAAACTTGGTCAATATCATTACTATAATGGGTAGATGTGCATGAAGTGGTGATTTTATGGTTCATTGATTTTTACATGATTTGTGTCCCTTGAAACTTAGTCTCTGTAGCTGTATGATATTGCAGCCTTGTGAACGCAACTCCTCCTACATTTCTGAATGAATCTTTTCAAAACTTGGTCAATATCATAACTATAATGGGTAGATGTGCATGAAGTGGTGATTTATGGTTCATTGATTTTTACATGATTTGTGTCCCTTGAAACTTAGTCTCTGTAGCTGAATGATATTGCAGCCTTGTGAATGCAACTCCTCCTACATTTTGTATGAATCTTTTTATAACTTGGTCAATGTCATTACTTTAATGGGTAAATGTGCATGAAGTGGCGATTTTAGGTTCATTGATTTTTACAAGATTTGTGTACCTTGAAACTTAGTCTCTGTAGCTGATTGATATTGCAGCCTTGTGAACGCAACACCTCCTACATTTCTGAATGAATCTTTTCAAAAATTGGTCAATATCATTACTATAATGGGTAGATGTGCATGAAGTGGTGATTTTCCGGTACATTAAATTTTTGCAAGATTTGTGTCCCCTGAAACTTAGTCTTTTTTAGCTGATTGATATTTCGCTTTGTGAATGCAATTTCTTGTATGTTTCTGACCTAATCTTTTCAAAACTTGGGTAATGTCATTACTATACGGGTAGATATGCACAAGCAGGGGCTTTGATGTTCATCAATATTTGCAATAGTTATGCCTTTCTAAACATGGTCTCTTTAAAACACAACTCAAGTTTCTAAACAGGTAAAAGTGCATAAGGCAAGGATTTTCTGGTACAGTGATTTTTGCAAGAGTTATGGGAGAAAGAAAAAAGGATTCAAATTGATACTGCTATTTGACCTACTGTCATATTGGAAGTATTTTTAGGGTTCTATCTCTGTTCAGCTAAATTAATTGGTCTTACAGACTTCATTATGAGGTTTTGCTTACAGAAATGTTAAAAGCAATAATTAAAAGACCCCTCTTGGTCTTTATATTTTGTGGGGGCGTATATTGTGGCATCACTGGCACTCTTGTTTCCAGAAGTCGTTAGAATCGATGCATTCCGCCCTCATTCCACTGTTGCATTTTGTTATGACTGACGGCTACCCATAATCGCTGGTTCCCCAAATGTTCATATTGTAATCATCACAAAAGCCGATAACCAATTCAATATGGTAGCAGCCAGTCATAACAAAATGCAAAAGTGGAATGAGGGCGGAATGCATCGATACAAGCGACTTCTAGAAAAAAGCGTTACTTGTGAGAATTAAATAAATACATAATTTATTGTTTAATATGGGTATTTGTTGGAAATATTGAAATTTCTGTGAGATGTCGTTGAAAAAAGCATTGACTGTGACATGCATTGCTTCGGTCACATCGTGTCCGAGTACAGTTTCCATTGAGTTTCGTGACTTGTATTGTCTTTGTAGTTTATCTTAGATAGAAAATCGACTCGGCAACAAAAAGGCCTATTGTTTCTGCGTTGAACCAACCCGCATATTTGAAATCTACTGAAAATTGTGTCAGATACGAAGCTCAGAATACGACCATGTCAGTTTTCCTATATTTTTTAAACGGAGATTACATACCTTTTCTTATTTCATGATATCAATTTATTTTCTTGAATTGTGAAATTTTGTTAAAAAAATGTGTTTTGAATTTGTTACTTTGTATCATTGGGGGGTCCATGCCGGTAGCCCATGCCGGTAGCCTGACTGAAATACTGTCGGTGGGACGTTAAAACCCCCCCCCCCACCAAAAAAAACAACTAAACAAGTGTTTACAATTATTTAATGTTTTGTCAAATCATTTTATTTACGTTACATATACATATCAGTTGCAGCATTGCGTTACCCATAATCCTTTGAGCGTTTTGACATATGTCATTTAGACCGTTGTTGAAACATTGCAATTTCCCAATAAATGTTGTACAAGCTATATTCCAAATTTATGATAAATGATAACCTATGTGAAAATATATGTTATAGTACAATGTAATTTAATTGCCAGCTTGAGATACCATGAGCTTGTATAAGTGTAGACGTTTGAAACAAAATAAATCAACACATGTCATCCGTTCAAGACGCTGCAAGCTTATTTGTCTGTTACCTAAAGGCGCAAAATGGAGTAACTTTGTGTAATACAGTCGTCTCGATCGTATTACAAGCGTTATTGGAATTTAACTCACGAGGCTACACGCGTCGACGATTCTATTGTATGGTAGCATTTACTATTTTATTCCCGCGACTGTACACGAAAAAAAATGATATGCAGAATTAAGAGGTTTAAGTTTAATTGCTTATATTTGAATAAAGTGGTCACGCGATTCCTCAATGCGTGCGATTCATTGAATACCGGCGATGACTCGAGCTATAAGCCCAGTCCCTTGATATAGCCCTTCTTTTTCTATGTAAACTTAAGGTCGATTCTTAAAAAATGCGATTTTGGATATCTCGAGCTCCGTTCTTGGTCACTAGATAATTGATCCTATGTAATTTCTATGCTATTCCTCGAAGTCAATATCAAAACATAACTGTATCTCCTTGACAACCATACTCAGGCCCTCTGATCACCTGTCCCTGTAATTAAAACCTTGATCAAGATGGTTTTATATTTGTTTTCACACACCGTCAAGCCTCCGTAGATTATTATATCAACACGGACATGTAAAACGTATTTTCGCACCTACTGACATGTAACAAACTGCGACGGTTCTGCATAAATTAATCAGTTGTCATTAAAGGTGCCGATTTTATTTGTTTTGTGTGTTGTTCTTTTACTCTGTAATTTATTAATTTGGAGAACCACGGCATAATGTTTAGTGTTTATACAAGAACGTAAAAAAATACGCAACGCCTCCATATAAACAAACTAAAACAAAGGGTTTCAATCAAATTATCGGTAAAAAAAACAAACTTATTTTTGAATTAATTCTCACAATGAAGCTATGCTAGTGTTAATTTTGGTTAAACCTGTTCTATGTATAAAAAGTACCATAAACTATAGTACTATAACGTAAAAAAGTAATTAATGAAAAGTATCAGCAAATATAAGTGTAAATTTAATTTTACATATAAATAATTCCTCAAATACGCGATTCTTCGAGTTTCTTTGCAGATCCCGTCAGACCTCGAGGAATCGCGTGACCACTGTATGCTACAATGGAATTGTCGGGATTTTCAGGCCATTTATTTTGGTACCTAGAATACTAAAATTGGTCAAGTTATAAGAAAGCGATATCAAAATAAAGATTGATTTATTTTTGCCATATGGCTTATTTCACAAAGTTCATGCATGATTGGGGTCCATACGAAAAAAAAGTAAAAGGTAGGGAAATTAATATATATTCTTTCTAACGGTATTAATCTTTATTTCTTTCAATGTTAGCAGAAAGTCCTATCATTCGTATCAACGAATGAAATCTAGTTATTATTTAATCTTGTCATAATTACTGATCTATTTAAATTTTTGTTTAAAAACAAAAACAAAAAAAAATTACTAACCT
Organism: Solen grandis; assembly: GCA_021229015.1. Lineage (NCBI taxonomy): Eukaryota > Metazoa > Mollusca > Bivalvia > Adapedonta > Solenidae > Solen > Solen grandis. Next base: position 72,591,442 of record CM037779.1, on the reverse strand, counting down.
TTCTTATCATCATATCTTTAGTTAGTGTGGTGTGTACACTTTCTGGTCATGTCGGACGTCAATCCTTGTTGAGAGTGTCACTTATCAATTTGAAATTTTGACACGCTGGTGGATGTCCCTCTTCCAGACCTATGGACATCCTCTAGAGTTTCTCTTTTCTCTGAATATAAGTTGGTGTCACATAAAACTAGTGTGAGAGAAACCTATTTCTCTCCTATTGCCTGTAATATCATATTGTATGGTTGCCTGGGTGTTTTGCCATTATGGATTATAATGGGATTGAATTTCAGATTTCATTTGCTGTCATGATTAGAAGTCTGTTTTTTAGCTCACCAGAGCACGAAGTGTCAGGTGAGCTATTGGGATCACCCTTTGTCCGTTGTCCGCCATCGTCAACAATTTGCTTTAAAAGACATCTCCTCTGAAACCGCTGGACAGAATTTGATAAATCTTGGCATTTATGATCCTTGGGTGGGCCTCTACAAAAATTGCTCAAATAAAGTTGATCCATGAAGAACTCTGGTTGCCATGGCAACAAATAGAAAAAATAATTGAAAACTTTTAAAATCATCTCCTCTGAAATAAATGGTCAGAATTTATTTTCCTTTGGCACAAATAGTCACCTTATGAATGTCTACCATAATTGCTAAAATAAAGTTGATCGCTTGAAAAATGAGGCCCCTAGGGGGTTGGCTAATTAGGTTTTCGCCTCTGCTGGGCGAACACCTATTGTTCTTCTTCTGTTGATTGTTTTTAGCTCACCTGACACAACGTGCTCAAGGTGAGCTTTTGTGATTGCCCGTCGTCCGTTGTCATGCGTCGTCAAAATTTGCTTTAAAACGACATCTCCTCTGAAACCACTGGACAGAATTTGATTAAACTTGGCAGGGATGATCCTTGGGTGAGGCTCTACAAGAGTTGCTAAAATAAAGTTGATCCATGAAGAACTCTGGTTGCCATGGCAACAAAAAGAAAAATAATTTGAAAACTTTAAAAATCATCTCCTTCAAAACTACTGGGCCAGATTTCAAAATAATTTGGTACAGATGTTCCTTGGTCAACCTCTACCAAAGTTGCTAAAATTATTCCGATCCGTAAAAAAAACATGGCCACCAGGGCGGGGCTTATTTGCCTTATATGTATATAGGGAAAACTTTAAACAACATCTCCTCTGAAACCACTGGACAGAATTTGATTAAACTTGGCAGGGATGATCCTTGGTCAACCTTCACAAAAGTTGCTAAAATAAACTTGATCCATGTAGAACTCTGGTTGCCATGGCAACAAAAAGAAGAAAAAAAATGAAAACATTAAAAATCATCTTCTTCAAAACTGCTGGCCATATTTTAAAATAAATTGGTACAAGATGTTCCTTGGGTCAACCTCTACCAAGTTGCTAAATTATTCTGATCCGTAAAAAAACATGGCCGCCATGAGCGGGCTTATTTTGCCTTATATGTCTATAGAGAAACCTTTAAACAACATCTCCTCTGAAACCACTGGACAGAATTTGATTAAACTTGGCAGGGATGATCCTTGGGTCAACCTTCACAAAAGTTGCTAAAATAAACTTGATCCATGAAAAACTCTGGTTGCCATGGCAACAAAAAGAAAAAAAAAATGAAAACTTAAAATATCTTCTTCAAAACTACTGGCCAGATTTTAAAATAAATTTGGGACAGATGTTCCTTGGGTCAACCTCTACCAAAATTGCTAAAATTCTTCCGATCCGTAAAAAAAAAATGGCCGACAGGGGCGGGGCTTATTTGCCTTATATGTATATTGGGAAAACTTTAATCAATATTTCCTCAGAAACCAATTGACAGAATTTGATTAAATTTGGCAGGAATGATCCTTGGGTCAACCTTCACAAAAGTTCCTAAAATAAACTTGATCCATATTGAACTCTGGTTGCCATGGCAACAAAAAAAAATCATATGAAAACTTTAAAAATCATCTTCTTCAAAACTACTGGCCAGGTTTTAAAATAGATTGGTACAGATGTTCCTTGGATCAACCTATTTATCTCAGGTGAGCGATTTAGGGCCTCATGGGCCTCTGTTTTTTTTTATTTTTATTATTTTTCCAATTTCCACCCATTTTTGTGTCCAGCCTAGCGGCCAGATGAGAAAAGCTTCAGCTATGAAATTTTGGGCATGGAGTCATCTTTATCTGAACATGTGCCTAATTGGTCAAACTTTTCACATTTATTTCTGATTTAGCCACTAGGGGGCGCAATGCACATAATCACTGTTTTGCTAATAACTCAAAAATTTGAAACCTGATTTAGATGCGGTTTTTTTACATAATGTTCTTTGTTGACAGCCCAATCAAAATAAGGATATCTTATCATCGAGTACTGGAAAAAAATTGTTCTAGAGAGGTTGAATGTTCGAACTTTTGGAAAAAAAGTGGAATAATGAGGGTATGTCTACGAAACACCTACCCACTTTGTTAGAGATCAGATAGAAGAATTCTGTTTGCTGCATACGATTTGCAAGACATATACGCACAAAATATATGGGGTGGCGAATTATGGAAATGCGTGGTTTGTCCTCTAGAAACGTCAAACTTCACTAAATTTTAGGAAAAATTAAAATTTCAAAACATGTTTCTGTCGCTCCTGACTTTATTTTCTGTTCATTCTTCATGAAATTTTCACACGATATGTATTGTTATGTTTGAAAGGGCCTCACAATTCAAAAAAATAAAAAAGATTGAAAAGGTCAAGGTCATATTTACGATTATTGTGTTTTTATTCGGCAACAAATAGCTCCAAAACTAAAAATATTTCATTGAGAGTATAGAACAAAAGTTTTAGTTCTTCAAGAGCTCTTTCCCAGTAATACTTAGTTTTTTGAAGATCGGACTTGTTTTGGTCATTATACGGCAGTCCAAAGTTTGATCCTTTTTGGAATAATTGTAAATCAGGTTTTATGCTTCAAATTCTGATACATAAGAATAAAAAGTTTGACTTGTGCGACTAACGTTAGTATACTTGATTGAACTATTTGCTGCTTTGCTAGGTACTTCACAGTAAAATTTTAATCAATTTTCTTTCTCATTTGCCGCTAGGGGGCGCTTTTCTTGAAATCATTCTTTTGCTTATAACTCGAAAAGTTGAAGTCCGATTCGAAGTGGTTTTTTTGCATTCTATTCCCTGTTGATAGCCTAATAACATATGATAGGATTCGAGGGTCTGTGTGGCTGAAAGCTTTTGAGCTACGGAAGGTTGAATGTTCGAACCTTGCAAAAAACAAAAACAAAAAAAAAACTGTGCAAATGAGGGTAGTCTACGAAAAACCTATCCGTTTTTGTTAGAGATCAGATAGAAGAATTTCGTCTCCGGCATACCATTAAAAGACGTATACACACAAAATATAATGGATGGCGAATTAAGGAAAGCGTGGTTTTGTCCTCTAGAAACGGTCAAACTTCACTAAATTTTAGGAAAAATTAAAATTTCAAAAACAGTTTTTGTCGCTCCTGACTTTATTTTCTGTTCATTCTTCATGAAATTTTCACACGATATATATTGTTATGTTTGAAAGGGCCTCACAATTCAAAAAAAAAAAAAGAATTGAAAAGGTCAAGGTCATATTACGATTATTGTGTTTTTATTCGGCCACAAATAGCTCCAAAACTAAAAATATTTCATTGAGAGTATATGAACAAAAGTTTAGTTCTTAAAGAGCTCTTTCCAGTAATGTTTAGTTTTTGAAGATCGACTTGATTTTGGTCATTATACGGCAGTCCAAAGTTTGATCCTTTTTTGGAAATAATTGTAAATCAGGTTTTATGCTTCAAATTCTGATACATAAGAATAAAAGTTTGACTAGTGCGACTTATATACTTGTTTGAACTATTTGCTGTTTTTGCAATTTTGTTTCTAATTTTGCCGCTAGAGGGCGTTTGCTTAAAATCACTCTTTTGCTTATAACTCAAAATGTTAAAGTCTGATTGAAATGTGGTTTTCAGCATTTTGTTCCTTGTTGACTGCACCACAGAATGTGATGGATTTCAAGGACAGGGTATGGGAAAATATTTTGCACTAGAAGACTTTGAATGTTCTAACATTGCAAAAAAAAAAAAAAAAAAAACTGTGCAAATCGTTCTGTTTTCATATTGAAAATTGTGGCTGAGTTGAAATAAAGTGTTCAAGTTGATTAGGTTAAAAGCGAAAACCGAGATACCGCTTGCGGTTCTAGTTTCCTTATATACTCTTTATAGAAAACATCAAAATACTTTTTTTATGAAGCCAGCTTGAGAATTTAATTTCCTTTGGCCCAAATGGTTACCTCATGAATGTATACCAATATGGATAAAATAAAGTTAATTTCTAAAAAAATGAGGTCCCTAGGGGGTTGGCTAATTCCCTTAATACTCTATATAGAAAACATCAAAATTCTTCTTCTGTGCAAAGGCCAATTTGGGGCCAAAATTTGGCCCCATTCCCATCCGTAAAAGTATATATTTTTCCTCAACTGTAGGTGAAAATCCCCCCCCCCCCCCAAAAAAAAATAATAATAAAAAAAATAAAATAAAAGACCGTTAAATGATCCGCATTTTTTGCCTTTTCTCCGCATTTTACACACTTCTCCTTCTCAATTTGTTTTGTTTTTTTCTCATGTAACTGGTAATCCGCCTGTAATCTAAAGAGAACTAAAAAGAGAGAGGAAAAACACTTGAAATGAGCTTCTCTGTTTAACTTTTTTTCATTTTTTTCCCACTTTTTCTATTTTGAATAAAATTCTGCCAGATTCATGGCGATGTCACGTACGCAAATTGGTGATTTGTTACGAAATATTTTAATGTAGAGATGCATTGTTTTGGGATAAAAGCTAAAAAGACACACTGTAGGTAATTTGGAGAGTACTTTTAGTATTTTGCAAAATAGATTCACAACTTTCTCTGACCATGTAAATAAAAATAATAACCAAAAAAGCTTTGCATTTCTAAATGTCATCAGTTTTCGCGGATTTACTTCTCTTTGACAACTTGTAAATAAAAGGAATCTGAAACGATATTAAAGAATTTTCGAAATATTTGTTACAGATTGTTATTTAAAAGTTTAATCATGTTATGTAAAAGTTAAATCAACCATTTTAACAAACTGCTTTCATTTCTTCCCATACAAAAAGCCCTGTGTCTTTCAAGCTATCATGATAAATTCTGCTAGTTTATTTTTCGAACACCATTCACATCGTGTAACTGCAACTGATAATACAATATATTATATTATCTTCAATTAATAAATTTCAGAATTTTACTTCCATGAAATTAATGGTCAGGATTGATTTCATGAATGTCTGCCATGATTGCTAAAATGAAGTTGATCTCTGGTTTGTCATTTGATTTCCTTATAGGAAAAATCATCTTGAATATGCTGATTTACACTGGTGAGCGTTTATGGCCCTTGGGCCTCTTGTTAAAGTTTTCAAATTATTTTTCTTTTGTAGCCATGGCAACCAGAGTTACTCATGGATCAACTTTATTTTAGCAACTTTTGTAGAGCCTCACCCAAGGAACATTCCTGCCAAGTTTCAATAAACTCTGTCCAGCGGTTTCAGAGGAGATGTCGTTTAAAGCAAATTGTTGACAACGGACGACGCACAAACGATGACGCCGAACGAAGGGCGATCACAAAAGCTCACCTTGAGCACGTTGTGCTCAGGTGAGCTAAAAAGTATTTTGATGTTTTCTATATAGAGTATATAAGGAAATTAGCCAACCCCCTAGGGGCCCTTATTAGCTCACCTGAGCAAAAGTGCTCAAGGTGAGCTTTGTGATCGCCCTTCGTCCGGCGTCCATCGTCGTGCGTCGTCAACAATTTGCTTTAAAACGAACATCTCCTCTGAAACCGCTAGACAGAATTTAATGAAACTTGGCAGGAATTTCCTTGGGTGAGGCTCTACAAAAGTTGCTAAAATAAAGTTGATCCATGAAGAACTCTGGTTGCCATGGCTACAAAAAGAAATAAATTTGAAAACTTTAAAGATCATCTCCTTCAAAACTACTGGCCAATTTCAAAATAAATTGGTACAGATGTTCCTTTGGTCAACCTCTACCAAAGTTGCTAAAATTTTCCGATCCGTAAAAAAACATGGCCGCCAGGGGCGGGGCTTATTTGCCTTATATGTATATAGAGAAACCTTTAAACAACATCTCCTCTGAAACCACAAGACAGAATTTGATAAACTTGGCAGGGATGATTCTTGGGTCAACCTTCACAAAAGTTTGCTAAAATAAAGTTGATCCATGTAGAACTCTGGTTGCCATGGCAACAAAAGAGAAAAAAAATGAAAACTTTAAAAATCATCTTCTTCAAAACTACGGCCAGATTTTAATATAAATTGGTACAGATGTTCCTTGTGTCAACCTCTGCCAAAGTTGCTAAAATTATTCCGATCCTAAAAAAACATGGCCGCCAGGGGCGGGGCTTATTTGCCTTATATGTATATAGAGAAACCTTTAAACAACATCTCCTCTGAAACCACTGTACAATATTTGATTAAACTGGCAGGGATGATCTTTGGGTCAACCTTCACAAAAGTTCTAAAATAAACTTGATCCATGTAGAACTCTGGTTGCCATGGCAACAAAAAGAAAAAAAATATGAAAACTTTAAAAAACATCTTCTTCAAAACTACTGGCCAGATTTTAAAATAAATTGGTACAGATATTCCTTGGGTCAACCTTTACCAAAGTTGCTAAAATTTTTTCCGATCCGTAAAAAAACATGGCCACCAGGGTCTTGGCTTATTTGCCCTTATATGTATATTGGAAAAACTTTAATCAACATTTCCTCTGAAACCACTGGACAGAATTTTGATTAAATTTGGCAGGAATGACCTTGGTCAATCTACACAAAAGTTCCTAAAATAAACTTGATTCATATAGAACCTGGTTGCCATGGCAACAAAAAGAAAAAAAAATGAAAACTTTAAAAATTATCTTCTTCAAAACTACTGGCCAGATTTTAAAAATAAATTGATACAGATTTCCTTGGGTCAACCTATTTATCTCAGGTAAGCGATTTAGGGCCATCATGGGTCTCTCGTTAGCTCACATGAGCACAACGTGCTCATGGTGAGCTTTTCTGATCGCCTTTTGTCCGGCGTCCGTCGTCCGTGCGTGCGTGCATGCGTGCGTCCGGCGTCAACAATTGCTTCAAACAACATCTCCTCCTAAACGGCTTGGCCAATTTGAAAAATATTTTGCAGGAATGTTCCTTGGATAAAGGTCTACTAAAGTTGTATAAATGGTTCTGGTCCATTGCATAATAGTCACAGGAGCTAAAAATAGATTTTAAAAATGCAAACTTTGAAAATCTTCTTCTGCAAAACTGCAAGGCCTAGAGCTTAGATATTTGGTATGTAGCATCATCTAATGGTTCATTACCAAGATTGTTCAAATCATAGCCCTACGGTGATAAATGCCCCCGCAATAGGGGTCACTTGTTTTACATCGAGTTATATAGGAAAATCTTTCAAAATCTTCTACTATGAATCCATAAGGCCTAGAGGTTAGATATTTGGTATGTAGCATAATCTTATAGTTCATTCCCAAGATTGTACAAATCTTTACCTTATGGTGATAAATGCCCCCGCACCAGGGTCACTTGTTTTACATAGAGTTATATAGGAAAATCTTTAAAAAAAAATCTTTACTATAAATCCATAAGGCCTCTAGTTTAGACTTTTGGTATGTAGCACATCTAAGGTTTTAAAATTTTTCAAAATGGGGGCCCTTTGGAGATAAATGCCCCCGCCTAAGCTTCTCCTCTGAAACCAAAAAGGCCCAGGCTTATATTTTTGGGGTTTGTATTGTCACTAAATGTTTAAGTTTTGATTTATATCAAATTTCTTTTCTTTTTAAAAAACCCTTGTAATCATTGTAGCAATGGTACCAGGGAGCGTTTCGGGGCCACATGGCCCCTTTTTTTATGAACCAGCGTTGAATTTAATTTCCTTTCCCCAAATGGCACCTCATGAATGTATACCAAAGGGCTAAAATAAATTAATTTCCCTAAAAAAATAGGCCCCTAGGGTTGGCTATTTCCCTTATATACTCATAAGAAAAAAACAAAATTCTTTTTCTGGCAAAGGCCAATTTGGGGCCGAAATTTGGCCCCTTTCCCCATCCGAAAAGTAAATTTTTCCCACTGAAGGTAAAAAATCCCCCCCCCCCCCACAGAAAATAAAAAAAAAAAAAATAAAAAAAAAGACCGTAAAATATCCGCAGTTTTAGCCACTGAGCACAACGGCTAAAGGGTGAGCTTTTCGATCGTTTTTTGTCCGGCGCCGTCGTCCGTGCGCCCTTTTCGTGGGGTCAACAATTGCTTCAAACAACATCTCCTCCAAACGGTTGGCCAAAATTTGAAAAATTTTTTGCGGGAATGTTCATTGGAAAGCCTACTAAAGTTGTATAAAGGGTTTCGGTCCACGCATAATTGGGTCACGGACAAAAATAGATTTAAAAATGAAAACTTTGAAAACTACTTCTAAAAAACTGCAACCCTAGAGCTTAGATTTTTGGTTTAGCATCATCTTATGGGCCACTACCAAGATTGTACAAATCAAACCCCTAGGTGAAAATACCCCGCACCGGGGCACTTGTTTTACATAGATTTATAGAAAATTTTAAAAAATTTTCTTCCATAAAGCATAAGGCCAACTTAAAATTTTTTGGATGAACATCATCTTTGGGCCACTACCAAGATTGTACAAATCATAGCCCTAGGGTGAAAAAATGACCCCGCACCAGGGGTCCTTTTTTTACCAGAGTTAAATGGGAAAACTTAAAAAAAACTTTTTCTAGAACCATAACCTAGAGATTAGATTTTGGGTATGAGCATCATCTTATGGTTCATTCCCAAAATTTCAAACATACCCTAGGAATAAATCCCCCCGCACCATGGGTCATTTGTTTTACATAGATTTATATAGGAAAATTTTTAAAAAATCTTCCTTTATGAACCATTAGGCCTAGAGATTAGTATTTGGTATTAGACATCAAATGGTTCTTCCCAAAGATTGTTCAAATCATACCCCTAGGGTGATAAATCCCCCGCACCGGGGGTCACTTGTTTTACAAAATTTATATAAGAAAAACTTTAAAAATCTTCTTCTATGAATCCATAAGGCCTAGAGAAAGATATTTTGGTATGTAGCATCATCTAAGGGTTTCATTACCAAGATTGTTCAAATCATACCAAACGGTGATAAATCCCCCCGTACCGGGGGTCACTTGTTTTACATAGAGTTAATAGGAAAATCTTTAAAAATTTTCTTCATGAATCCATAAGGCTTAAGATTAGTTTTTTTGGATGTGCATCATCTAATGGTTCTTTACCAAGATTGTTCAAATCAGACCCTAGGGAAAAATGCCCCCGCCCGGGGGCACTTGTTTTACATAGAGTTATATAGGAAAATTCTTTAAAAACCCTTTTCTATGAATCCATAAGGCCTAGATATTAATAGGATGTAGCACATTTTAAAGGGTTCAAAGAAAAGTTTGTACAAATCATGACCTTATGGTGATAAATCCCCCGCCCAGGGGCACTTGTTTTACTAAGTTAATAGGAAAATCTTTAAAAAAATCTTCTACTATAAATCCATAAGGCCTAGAGCTTAGATTTTTTTGTATTTATCATCTAATGGTTCATTAAAATTTTCAAAATGGGGGCCCTTGGAGATAAATGACCCCGCATTTAGTCTTCTCATCGAAACCAAAAGGGCCCAGTGCTTATATATTGGTGTGTAGTATTGTCAGGCTAAAAGTTTAAGTTTGATTTATATCAGAATTCTTGTCTGTTTAAAAACCTTGTAATCAGTTGTAGCAATGGTACTCAGGGGCTTTCAGGGCCATCAGGCCCTCTTTTTTATTTCAAAATAAAAAATCCACGAATTTATGTCCCACAAACATGCATATGTTTCTGATTCCACAAATTTCATGCCCAAAAATATAATGATTTTACAGTAAGACTAAAACGTTTGAACGTTCAATTACAGTCAATGACAAAAAACCCTTTCAAAAAATTTTTTTCGACCATTTATTGTCAAAAATTAAAGTAAAATCAAAAAATATTTTTAAATGCCAAAAAAAACTTTAAAAAGCAAAAGGGGTGGGATTTTTAAAAACTATTTTACTGTTATTTGGGGAGAAAGTCCTGCATCTCGAATGTTAATATGACATTTTGGCAAAAAAGATCAAAACATACAACGGATCATGTTTACTATTGTTATTGATCTGTATTGATTTTTTCAAAAGTACGTTTTTATACGCTACAGGGGTTTATTGTTAATGACAAAGTTCGTAAAAATACGTTACAGTTCTTCTCTTGTCTACATCTATTTATTACTTTCAGCTAAACCCTATATTGTAATGTTCCGTAATATGCCACATTTAAGATTTAACACATTTAAACAACTGTTTCGTTAACAAGTTATGTATAATACGGTTTCATACGTTTTGGATAAAGACACTACAATGAAAATATGACTCTTAAATCAAAGTTCACATTTATCCACGTAAAACACGGTTTTGTACGCAGTGGGTTGGATCTGTCCCGATCACATTTTGCCAGATCCACTCAAATATATATATACGGTTTCATACGTTCTGGGTTGTTAATGCAATACAATGAAAAATATGACTCTTAAATCAATGTTCACATTGATACACGTAAAACACACGGTTTTGTATGCAGTGGGATGGATCTGCCCCGATCCATTTAATCAGATCCCCTCAAATTTTTTATACGGTTTCATCGTTAGGGTTGTTAATTTAATACAATGAAATATATGACTTCAACCAAAACAAAATTCAAAATTGCCATTAAACCGTTACCAAAAACCCCAAGTTTTGTACATGGGCTAACGTATCAGTTGTCAAAAAAGGTTTTTGTTCGTTCGTCAATCATAACGTATATATTACCAATCCATGAAACGATGGAACGTTTCTTCCATTCAATCAATTAGGATATAAACGGATTGTATCGCATCCATGAAGGCAACCGTATACGGAAATTAATCGCAACGTATTCAAATTGAACCCCCAGTGGTATAGGCGTTTAATTTTGGGGGACCCCCATCGATATTCAGAAATAATTAATGTTTTGTCTTTAAATTTAATATTTGCAAAGTTTATTAATGGTGGATCATTAATACTTTATGCAGTACATTTTTTCATATTTTCCAAATTTGCAATGTTTATTTCTTTTACTTTATTATTTTTAAATGTGTTATGGCCTAGTGACTTTCAGGAGCAGCGCCATGCGATTTTATTAATTTGATGCACGTGTGAAAAGTACTTATCAGAGACGAAAATACCTTTAAATAGCTTGGACTATATCGTTTTAAAGTGGAATAATTTTAAAATATTGTAACGTTTGTTTGTAAAAGTTTGCTTTTTTAAACCTGTCAAAAAAACAAAAAATTTAAAAACTTACCTATTATGCAAGATCGTCCGAAATGTTGCTTTTGTGTAATTATTTATTTCCGGACATTTTTTTTCTGCTGTTTTTACTCGAATCCCCCTTTTCTTTATTTTTAAATTCGGAAAAAAAAGAAAATTGTAATTTCGAATATAGTTTATTTTTTTAAATTTATTTCTATTTTATTTGGGTTTTTCCTATCTCTCTTTCTTTAGCCACACGCGCGCGCGCACACCACTTCCAAAAAAATTGGTAAAATGAGTGCAAATTATTTATCTTTTTCCCCCTTTTTATCATACTGGAAAATCAAAATTCAGGTAGGTGGAGACTGAAAATAAAAAGGAGCTTTTTTTCCGTGACGCGTAAATTAAAATATGAGTGTAAAGTGATAGTATTGCTTTGGAACACGGAGCTCAAAGTACTGTTCTACCAGGATATTTACATTACCCGGTGCTATACCTGGGACCGTATATTTGAGAGCATTTTTTGGGGGAAATTAACGGGTATCACCCCCCGAATTAATTGTACCCAAAAAACTGTCTCTTTAATAAAAAAAAAAAAAAAAAAAAAAAAAAAAAAAAAAATTTAAAAGGGACCAATTTTCGTGATATGCTCACTGCTATGTCTTAATATTTAATAGTTAAACCAGGAATTATTGAAAGTGAACAATAAAAAAAAAACATAAAACCTACAGGGGGAGGAAAATTTTGTTTAAAAAATGATGTATTTTATTCCATGATAACAGAGTTCACTGAATGTAATAGTTAAAAGAAATGATTTTTTTCCATTTTACAGTTCGTAAAGATCTCTTTCCATTTTTACAGTTTGTAGGATATAATAGGTTTGAACATTTTCTTGAACCCTAACTTTTTTTTATAATTAAATGAAAAAAGTGTGTTTGCAATCGGAGGCGTGCCATAATTTATCAGCGGCACAGCATGTGTTTATTTTGACCGATATGTCACCTTTATGCCGCCGCTGCCGGATAGCACCCCAGAGGAGAAGACTTTTTTACATGTAACAGAGTGAAGTTATTTCCGGTACTAAAAGATTCAATTTTTATCAAAAATTTGAAAATTTTATTTTAAACACAAAATATTCATGAATAAAATAATAAAAACTTTTCAATCTAGGTAGAGGACAGAATATATTTTGAAGAGAGAAAAAAATCTAAATGTCCGAGATGATGATGATGAAATGATGATAATTATCAAAAATAATTTTTAAGGGAGTGGCGGGCACACTGGTGTGCTTTGGGCTTATTTAATCACAAATGGGCGAATCATAGGGGATTCTTTAAAATATTTTGATTTTTAAAACGGCGAGTAAAAAACACAGATTTTAAATAGACTTTTTTTTTTTAAAATTTTTTTCTTTTGATTTTAAACATTGTTCTACAAAACAAAATCTCTGCAAATTAAAATTTGTTCGAAACCCCATACAGATTTAAAATTAATGACCATTAGCCAAAATATAGGTGAGAGGGAGAGGAGGAGAGATGAATGCAATTTTTTGCGGAAAAACACAGGAATTAGTGCGGGGTGATACCTTGCACAAATATAAAAGTAATCATAAATATTTAATAAATATTAAAAACTTTACATTTAAATAATTTTACAATAATAATTGGTCAAAAAAATGGATACATTACAAAATATTGAAAGCCCCAAAATGATGATATTTCCTACTTAATAAGAGACAATTAGTTATCTGTATACCATTACATGTAGCAAAGCATGTTTAGAAAAAACTGGGAAAAATGTCTGGGGAAAGGTGTGAAATAACTTTAAAAAGTAGATGAACTGGGTTAGCAAAATAAGATATAACCGAATTGGTAAACTATTTTTTCTTTACTCGATTAACGAAACAAATCATATTTAAATGATATGCATGGCGGGTATGACATTCTCACGAATACCCGGTTTTAAGGCGGCTCTTCCTCATGGGATCTTTTCGACAAAGAAGCTTTTGACCCCTTTATGTACATGATTTAATTGTTTGTTTTCCAAGGTAATTTCCAACAACTTCTTAGGCTTTTTGGCTTTTTAAAAAAAAGCGGATTTTCCCAGCTTCTGGTTAAAGTATATGAAAACATATTTTATTAAAACTATACATACGTTACCCACTTGTAAAAAATACAATATTTTAAAAAGAAAATAGATACGGGGCTATTCTCCCACACTCCCGCAAATTTTTTGATATTTGTACATCCAATAAAATTTTAAAAATACATTTTTTGTTTTATGGGTGAAATGCAAAGTTTGAAAAATGCCAGAGAATTGTTTTAATTAGCACAAAGACAGGTACTGATTTTAGATGATTATGGGACTTTTTTTTTTTTAATGTATTAATATCAAAACAATAATAACAAAGTAATTATTACATTTTTTGCTCACGAAGGTGACGATAAGTCGCCGCTTTTGTCCCTCCGTCCCCTTCCCTCCTTCCGTCCCTTCGTCCGCTATTTTCCCTTTTCCCCGGGCTATTTTCCCGGAACTAACGGCTTTAATTCAAAAACATTTATGGGGGAAACTTTATTTCCAAGAGGGGATGCGCATTCCTCAGCATGACCCCATTCCAAAAATTTTAAAGGAGTTAAGGCCCTTGACTTTTTGGCCTATAGTACATATTGCATATCTTGTCGGGTATTTCTCAGGAACTAATGGCTTGAATTCAACAAAATTTTAAAGGGAAAGCTTTATACCAAGAGTAGATCCCATATCTCAGCATGACCTGGTTCCTAAATTTTTTTCACAGGTTATGGCCCCTTGACTTTTTGCCTAAGTTCATGTTTCTGATTTGTCCGGGGGTATTTTCAGGAACTAATGGCTTGAATTCAATGAAATTTATGGGAAAAGAGATACGCTTCGTTGACGTGCCTGGTTCTCAATTTTTAAGAGAGTTATGGCCCCTACTACCAGTTGTTGCTGATTTTATGTCATTTTAAAATTTTAAAAGGGGTTTCATTTAACAAACCCCACAAAAATTCATATGCTAGTAAGTCAATCTAATCATGTCGCTAATTGTTTTTTAGGCCCTTATAACTATTTAAATATCCCGTCATTTTTTCAAGAAAGTTGGTTAACCCCCTTTGTATTGAAATGTAGACTTTTTTCAGTTATAAAAAATTTTAAAAAAAACAATGAAAGATCTGATGAGGAACAGTATTATATATTAATAGTAAACGTTACAAGTCTCCAAATTAGAGTTGGTAAAACATCTCACTGTGAGGGAATGATAGATTTTGGAAAAGGGGATTTCAGAGCTTTGAGCTGAAAGGTCCTAAGTAAATTTTGGGGGTGGGGCCTGACCCCTGTCTGATCTTGGGGGACACCAAAGTATTTACCATTTTATCTTCTGTCTCATCAAAAGGAACAAGAATATATAATATGGTTTACTGTTAGAGAGTTAAGAGCTTTTTTTTCCCTTTTTTTTTTGCTCACTAAGGGGGACACTTTATAGTCGCGCTTTGTCTGTCCGTTCGTTCGTTCGTCCGTCACACTTTCCTTGTCCGGACTATTTTCAGGAACCAACGGCTTGATTTAAAAAAAAAACTTTTTATGTGAAGCTTTATTACCAAGAGGAGATGCGCATTTACCTGGATTCTATACATGAAAAACATGTGCTGATCCCATTCCAGTCCTTAACATATCCTCCCACCATTGCCCAAGGCCTTATTTGTAACATGACGTTCTTCGGGGAGCATCTGTATTTTCTATTGATTTGTTTTAGGAGTCCTCATTGGGAAAAAAAAATCATTTTTTCATTACACGTGCTTAGGTTGTTATTGACGGAGACAACGAGTCCGTAACATTTCTAAGGAACCGCAATTTTTGTTTGTCCCCATTTCCTGTTTCCCGTTTTGTTTATTTCCGCTGTTTATTTCAGATGAAAACACGGCTTGTGATAAATATTGTTAAAGCTTAGTTGATATTTCATATTTTTGAACTTATTGTTTAAAACTTTGTTGTATACGTTGTAAAAAATGCCATTTATACCGTGCTTATCCTGTATCGTATATCGCATAACGTATTCGCAGATCGTAAATCGTATATCGTATGGTTTCAGACAGGGGAACGCATCGCATCGTAACGAATCGTAAAGGTAAATCAGACCTGCTATCGCTCATCGCATATCGCAGATCGTATATAGCATATTGTATATCGTCCGTATTTCTATCGTATTCCAATCGTATTTTTTTGGACAACTGATACGTTAGCACCACTGTACGCATTGGGCTCTGCCGCCCCGTTCACATTTTGCCGGTTCCACTTAAACTTATATCAAATTTAATACGTTCATGGTTAATGAAAATACAAGGGAAATATGTGTTCTCAACTTAGATCAAATTGACACAACTTAAATTTCACAATTGACACTAAACATGACATTAAAAAATTGACATAAAACAACGGTTTTGTACAAGTTCTGCATCTGTTCTCCTAAATCACTAAAGTTTTCTATCTCTTCTGTTTTGCTGCACGCGAGTTTTCATAAATTTCAGGGAACCACGGGTGTTTTCCTGCAAAAATCAGTCTTTCATTAAAAAAAGAGACCCATACTCAGAAAAGAAACTACAGCCATCTAAATGCAGCAAAACAATAATGAACAAAATGACTTCTTGAATTAAATCTATTTGAAATTACTTAAGCTACATTAAAATATTCACCTTTGGTGTTTTGGTTTTACCCTTTTGTTAGACCTGGTTTCATCTGACTGCAGCGCTTCTACCCCACTCAGAAAGGGGGCCTTTTCAATGATCGTTTAGTTTGCAGCATAGCCATAGTCCCAGTAATCTTTCGGGTGTCTTCGGCGTTTCTTTTGATCTCACTAAAAGAGAAATTTCAATCAACACTTTTTTCCTTGTTTCAATACATGTAGTTCATTACTGTCTCTTAAAACGTTTTAAATGATGGTTGTTCACTATAAGATAAGTTATTTAAAAACCTTACTATGAATTATCAAATATCTATTACAAAAGTCTTGTAAATAAGTGATCGAATAATTATATTCCCCACACCGTTATGCCCTTGACTCAAGTTTCGTTGGCGGCAGTAAGCAATCACCAGTTTGTGTTGATTTGTCGATTGTAAGCACTTTACGCTTCATACCGCTATGATATTCAGCAAGCAGTCTCTGTAAAGACAACATATATTTGAGATTTCTTTTCGCTTAAGAAATTACCCTCATTAAACATATTAACATTTTAAAGTACAAGTCTCTTGGTGTTGTGTGGGATCTCCGCTGAGCCCTTTATTATACATTTATTAAAATATTGAGTGTTGTTACCTGTGTAAGTTGACCTTGCAATCCATGCCCCCATGTTTTGTCTCCTTCGGTCTTCCTTTTGCAGTCTTGTGTCCTTTAACCCGGCAAACCCCAGCCTCATGTGGAGCTGACAAAAAGCAATTCATTCGAATCGGTTTGTCTTGCGCTTCGTTTTCTATCACCGAAGCCAGAAAAATAATGTTCAGCAACCTTAAATAAAAACCCAATGTATGTTTTAATGCAAATGTTTGAAATGTTAAGTGCAGTCAAGAAACATTAAAATAATTCTCAAATTTTAAATAAAAAGAATGAAAAAAAAATATATTGCAAGGCAGTTTAAGAAAACATCTGATGATTACCTTCAGATGAAACTTCTTGTGCATTGCCTTTGGATGTTGGTGTTGTAAATGACGAAGGCGTGGATGAGAGCTAGGTCGAGGGCAAACAAAGCGAAGTATGTCCAACAGCGTGTGCAAGATCTCTGGAGGGAATATTGCTTCGAAGATGGTCATGTCTGTCAACTCCACCCATGTATTTGTTGAATTCAACAATGGCCTTTGGGCACGGAAACAGTGTTTTACTCCATTTTACATCTTGGTTTCTTTCTTTTCGCTCAACAGTGCATTCTCTTCTAAAGGCATGGTTTTAGATCTATTGCTATCAACACCCTGACATCTATAAATGCCTTGATGATGTCAACGGTGACGGGTTTGTAAAACTTGTCTGTCCAATTTTGGTTTCTTTTCTCTGTTTGTATGCCTGATAAATAAGGAACATATGCATGTGTTGATGTTGTCATTATGTCGAAAAGGTGTTCTGGAAATATTTTCGAAAAGAAATCCAATGGTTTGCATTCCATTGAAAGTTGTCTTTTAGGTCTGGTTTTGGCCCACAGAACTTTTTTTCCTCAATGGTTTGTAGCTTTGAAGTCCACTGTTTTTTTATATGGGTCATGTGTATCGTCAATATCCGTGGTGTCACTTTCGTCCCCTGAATTGGCTTGAGAGTATGCAACAGCATATTTTTAAAGTTGTTGTCACTTTCATATTAAAGAATTGTCCGAAAGTGAACTGTCACTTTCACACAGTGAGTTATCTACTTTTGACGCTTTTGACCATGGGGGCTTATTGTCTTCTTTTCCAACACCTTTACTGTCTTTTTTCAGAAGCTTAAAAAATAGGGTATCGTCGTCTGTGTCTGTCTGGTTGTGTCGAATGTCACATTAGGTGGCTTAATGATCGAACTTCAGCTAATGTTAGTTCGTTTCTGTGGAATACATTTCATTGTCTGTTATTTCATGAGTTATTTTCGATTGCTTATTTTTGTCTTCAGCAGTTGAGTTGCTGTACATGTCTTCATTTTCCCAGTTATGACTTGTTGCTTCGTTACTTTCGAGTATAGGTTGGTGTTTGTCAGGGGAGAAGATTAGAAGATAGAAACTACCTCTTTTTCTTTCTCAAAAGCTGAATCATTGCCGACAGATGTATGTGTGTGAATCGTATCTTTTATTTCCATTTGAGAACGTGCTTTACTACCATCTTTTAGCTTTTCTATTCTCTCAAATCATTCTGCTTGAGGTGTCTGGTCTTTATATTTGTGATGTCATGTTTTTGATAGTCTGATGATGCCTCTTCATTTAATTGGACTGCAGCTTGCTCAACCAAACACTGTGTTTACTGTGTAACATTTGTGCTGTGAATACATCTGTTTGATTTTTCCACTTCCAAATTCGACTTCTTTTCTCCATCTTTGCAATCTGTTTCGAAATGCCCATGGATAGAGTTTATACCACATGGGTGCATTCTTCGAACTTGTTGATGGCTCTGTATCGTTCACTTTTGCACATTTTACAAGCGCATCCAAATTTTTGTTTCTCGTCATTTTTATTTTCATGGGTGATTGCCTTATCTTGATGGGCACAGCTGGCAAGTTTTCTTTTCCATCTTCACAAATTAAACTTGCTTTTGGCGGTTGATCGTTTATGGCATGCGTGGACACCTGTTTCTCTGAAAATGTGTTCTCCTCCATATTCTTATTGACATTTTTCTGTAGATATTCGACATTTGCATGTACTGAACTGGTCCCTTTTCCAACTTCATCTTTTTCCGATAGTTTTTCGCCAGTAGGAGTGTCGACACTTGCATGTACTGAGCTGGTCCCTTTTCCAACTTCATCTTTTTCCGGCAGTTTTTCGCCAATAGGAGTGTCGGCCTGCTTGGTTTCCCTTTGTATGTCGAGAGCCTGTAATAGTATTTCATTGTCTCATCGTTAAAGTCTAAGTGTTGTTCCAGTAGAGGAACGAGGTGGTTTGTCTGAAAGACAGACCCATGTCTATTATCAAGATCGCCGTCTCGTGACCACATGACGTATATTGTTTCTGGCGCTCCAGCATCAATCATACTGTAAAAAAGTGGACGAATGCCTTTATTGCTCATTGAATAGACTGACCAAATGTTCCGTTTTAGCGCAGATGACAGAGCAAGTAAGTGAATAAAGGATGACCCGATTCCCTTTGTGCATGTTTCGTTTGCCACAACAAATACAGCTTCTTTCAAATTGCCTCCTCAAAGGCCTTGCTTCCTTTTGTCGGTTAGCAATAGAGCGTGAAAATTTTCAGCAGATATTGCAAATTCTTTTTTTGAAGTAGCTAGGGTAAAATGTGGATGTTAGTGTAGTACTTTGCATTAATGTAGAGTTCTGCTGCTGTGAGTACTCAGAGATCATTTGCCAATGTTTCATCACCTGCAGCCCAATAACGATGCTATAATTAACATTTTTTATGATAGAAACATATGGAAAATATAAAAGTAGAACCATGGGAACCTGTTTCATTTAGGTTTTACTCCACTCTGTCTATGGGAAGTCGTGTGTAAAACAGAGAAAAGACAGGTAAACGAGTTAGTAAATATCCAGCCCTTTTTGTTCTTATGTGAGACGAGGCTACTCTTTTTGCAAATACACGCTTTTATCATGAAATGGGTTAAAGTGAAAAATTGCGACTCTTATTTGCCATTCATTACTTAATTCAAACTGTTTTAAGAAACGTTTTTTTAAAGTTTGAAATAAGCATTATATTTGAATAAAAAAACATTATTTATTCTAGCCACCTTGAATAAGGCATAGTCATTTTGAAAAACAACAAAAAAGCAGGAGTGATAAACTAACCTCAGAGACTTATTGATACTGTGTTGAAGACGCAATCACCATTTCCCAGTGTCTTTAGCGGGGGTAGAGATGGCATCTGGTAATTACAGACAATATGATACTATAACGTTTTAAAAGCGCATGTCTGTTGTCTGTTTTTTTTTTTTCGGCAAAAAACTGTAAGAGTCAAAAACGTATTTCAGTCTAACTGATTCAGTAATAGTGCCCAAAATATAAAAGTTACGCAATTAACCCCTTGATAGTTATAAAACGGATAATCAACTATATGGTACCCTGCTAATCTTCAAATAAATTAAATTGCTTTGTTAACAATGAAAAAGCGTATAAATTTTCTTTAGAAAGGGAAGCCCCATAGCGGTTTCTACCGTATTTGTACATTTCATACATTTGAAAAATGAGGTGCTTGAGAATGCTATAACGTATTAAAGCGTATAATCATTTGTCGATAAACAACTGTGACGGTAAAAAACGTATTTTAAGCTTGATTTTCGTTTTAAAAAACGCGAAAATTCGTTACAGTATTGAAAATTGTGAAAAACGTATACGTTTAACAACGTTGTAGGCGTTATCTGTAAAAATAGCCCGGGTTCTGAGAAAAGAAAAATTGTATACGTTTAAATACGCTACAGCGTTTCGCTGCTAAAATCGACCAGGTGTCTAAAGGATATAGGAGAAACCTGAAAAGTTCTTCTTCTCAGAAATCACAAAGCCTGGAGTTAAGATATTTGGTATGTGACATGGGCTAATAGACCTCTACCCGTTTGTTCAAATCATGCCCCTGGGGTCAAAATTGGCTCTGCCCCAGGGGTCACTTGATTTTCATACCCTAATGAAAACCAGGTGAGCGACCCAGGGCCATCATGGCCTTTGTTTCAATTCACACAGACTGTCTCCACATATATATTGTCTTTTTTTGATGAAACTTAACACAAAATATCTTGCAAACTCTCTTGTAAAAATTAGAAGCTTCAAGGTCAAATACAGTGTGGCTTTACCATCCTGGTGACCAAGAGGTTAGGTGTCTGTTTAGAAGCAAGAGGTGGTTGATTTGATCCCCGGCACTACATACCAAAGTCATTCAAAATGGTACTGGTATAGCTCCTTTGTTTTGCTCTCAGCATTTAAGGGTAGTTTCACGACTGGCTGTCCTGGTGTCAGGTTAATGTGACTGTGTGAGTATCATTCCACATGTCTATGGGTGATACTGCAGTGTGACAGCACAAATATCTATCTCAAGTAGACAGTCTCCAAAGACTGAAATTCTGTAGGCGGGATGTTAAACGCAATAAACAAACAAACATGAGGCTTGAAAAAAGATTTTTAGCTCACCTGAGCACTTGTGTTCAGGATGAGCTTTTGTGACCCCCTTTTGTCTGTTGGGATCGTCTGTCGTCAACAATTGCTTGTGAACACTCCAGAGGCCACAGTTTTTGGGCCCAAAACCCTTTATGAATATTGGTCAGGATATTTGTCTACATGATATCTCGAAGAGATTGAAATTGGGTCATGTGAGGGCAAAACTAGGCTATAAGGTCAAATCTTAGAAAATTAAAAAAAAAAAAAAAAAAAAACAAAAATTGTGAACACTCTAGAGGCCATAGATAAAGCCCAATCTTTATAATATTTGGTCAGGATGTTTGTCTACATAATATCTGGGATGGGGTTTGAAATTTTTGGGCACGTGGGGGTTTAAAAAATAGGTCACTAGGTCAAATCTTAGATAGTTTGAAATTGGGTCTCATGCAGTCAAAAACAAGGTCATCAGCTCAAATCTTAGAAAAAACTTTTTAACATGCTTGAGGCTACATTTTTGGCCCAATCTTCATGACATTTGTCAGGATGTTTGTCTTTATGATACATGTATGTCGGATGAGTTTGAAATTGGGTCATGTTGGGTTAAAAACTAGGTAATTAGGTAAAATCTTAGAAAAACCTTGTAAGGACACTAGAGGCGGCAGTTTTGGCCCAATCTTCATGAAAATTGGTCAGGATGTTTGTCTACATGAAATCTTGAATGAATTTGAAAATGGGTCACATGGGGTCAAAAAGTAGGTCACCAGGGTAAATCTTAGTAAAATCTTATGACCACTCTAGAAGCCACATTTTTGGCCTAACCTTCATGTAACTTGGTCAGGATGTTTGTTTACATCAAATTCAGATGGTTCAAACTGGGTCACATGAGGTCAAAAAGTAGGTCACCAGGGCAAATTTTAGAATAACCTTGTAAACACTCTAGAGGCTACATTTTTGTCCAGTTCTTATTAAACTTGATAAGAATGTGATACATAAAT
>CM037779.1:72519181-72569181 GCA_021229015.1 Solen grandis | reverse complement strand
ATCCCATAAAAAAGAAGCCCCTAGGGGTCAGCTTGTTTCCTTATATACTTCACACAGAAGATTTCAAAATTCTTCTTCTATGAAATCAGTGGCCACAATTTTATTTCATGTAGCACAAATGGTCACCAAATGGCTGTCTTCCATATTTCCGAAGATAAAGTTGGATCTTTTGAAAAACGAGGCCCCTAGAGAGTTGAGGGCTGGCTAGTTTCCTTATAATTATACTCTATAAAAAAAAAAAATCAAATTTCTTCTTTTATAAAGCCAATGGCCAGAATTCCATTTCAATTAGTACAAAATGAATGGTCACTTCATGAATTTCTACCATAATTGCTAAAATTGATTGATGCCATGAACTATGAGGCCTCCAAATGACTTACCTTAGAATTCTTTTATCTGAAATTTGAATTTGTTTGCTGCTGGAGGTAACCATGTAAAAAGAATGGTTTTAAATAAGCTTTGTACTCTGGTAAGTGATCTAGGGCCATATGGCCCTCTTGTTTGTTAAACCAATAGTAGCCATTATTACTAGTTGAACTTAAAACAAAATACATGATAACCAATAAAATATTAGCGGTTATAATAATGCATCTAGAGAAAATTGTTTGATATCTATGTTTGTGGCCACCATGATCCTAGATTTTGTTGCAACAGGATAAAAATAACTCAAATTTGAATACAGAAACTGTTGGTTTTTTTTCAGTCTGGGATTTATTTTTAGGTTGTTAGGGTACAGTATACATCAAACATTTTATATAAAGCTGTGTTTATCCTATGTCTGATCACTGTATATACAAAATATAATTTTTTGAGTCTATTCAAGACCAAAGATGATTTCGCTTATACATGCATTCAAAACATTTCCTTTCATTCTTACGCTCTCTGGTGAGATGTAAGACTAGAGGTAGCAGTTGGAGAAATATGCTAAGTATTTTAGGTGAGGGTACTACTGCACCCAGAAAGCATTGCGCTATTATATATTTGATATAGTAATGCTGGCAAGTTTTAATTGTATGTGATTTTAAATGAATGCTAGAAAACGTATTTGTTGCTTAATTTAGGAGATGTAATATACTAGTCAGTGTAAAATAAAAGAAAGGGACAAAATGTAAATGAAAAAAGGTTCCGTCAGTGTGATTTGATCTCGGAGTACTTAGTTTAGCTAACAAACATCACGGAAGCTGTAACTACAAATAGCTTATTGCGACTTAGAGGGACAAGTCCACTACCAAGGGTAACTACGTTTTCTAAAGACTGACAACTGTTTACTTTTTCAACTGGGTGGTTTTTATGTTTGTATTTTTCAACTGGATGGTTTTCATGTTTAAATAGGTAGATTAAATTGTTATTTGCCAACTGACAATCATGCAGAAAGACATGCACCCTGAAACTCCCATTTTATGATGGGATATCCTAATATACTTTATGCAAACCAAACAAGTGCTTTTTCGACCTTTTCGGTTGTTAACCAAGATAAGATTGGTTCAAGAAATAGGTCAAAATCATTTTAACCCTTTCCCTCATATAGACTCATTTTGACGCACTCAGTAGGTACCACATAAAGCCTGATCTGCAGAAAACCACAGCTAAACCTTACCAAATTTAATTACAAAATCCTCATTTCCAGACCACTGAGGAGCAGCGAACAGCATAAAACCTGATCAGCCTGCAAGTCACTCGCAGGCTGATCTGGTTTTATGCTGTTCACATAGGTCTTTTCATGGTGTCCTCTTTGAGGGAAAGGGTTAATACAGTTTACCCTGAAAATAAGATTTATAAGTTTATTTGCTTGTATGGGCTTTTATTCAACAAATGATCAATGTAATTTTAATCATATGGCACAAATAATTGCTATATAAAAATGGAATATTGCATGCAGGAACAAGATTGCTAACTCAAAGTTAAATGACATACTCTAAGGTCAAAGGTTAATCAAAGCGCTCATTACGCTGAGAGAAGGCAACGGGATTAACAGCAAAAAGCTTTAATTCTTAGCTCAGCATTTCACACTTTCCTGCAACTATAGTGCTAGTGAAACAATCGAATTCTCTCTCTGTTTGTTACATAACAATCCGAGTTAGGGTTATGAACTTGACTTCATTCATAAGTGCAAGCCTAAGTAGGTCATTCCTTTGAGTCTGATGTATACACTCTATCTGTTGTTACGTAAGTGTAGAAATTGAAAAGATGTTTGATTGTTCTTTGCCTTTCTATTTCAAAGTTAAGAAATGCTCTGGTAGAAACCTAACTTGCCATTAAACAAAATTACGTGTGAACTACTTAAGGTTAATTACAGACATGGGAACTTGCGAAGCGCTACTTTTTTTCTTTTTACAGGAGTAGATTTCATGTATGTAAAATGGGTTGCTGTTCTGATTTATAGATGTTAGGGATATTTTGTTCATGCTTAAAATGGATGTTTCCAGAGTTAAATAATGGTAAAATAAAACCTGTTAACAAACAGCAACACATGAAAAGTGGTTACGGTTATGATTTAAGAGTCTGTGTAACATATGCCACTCATATTTGTTAGAGAAGAATCGCATTGCATGGATCCGCACTAAGCGCATAAAGGTACAGTTAAACTTGTCATGTCAAATATGCAAATCAGCAAGGTCAGCGAGGCCTGTTTTCAGTTTGCAGCTGCTAAAGACGGATGCGCTGTCTAAAAATGGTGCCAAATTGGCTTATCTGGGCTGTAACTTCACAGAGGTTTAACCCTTTCCCTCATATAGACTCATTTTGACGCACTCAGTAGGTACCACATAAAGCCTGATCTGCAGAAAACCACAGTAAAACCTTACCAAATTTATTATAAAATCCTCATTTCCAGACCACTGAGGAGCAGCGAACAGCATAAAACCTGATCAGCCTGTGAGTTACTCGCGGGCTGATCTGGTTTTATGCTGTTGGCATAGGTCTTTTCATGGTGTCCTCTATGAGGGAAAGGGTTATCTTTAGGGGATTATCTTATCACTAAACTAATGTATGCCTTAATAATGCCAAGTGTCGTGCCCACAAACAAGATTGCTAGCTTAAAGGTCATGGTCATACTTGGAGGTCAAAAGTAATAAATAAATGCCAGTAGGCCTGTCTTTAATTTAACTTTTCTGTTGACTGCAGGATTTTCAAATAACTCAGTCAAAATGTTTGCCTTGGTTACAGTCTGTGTTGTTTTTGCATATCAGGATCATAGTATTGCCATGGACTTTAGTTGGTACGTCAGCTGGTAAATCACAGACTAATTATAGCAGAGTAGTTTAACCCCTTGTACCTCATTCTGAGATCATTATATCAGTTACTTAAGACTAATGCCCAGATATAGTTGCAGACCTGCATATTTCATTTAAATGGCATTCAGTACCTTTTCTACATTGTCTGGTTTGACTTATACTGGTCTAAAAAATGAAGCCTTGGCCATGGGCATCAACACCTTAAAATGAACTTGGAAATTAGTGAAAAATAGCCATAACAGTAAGCTTCTGAAAATTGACTCTGGAATAAAAAAAAAATAAAAAAATACATGTTTAAGTTACAAATTCTGGACAGGATTGATGCTTAATCTAATCAGCTACTTCAAACAGAAGTGACACATAGGGATCACTTCTCTGTCGCCTGATTTGAGTCCATTCAACAGTAAACAGAAGAAAAGAGAACAAGATTTAATTCCATTCCATTACAATAGAATTAGGGGCCATGGCCCTTTAAACAACAAAGAAAGTAACGAAAGAAATCACCCCTAACTCCAATCTTGCGGAGAATTGGGGCCAAAGAATTCATTTAAAATAATAGATTTGGTTTAATTACCAATGGGTCTACTGTATAGCCATCACATCCATCATTAACTACAGTAATTTCTCTGAGCAATAAAATAATTATGTGATTATTCAATACATCATCATTTTTCATAGCCATACTCCCCTGAATGCCCCCATGCTGTTGTCCCTGATAGTAGCCATGAATAAGTCTAGAACATTCCCCGATTTGATGAGCTGATGCCCTTTTTCAGGCAGTCTTTCAAGCAGAAGGAGACTTTGTCTAAACTGCATTTACCCCACAGTGTTTTGTTACTCCTTGGTATGAAACCTTGTTTTATTACTGGGGGAATGATTCAATCTAAGGTGACCTATGCTACTGGTATATAGTCAAATAAGCCTGCAAGGTTTATTGCCTAATATTCATGCAAATCTTGAGCCAAACTTTACATTTATGTGAAAAATAATGGATTTTGGATAGGGAGTATTTCTACTTTATCATTTTTTTTTATATATATGTATAGAAAAGGTTTATGACGGCAGGAGTTTATTCCCTTCATCTGATAAATTATCTGTTTAGTTTTAAACTCTTATAAATCTAAATATACAGGTTTATTTTTTTTTTTAATGAAACTTTAAGATGTTTCATTTATATATACATTTCATTTATATATACAGGCCCCCATGGTTTTAACCCTTCCCCTCATATAGATTC
The DNA here is from genome assembly GCA_021229015.1 of Solen grandis. Taxonomy (NCBI): domain Eukaryota; kingdom Metazoa; phylum Mollusca; class Bivalvia; order Adapedonta; family Solenidae; genus Solen; species Solen grandis. Next base: position 72,564,711 of record CM037779.1, on the reverse strand, counting down.
ATTTTGACGCACTCAGTAGGTACCACATAAAGCCTGATCTGCAGAAAACCACAGTTAAACCGTACCAAATTTAATTACAAAATCCTCATTTCCAGACCACTGAGGAGCAGCGAACAGCATAAAACATGATCAGCCTGCAAGTCACTCGCAGGCTGATCTGGTTTTATGCTGTTCGCATAGGTCTTTTCATGGTGTCGTCTATGAGGGAAAGGGTTAAACAGTTTGCTTTTCATCAGTACCATAACTCTGTATATCAGAAGTATTAGACCTGATCAGGCCAGTAGTCTGATCTAGTTTCACATTTGTATAACATTGAGATTATCAGCATAACCAAGGGGTAAAAGAATAAAAATGACAAAATGAAACAATTTGATCCTCAGTTTACAGGAATTCAGAATCAAAGTAGTCTTTATTTATTGAAGCAAGCCACATAAGGTTCATTGATACAAAGAAAGTCCTTCATCATTTTCAAGAACAGGTGGTCAGCTGTCTGCCATTAATAGAACAGTACTGACTCCGTGCAGATGGTTGAGACTGTTCTAGATCCAATTCAGCTTTTGTGTTAATTCTAAGAGTTGTCATTTTAGTGCAGCAGTTTCTTGCAGTGCAGTCTCTGATGTGAGCCTGCAATTTTCAAAACAAAGGAATTACATTATGTCCTGATCTTTTTCTAAAGTCAGATTTTCATACCACTGCTTTACATTTGGGGCTATTAAAGGATTCACACACACACTATGTCCTGTTGTGCCATGTCTTGTTGCACCTTTTGAGTCAAGGCACTGTGTAGCATTCGTAATAGTCACCCTCAGTGATAGATCTAGTTCTTATTGTTTATTTTATGAATGAGCTAAATTAGAACTGTGAGAAACATGCATTGAGTTACACTGCATAATTTTTAAATTTAAGGTATCAATACATTATCCTATATACAAAATGTACAAAGTACTTTGTCTTGCAGATCAGTTGTATTTGACAGTGCATTTTAATTGCCCTTTTACATACAGAGCAAGCTAAGAAACTGATGCCAGTGGTATCAGAGCTAAGCCATGGCTCTCAATCTCTCCCTTACCTATAATCATTGATACAGTGAGATATATGGCAGTGCTATACTACCAGGCTAAAACCTTTCTATGTTTTATTCACTACAGGGAACTCCACGCGAGGACTCATCTGTGAAAGAAGCTGGTAAGCAAATATTTCTTTTTTTAGCTGGCAGTTACATATACATTTCAAACGATATTATCCTTTATCAATATCTTGGGTTTCTCTTGAAGCCTTAGAGATTTATATGGATTGTTCAGTAACTTCTGATATTGATACTTAATGTTCATTTGAGGTGAACTATTAGAGATTTCTCTATGTTAATGAGTTCAAGTGAATGAGTGAATTTCTTTCTTTACAGGGTGCTCTATTTACATAATTTGCTTCGTTTAAGTAATCTTTACTAGTGCCTGATAAATTTGTTACATTGGGGAATAAATAATGGTTAAAACTTGATGAAATGATAAATATAAGTAACTGTAGCCATCATCATCATCATCATCATCATCATCATCATCATCATCTTTATCATCATCATCATCATCATCATCATCATCATCAAGATTATTCCAGGATTCCAATGAGCTGCCATTATCATATTTGCTTTGAAGCCTAAAATCATGTTATGATTTTGTATGGTAAATCCTGTAGAAAGTGCTATCTATATGGATAGCAGTCATTGACAGGGGATTATTTACATGTTTAACAGTCATGTTAACATGCAGTTTTCTTAAACTTAGTATATTGTCCTTTTTAAGCCACAAAGGGTTATCAGCCTTCTTTTTAGCTCACCTGAGCACATGTGCTTAAGATGAGCTATCAGGATCGATGAATGTTCGTCATCCGTCACTTGTCCACAATTAGTTTGTTTGCACTCTAACATCTTCATTTCTTATGCAATCATCTTCAAACTTCATGACAATGTTTATACCCATAATCTTTTGGCCAGGTTTGATTATAGCTGATATCGCCCAATTAGGTCAGGAGTTTAATGACCCTTTTAATATGACCCTTTTAATATAAAAAAAATTCCAGATTTCACTTTGTTTGCACTCTGACAGCTTCATTGCAAGCAGTCATCTTCAAGCTTAATGACAATGTTTACAGCCATAATCCCTTAGCTAAGTTTGATTATGGCAGATATCAGCCAATTGGTCAGGAGTTATGGCCCTTTTAATAATACCTAAGATTTTTTATGCTACAACCTTCAAATTTTGACCACTTGCATTGTTTGGTTTGTGAGATTGAAATGATCTTGCTGTATTTCAGCATGGCTTTTGTATTCAGTACAACTATGCTATAATATAGAAACTTGTGAAGGCAACCAAGACAATGTTTCACAGGTGAGCATCTTCAGGTCCATCTTGGCCCTCTTGTTTAAATGTATGCTTATGATCCATTCTGGCACTCAATCATCGGACCCATACCCACTTTCACCCCCCCCCCCCCCCCCCCACACACAAACATATTAAGAAAAGAGAAAAAAGAATTAATTATTAGAATTTGTGGTCATGACAGTTTCCTTATCATAATCTTAAAAAAGACTGCAACCATTTCTGTGTGAAAAATGGAACTGTCTTATCTTTTAAAGAATCCACTCAATGGTTTATTTGTGAATGAATCCTCTGCAAGAGATGAAGTTCATTTGAGTGCTTTAATCTTGAGAAGCCTCTAAATCTACGTTTACAACAGTTGCTGCTTGTTAAAACCATTCAGCTTTTCACTCAGTCGGTATGTGGCTGATGTTTATCTCTCTACTATGATGTATCAGCAGCCTCGAAATGAATCTACAGCAATAAAAAAAAAATGCATTTGCTGCATATAATGAAGATGAAATACTAACGATTCATGAATTAATGATATCAATCATTATAATGTGCAGAATTTTCTGGTTGTATCTAATTTATTTCTTCTGAGGTTCAGTAGCTTTGCTTTTAAGCACTGTTACAGCCTAGCATGATAGGAAATCATTCTGAGCTTTGTATTTGGATACTAAAAAGACATCTCTGAAACTAACAAATCTCAAAAATAATGATATGTATAAAAGAAAGAGAGACAAGGAAGTGGAAAATGTGCTTTGATATGCTATGATATTGAGATATTTTCTCATAAATTTGCAAGGAATCGCATAAAACTTCATTTTAAAATTGGAGAAAAATTGTCTCAATTTCTGAAATTTTATTTTGGAAAATTCTGTTTGTGGTATATTTTCTTTGTGTTCTAATGTCCTAATTCAAAATGACTCTTCTTAGAACAGATGAAACCAGGCTGTTAGGTTGTCATCTGTTTTAACATTGTCATTAAAATAAGCCTTCTGAAAGGAAATACAACTTGAATAAAATGAGGGCTGTGAAATTGTCATCCTTCCTTTTTATGCTACAGTGTTACACCTGTCCGTGTGTGTGTGTGTTTGCATGTATGTACGTGTGTGTGCAAGAATTTGTGTCCCAGCTGTAACTTTGTTATTTATGATCACTTTTTAAAATACCTTGGCACAAGTTATCCTTAGGACAAGACAATGTGTCGCAAACAAGAACCAGGTTACTAGCTTGAAGGTCAAGGTCACAGCACTCAATTGACCTTAAAATCATTTCCTAACTTTGCAATGATCTTAGGAAGAATTTAACAAGAACCAGGTTGCTAGCTAGAAGGTCAAGTTCACAGCACTCAGTTGACCTTAAAACATTTTCCTAGCTTTAACTTTGGTCTTGATTGGTTGTTTTTCAAATAACTTGGAACAAGTGATCCTTAGGACAAGACAACATATTACTAACAAGAATCAGGTTGCTAGCTTTAAGGTCAAGGTCACAGCACTTGGTTGACCTTAAAATTGTGTCCCAGCTGTAACTTTGTTGTGAATGGTTGTGTTTTGAAATAACTTTGCACAAGTGTTCCATAGGACAAAACAATGTGTTGTGAACAAGAACCATGAAAGTTGCTAGCTTGAAGGTCAAGGCCACAGCACCTGGTTGACCTTTGAATCAAGTCTGGGCTGTAACTTTGTTGTGAATGATTGTGTTTTGAAATAACTTGGCACAAGTGATCCCAAGGATATGATGTAACACAACAAGAACAAAGTAGCTAGCTTCAAGGTTAAGGTCACAGCAGTTAAGTTTAAAACTTTTTGAAAGCAGTCCTGTCTGGGCTGTGTCTTTGTTGTGTAAAGTCATGTTTTGAAATAACTTGGCACAAGGAGGGATCTTAGGAAAAACACTATGTCACAAAACAAGTATAGGTTGCTAGCTTGAAGGTCAAGGTCACATCACTTGGTTTAGGTAAAGGTCACAGCACTCATTTGATCTTAAATCATCTTTTATATATAATAAACATAATGGCGGGGGCATCTGTGTCCATAGGACACATTTTTAGTTAAGGAATCAGCATGACCTACTCATCCACATTTTCAATTCTGCAATATATTTCTCAGGAATCATGGCTCTTCCTACTTCTTATATATTAGAAACAGTTGAAACAGTTATATCTTTATTCTAACCCTGCACCACAAAGTGAAGTATGTGTGATTTATGTCATCATAATCCATATGAAAATATTACAAACTATTGATTAACAATTCAGTATTTAAATGGAACGGTTTATTTTTTAATTTGCCATGCATTTCTTTGCTTGCTACATATTTATAATTATGAACTCACATGGAAATGACAATGATCTCATTGATTTGGTTTTCTTTGAAGTCCTATTGATCTAATGTTATTAACAAATGAGATATCTCTCTGAGTGCAAGGCCTATCCAGTACCCAAGACAGCATGCAATTAGTTTGGAGTCCTTGTGCATTGATTTGCAACCAAAACTCAGAGGACATCTCGTGAGAGCAAATAAATTATTTATGGAGAAAACAACTTGAACAACATGCATTGTTTGCTTTTCCACGTATATTAAAATCTCAAATTAAGCATGTTTCTGTGATCTGGAATTATGTAAGGTTTTTTTTTGGTTTTTTTTCAGACAAAGAAAATAAATCTCTACTTTCAAGTCACTGGCATTATTTTATATTTCATCCTCCTCACTTGTATTTGCTGTCCATAGTTCATCTATAAGTCTATACTCCTTCATTTTATCTTAAAGATCAATCATAGACCTGATTTCCGTGAGTCGTGTGGTCAACTGAGACTTAGATGCCATATCTTTTTCATAATCCTGACTGGCAGAGATCTTAAAATCCTTCAAAGAACTCTGGCTTAATTTATTGTGAATTATGGCCCCTTTTGAAATTAGATATTTGGATTAAAGTTTTGTATGCAAGTACTATCACAACTATATCTTTAAAACCATTGCATGTACTGGATTAAAACTTCACACATGTCTTTCTAGTTCTCAAGTGTACTAAAAGAACCATATTTGATGAAAAGTTGAATTAAATGCAAATTAATTGTTGTTGTTTTTTTCCTTAGAAAATTTGGTTAAAGTTTTGTGTGCAGGTACCATCAAGTTGTGTCTCAAAAACTATTGCATGTAATAGATTGAAACTATGAACATGTCAAATTAATCCTATAACTAATAAAAGTCAGACTAGATGAGCTCTCAGTCGTAAATGGCAGCTTAAAATAGAACTTTGATTCCCACTGGACATAATTACTCAAGAACCATTTGACAAAATGGAACCAAATTTGTCACAAATAGTCTTTGTGCTTTACTTGATGACCTGCTATCTCTGGCGGCTACCAGTCCTCCAATGTGGCTGGGAGTGTGGTGTACTTGATAAATATTTGTAAAATTTCAATATCTGAACATACTGTAATCAAATTACCTGTATGTGGCTCTACAAACTAATAAGCACATAATACTGGAAATTGTTCATATGTGGCAGATTGTCTGTGATTTACTTACATTTATTTTGATGAAATGTGGCATGAATCATCCTTTGGGTAAACCTACACACAAGTTGCTAAAATAAACTTGATCCATGCAGAACTTTGGTTGCCATGGCAACCAACAAAATTTTATTTTATTTTAAAGACTTTGAAAACAATCTCCTCTGAAACCAAAATTTAATTTCCATTGGCACAAATCCTCATCTCATAGTCATCTACCATAATTGCTGAAATAAAGTTGATCCCCTAAAAATTGAGGCCCACACAGTGTTGGCCAGTTTCCTTAAAATGTATACTTTATTTAGAAATCTATTTATAAAATATTGATTATCTCTCTTTATTAAATTTATTTTTGTATAGTTCAGTGTTGTGACTATCATGAGACTTGTTTCAAAGTGCTTGATTTGGTTCATAATTGTATAAGTTTCTTTGAATAAATTGTAAATAATAGATAAACCAGCAATGTTGAGACTTATTTTTTTGTTAATCAGGCGAAAGATATCTTTTGATACATGTGCATGATAACAATATAATGCTATACCCATGTTGTGAAGTAATTTATGCATTTCTACTCTTCTTAAACCAGTGAACAGAATTAAATTTTGTTTCGAACCTGTTATTAGCCCATAGTCCTATACTTTCATTACATGGTTTTGATCTGCTCAAAAATGAGTCTTGCAGACGGTTGGCTAATTTTCTTATTTAGTCAATATAGAAACTTTGAAATTGTTTGTATCTTTAATCAAGGTTAAACTGAATTGTTTAATTAAGCTGATGGTTCTCTTGTGAGTGTGCTAGGGCCATGATGACCTTGTTTATGTTCTTTGATCAAAAGTTTGGAGATTCAGGTGAACAAATCAGCCTGCTGAAAGCCTCTTGTTACCTGTATGGTGAATTGATATTTAAAACTCAGCCACAAATATATCCCAGCTGTTTCCTTTTTAATAGCAAATAGAAATTTCAAATCAACATTTTCTCATCTGAATTCCTGATATTTTTTCAAGATTTGTTTTGCTTAAGTCATAAATAATGTAATGTTGTAAAAGAAAAGTAAAAGAATAAATGTGAAATTAAAACTGTTATCTATTTCTCTACTGATCATGACCTAGCTCCCCCTTTGTTTCAGAAGCAGACTTCTTTGTGTGTGGTGTAAATTTGTTTATACAGTTTAATCAGAACATTTATTTCTATGTAGCAATAATTATGGTCATAAAGAATATCAACCAAGATTGTATGTTTCCAGTGGAGAAACTGTGATAGGTCAGCCAGTCTCCCATGGAGGTAGGGGGAAATACAAGGATATTTTATGGCCTTATATGCCATTTTTAGCTCACCTGAGCACAACGTGCTCAAGGTGAGCTTTTCTGATCCCCTTTTGTCCGGCGTCCGTCGTCCGTCATCCGTGCGTCCGTGCGTGCGTGTGTGCGTGCGTGCGTCCGGCGTCAACAATTGCTTCAAACAACATCTCCTCCTAAACGGCTTGGCCAATTTGAAAAATATTTTGCAGGAATGTTCCTTGGATGAAGCTCTACTAAAGTTGTATAAATGGTTCTGGTCCATTGCATAATTAGGTCACAGGAGCTAAAAATAGATTTTAAAAATGAAAATTTAAAAAATCTTCTTCTCTGAAACCACAAGGCCTAGCCTTTTGATTTTTAGTATGTAGCATGATCTTATGACTCTCTACCAGGATTGTACAAATTATGACCCTGGGGTCAAAATTGGCCCCGCCCCAGGGGTCACTTGATTTCACATAGGCTAATATAGGAAAAACTTGAAAAAATCTTCTTCTCGGAAACCACAAGGCCTAGCCTTTTGATTTTTGGTATGTAGCATGATCTTATGACTCTCTACCAAGATTGTATTTCTAGTCGCTTCTTACCAAGTTTGTTCAAATCATGACGCTGGGGTCAAAATTGGCCCTGCTCCAGGGATCACTTGATTTTACATAGACTTATATTGGAAAAAAAACTAGAAAAATCTTCAAGGTCTGGAGTTTATATATTTGGTATGTAAAATGGGCTAATAGACCTCTACCAAGTAGAGTGTGGTAGTGTGTAGCATTGTCTAGTCGATTCTTACCAACTTTGTTCAAATCATGACCCTGGGGTCAAAATTGGCTCTGCCCCAGGGGTCACTTGATTTTACATAGCCTAATGATACCAGGTGAGCGATCCAGGGCCATCATGGCCCTCTTGTTTTATGTTTTATTTTTTCAATATACACTTCAGATTTTGTTTTCATGATTGTGTTATTCTTTGAAGTAGATTTATTTGTTGGTTATCATTTACAGTGGCAAATATTTTCCCTAATATAAGTCGAGGTGTGAGAGCATACTAGGCTAAGTGCTTATATAAATGTATGCACTTAGCCTACTTTTGCTCTAACCCCTCAAAGTATTGGTTCTGCAATGCATGTTGTGGTATATAATGCATGGCAAGGGTTAACATCCCACTTGTACCATTTCATTATACCAGGAATATGTCTCATTGTCTTCCAGGACTCAAGTTGCCCCGGTGTCAGGATAATAGGACTGGGTGTGGTATCATGCCAAATGTCTTTTGCATGATACTTCAGTTTGGCAGCAGTTTAAACTTTATTTATTTTACATCGATTATGTAACAAGTGTCTGGATGGGTGATCGAACCCAGGAAGCATTGGTGAGAAGCAAAGTGTGTTACCACCATGTTATCCAGGCACCCCAATGTGTGTGCAGTACTGAATCTGTATCAAGTAGCCATTGTCTCTAAATGGCTAAAATACTGTCAAAGAGAGGTTAAATCCAACAAACAAACCAAAAACATTGTCATAACATTGAAAATGCAGGATTTACACAATGAAGTTGTAACTCTAAAATCATGTATAGATAATAAATGAATGAGATTCTTAACACTGTTTTGACATCAAAAGTTTGCTATGGTCTAATTATTGTCAAATGTTAATGTCAAACAATATTCAAATGACAGTAACCTCCTTGAAGCTGTTAAGTCTTGCCATAAATCAGTTTAAAGAGAGACATATTCATTTATCACAGGAATATGATACAACAGCAGAAAATCAGAACAGTCTGAAAGTAACCGGCAGGTTGTTCAGGGCCCTAATGATATCCCTCCTTTACACAAGTTGGGGCTATATAGGGATCATGCTTGTCACATCCTCCTCTGTCTCATGCTTTCCTACACTCACATTACATTTCCTACAATCACATTATATTTCCTACTCTCACATTACATTTCCTACTCTCACATTACATTTCCTACACTCACATTACATTTCCTACTCTCACATTACATTTCCTACTCTCACATTACATTTCCTACACTCACATTATATTTCCTACTCTCACATTACATTTCCTACTCTCACATTACATTTCCTACTCTCACATTATATTTCCTACACTCACATTACATTTCCTGCACTCACATTACATTTCATACTCTCACATTACATTTCATACTCTCACATTACATTTCCTACTCTCACATTACATTTCCTACAATCACATTACATTTCCTACTCTCACATTACATTTCCTACTCTCACATTACATTTCCTACAATCACATTATATTTCCTACTCTCACATTACATTTCCTACTCTCATATTACATTTCCTACTGTCACACATTACATTTCCTACTCTCACATATTACATTTCCTACTCTCACACATTACATTTCCTACTCTCATATTATATTTCCTACTCTCACACATTACATTTCCTACTCTCACACATTACATTTCCTACTCTCATATTACATTTCCTATTCTCACATATTACATTTCCTACTCTCACATTACATTTCCTACTCTCACATATTACATTTCCTACTCTCATATTACATTTCCTACTCTCACACATTACATTTCCTACTCACACACATTACATTTCCTACTCACACACATTACATGAAGACAGGTAAGGATGGTGGGGTATCAATAGCCTGTAGTGATAGTTCTAGTTCATAAAAATGTTAGTAAGTCTATACATCACACTCTAACACTTTCAAAGTGATGTTTTCTATATATGTAACTCCTGTCCTATATCTTAACATATAAAGGTAATCATTACCAGATAGTACTTGGTTATTGTAAACTCATTTTTACATTGTATAATCATTAATTATGTTGGGGACTAATTTTTCTCAATTTGTGGATGACTTTGTCCACAAATATTAATCTCCATAAAAGCTGTTATAATTAAGAACTGATTTACTGTAATAGAAGAAATGAAATAAACTACTTTAAATTTTAGAATCTTAATCAGAGTCTATAATATGGATTCAAGATATTTAATACTCATTATTACATTTACAGAGGAGAAGAGAAAAGTGTCAGCATAAAGCCTACCCAGGCTGTGAACTGTTTCAGTATGATCTACCTACCATAAGGCAAACTTGGGTGATTTTCTTAATGGTAATGGTTTAAATGTGGAGCTCTGTTTAAAGCAAACCATTTTTGTTCAGAATAAGGTGTATGATCTATGATAGCATTTTTTTTCAAAACAGGTTCTTGCTGTAATGGGGATGATCAATTATAAAGGTTTAGTTGTGAAAGTAATTTGACAGGCTAATGAACACTAAGTAGAAAAGGAAATGGTAACTGAAAATGGGAGCTTCCAAAAAGATTGTTTCAGAGGAATTCAATTTTAGTGCAAGATTGAGAACTTGGTGATTATTGACTTTCTCCGAGCAAGTACAGATGGTTATTTGGTTTAAAAATCAAAACAATTTCCAGACTGTCATTCCAGGAGAGATTCAATTAGAGAGCTGTTACAGAATGGTAACAAGCCTGGAACTCTATTACAAGAATCTGGATTACATTTTGACAATTAAATTAAAAATACTTATTGAACTTCAGAGAGGCAGCATATGAACTTCTGCTGAAGGCAACATTACATCAAGAAAATGTACTCAGAGAAGGAATATATCTAGAGACTGTAATAACCAGCTGTTGTGTCACTTAAATGATCAGTACACTTTGTATACTTGATATTCTTATGATACAGCAAAGTCTATGGTGACAGTCAGTTCTTAGCAACAGTGACCCCTTAGAAACACCTACATCATAGCAACAATAACAACAGCATATGGTTCAGTCCAATCCATTATTATTATTTTGAATATGTCTGCTCACAGCTGCAATATTAAAGTTTTACCAGCAATCTATCCATTTATTGCCTGTACCAGACATTACATTCTAATGGTCTGTCTCCCCAGTCCAAAACAGGCCTCTTCTCAAAATCAGTCTTTAACCTGATTTTATTTGACGAAAATCTGCCAGTTGCTTGCAGATGATTCATCTCAATTATGGTCTTTGCATAGGAACATATTTTTCACTTCGAAAGGCCATGAAAATTCCTTACTGGGCTCAATTCCACAACCTTCAGATATGCTGTCATGTACATTACCACTGTGCCATTGACACCCTTGAAATAGTAACCTAGCTCTGTTAAAATGACAACATAGGATGTTTCAATAGTGTATACCTCTCTAGAGTTATCAGTCAATCAGAATAATTGTCAGGAGTCTTAAAATAATGTATGAGGTAAAAAAGAGTTAATAGATTTAGGTTCCTGATTTTGCTGATACCGTATATGGAATTGGTGTAGATGGTGTGTAACCTATTTAACCCTTTCCCTCACAGAGGAAACCATGAAAAGACCTATGCGAACAGCATAAAACCAGATCAGCCTGCGAGTAACTCGCTGTTCCATAGTGGTCTGGAAATGATTTTGTAATTAAATTGGTAAGGTTTAACTGGTTTTCTGCAGATTAGGCTTTATGTGATACCTATTGAGTGCGTCAAAATGAGTATATATGAGGGAAAGGGTTAACTAGTCAATCAATCAGTTAGTCTAATGAAGACAGGAAAATAAGTCATTCTTTTTACCACAGGTGATGAATTTTATATGTAGGATTTGGCTAGACTGATTGCAATGAAATATTTACAGGAGATTTCACCTTGCATAATTTGCTGTGAAGTTATAATTGGACACTTACTTTCCTGGTGTACCCATGATGAACCAATTAAGATGATGTGTTGATGGGTCATAAAAAGGTAATTGTTTTGACTATCAGTGACATATTCTCAGTGACTGATATACACCAGTGGGCATAATTCATCTAATTTAGGCCACAGACAGATAGTCTGTTGAACATCCAAATATAATGACTGCTCAAAGAAATAAGAGAAAGTGTTTGTTCGGCCCAGGTGCCTGCTAAACGAGGTGAAAATTTCTTAAGCTGGCTTCTTATAGCAGTTTGTGACTGCTTCAAAAACTAAAGTAAAGGGAAGACTTTTAACGTAGTTGTTTATCTTCACCTCTTATGATAAATCCTTATGTATACACATATATGACTATTCTGAACTTTAAAATGTATATGAAACATTGGATTAGTAGAATTTCTTTGCCATATTCATTGTGTAGAATCTGAGCTAACATATTATTTCAGCAAACAGAGGAGACCCTGATCAGAAAGCTGGAAAGGAGCAATCTGATCTGGGTTTTCTCTGTTTGCCAAGGTGCCAAAACATACTGTGTATATGGGGTAACTGGTTGGGGAAAAATGGTTGGCATGCAATTGAACTGTAATGTACAGCTTGAGATGGATTGGCTTACAGTGCTATTGATATTACAGTCAGCCACAGCAGAAACATGTGATATTCAATACTGCTTTTTGCAGTTTTTTGACAAGCTAATATATCAAAGCTAGATTTGCCATCTTCATATGAAGTTTAATCTCTTTTGAACCTCTCTTTTTAAGCAAAAATGAAATGGAGAAAAAAACAACAAAAAAACTCACAGGATTTTTACCAAATTTTGAAGTTCATATTTTAACCTGGTTTTTTAAACAGATAAATCTAGTATTTATAAGTTTGGTGAATTGCAGTTGATTGGCAGAAGTTTGGACAGCTGTTGACCTTTTTGTTTTCCTTATACATTGAAAATTTTTCAAATAATGAGATCGTGTTCAGGGCATGTAAATCAGGATTTACCTCAAAGATCAAGGTTACACTTAAGACTTTGGAGGTAAGAAATAGGTACATAATTATTTCCATATAGGAAAACCTGCTGTTTGCTGAATTTCAAAATCCCTTGTACCATCCCCGGTGGCTGAGTGGTTAGAATGTCCACCTCTGGAGTTGGAGGTTGTGGTTTCAATCCCTGGTCAGGACATACCAAAGTCGTAAAAAATGGTACTGATATAGCTCCCTTGTTTGGTGCTCAGCATGTAAGGGTAGTTCCAGGACTTGATGGCCCCATTGGGTATCATGCCGCATGTCTACTGCTTGATATTGCAATGTGGCAGCACTACATCTGTCTCAAGGAGATGACTGAAACTGTAGGGATGTTTAATCCAACAAGCAAACAAATTGAAATCCCTCGTTCTCATTTTGCTAGACTCATTTGAAATAAAATATTTTAGGGTGTAATTGTGTAGTAGTATCAAGTGCGTTTTCTTTTTTCATAAAGTTTCACCTATACATAGCATAAGGCTGTTTATTATCCGAGTGGGATCGTCCGTCTTTCCGTCCCACATTTTTGTCTGGAGCATAACTCAAAAGTATTCAAGATATCAACTTGATATTTCATAGATGGATAGATCTCATTGAGGAGGAGTGCAGTGCACAAGAATGATAACTCTACCTATCATATTTTTTTAGTTATTGCCCTTTGTTATTTTCCAGGCTTGATTTTTGTCTGGAGCATAAGTCAAAAAAGTATTTGAGATATCAACTTGATACTTCATAGGTTGATTGATCTCTTTGAGGAGGAGTGCAGTGCCTAAGAATGATAATTCTTCCTTTTATACTTTTTGAGTTATTGCCCTTTGTTAATAAGTGAAATAGTTAAGATGATGGAAAAATCTATATAAGGTCACAGTGACCTAAGCATTTTACCTGTAGACCTCAAAATAGGGAAATAAGTAGGTCTTCACGTGGGTTTCATATCTATAATCACTTCAAATATAAGTCTTCGTTACAAAATAATTTAAAAAAAAAATAATTCTACTTACATCTGTTTATGAGGAAGCATTTGGCAGGGGATTGCCATGTTAACATGGATTTTGTTACAAATTAATTTATGATTTATTATCAGCATTTGGCAGTTATTGGCCTTTGAATGTATGGTCATTCTTGGTTATTATGTGACTTCACAGTGTAAACTACTTTCACAACTTTGGATGGTTTACAATGAAACCAGTATAAATGGATAGATTCAAGAGCTGACCTTTTAACAGTTAACACCTTTTAACACATAATACTCTATGAAGAAAATATAATTCTGGTATAAGTTCATCCACCATTTCTGTTGTATTCATTTGTACTGTATATATACATGTTTTTGTACTGCTAATATTTCCTGCTATTGTAGGACTTATGCATATAAAAAGATTGCAGATTAATCGGATTACAATAAAACTTACCCACAAACATTGTCATGTGGACTAAGATATACCATTGTTTGTATACCCTTGCTGACCCTTTACCTTATGAATATTTATGTACAAATGTATGACTTTATGAATATTAATTTATTGGAACATTGAATGATTTAGTATGAAACAATGGATTTTTCTTTGCTGTGCAGACTGTGTAAAATCTGAGCTCCAATATTGTATAAGCAAACAGAGGAGACCCCCATCAGACACCTTGTTCCAGGAGCTCATGAACTCAGTGTAACATTCTTGTATATTTCAGTTTTGCCAGCAGCTGTTTTAAAATACTGAAATACGTACATTCTATTAAATAAGTAATGGAGAAAAAACTTTTGAAAATCTCATTTTTATGATGGGAAATGGAGAGAAATTTGAGCGAAATTTCTGGATGCCTTAGAAGTATTAGTGAAGCTGCAAGAATGACATACTGTGTATGGTTTCCTTCACCAACAGTGACATTTGATTGAATTGAGAAGCAAAAAGTATATCTAGTCTGCATCAGCCCATTACAGCAGGGAATGGATCAGAGTTATTACCATCTGAAAGTTAAAATAACTTGCATTTCTAGAATAACACTATGTTTTGGAGGAATAAATAACTTTGCCAGATATTAGCCGAAAAGAAAAAAGTCACTGTATCCAGTTAAGGAAGTAAAATAAATAATCAATACCAGAGGAAGAGCTCCAAGGTCGCAGGTTTGAATCAGTCTTATTATTCTCAATGCTCAAGATAAAAAATCATTCAAAAAATAAAGGGAACTAATTAAAAAAAAAAAAGATCCCAACAGAGTTCTGTTTCATAATCATTACATTTGTGCTACTCATTATCTGTTTATATTTTAAGTTTTAAATCAATACCTCAAATAGTTCAAGTTATGTTCTTGACAAAAAAAAAGATATATAAGAAAAGGAGATAATAAGAAAATTGGGAGATAATAAAAAAACACTTGGTAGAGTTATGGTTCTCAGTCACTGCACTATTCCTAGTTGTCATCTACTTATATATGAAGTTTCAAGTCAATACCTTGTATAGTTTTTAAGTATATAGTAAATAAACTCTATGGACAGAAATCCATGTGAAATTAAATAAAGGGAGATATTTAAAAATTGTCTATGTAGAGTTAGAGTCCTTGGTTACTGCACTTCTAATCTCACCATTTATTTATATTTTGAGTTTCAAGTCAATGCCTTGTATAGTTTATAATTTATGCTCCTGACAAATATTGGAAAAAATATTAAAAAGGGAAGATAATTCCAAAATTGGGCCAGATAGAGTTATGGTTCTTAGTGTACTTCTCCTAGTCACATTCTGTTCATATATGAAGTTTCAAGTCACTCACTGTACCTTATATAGTTTTCAAGTAATGACCAATGTTTACCCTTTCCCTCACATAGACTCACTTTGATGCACTCAATAGGTACCATAAAAAGCCTGATCTGCAGAAAGCCAAACTCAAACCTTACCAAATTTAATTACAAAATCCTCATTTCCAGACCACTGAGGAGCAGCAAACAGCATAAAACCTGATCAGCCTGCGAGTTACTCGCAGGCTGATCTGGTTTTATGCTGTTCGCATAGGTCTTTTCATGGTTTCCTCTATGAGGGAAAGGGTTAAAGTTGCTGACAAACCAACAAACAAACAAACAGAAAGGGCAAAAACAATATGCTACTGATCATAGATCTCAGGGGCATAATAAAGGAATTGTATGAGAAACAATCAGTTAAATTCCACAGGAGGATATTAGGTCTTGTTTGATAAGTGGATGCTTTGATAGGAGATGTGTACATCATGCAAAAGAAAATATTTCAGAAAATATAACTTTTTGATATGTCAGACAGACTTTGTAGAAGCCAAAATCCCTTCATTTAATAGTAAGTTGCCCTGCTCCACATTACCCGACACTGCCATAATGACTATTGATTTTGCATCAGTGCAATTTGTATCATTTTTTCATTTGACCTAAGTACAAAATATATCAAAGTATCACTTTTGCAAATTTTATTCTATTTATCAAATTAATAAATAAGGATACTTTTCAAACACCCCTCGTCAGCATAGATATAAACAATTTGACGGAGTAAACATCAGTGAGTGAGTCAGACTATAATAGACTGACCTGCTGCTGCATGTGTTTTATTATGTTCAACGTGAAACATTTTGATAAAATAACTTTATACATATAAAAAAAACTGTAAGTCAGTCAATATATTTTATAAAACTTTTTGAATACAAACTATATAATTATTTCAGTTAGTTGTCAACTCAGTAGACAATGGTACGTAACATTTTTCCCTTAATTTAGGAATATCAACTAATGAAACCGTTGGTATGTACATCATTATCTCTAAGCTAGGTCAAAAGTGAAGTTAGATAGCTATGCCAAAAAAGAAATGTTGAATCACTTGTTAAAATTTCAATACATTAAATGGATTACATTGATATCTATTAGGGATATGAAACCAGGAAATAGATGGGTGGGTTAAACACACCAGTATATCAAAGTACATTTAGTTAAACAATTAGAATTTGATGTAATCCACAGGGCAGCTTTTGGATGATATTCCTTCATTCTGTTTCCGGAGTAACTTGATTTCTACCTATAGCAAACAGCTGCATAGTTTAATACCCCTATTGACTTTGGGGTCACTTGGTCAAAGGTCAAGATCACAGCGACTCGAATGTGAAAATCGCTTCCGATCAATAACCTTGAGAATCCTTGGGCCCAGATTCCTCGGACTTCATAGGGTGATCGGTCATGACTAGTAGATGACCCCTTTTGATTTTGGAGTCACTTGGTCAAGGATCAAGGTCACAATGACCTCGAATGTGAAAATGGTTTCTGATCAATAACCGGAGAACACTTGGGCCCACTTTCCTCAAACTTCATAGAGTAATTAATCGGGACTAGTAGATGACTCCTAATGACTTTGTGTGTGTGTGGGGGGGGGGGCATATGTGTCGTTCTGACAACTCTTGTTATAATAATCATTTTTTCCTGCTATATAGAAGTGGAGTCTTAATTTACAGGAATCATATAAATCAGGTCACATCATGTCAGGCAGCGCTAACTTCATGAAAACAAACAGTTCCCAAAATGACCAAAGCACTGCTGGTGGGATGTAATTCTAAATAAATTTTATGTAGATTATTTTACTTTATTGTATTAAATTTTTGTATTCATACAAATATATTTTTCCTGAAAATAAAATCAGTATCAAGTTTATGTTGAACTATTACATCATCTTCAGTGTACTGAAGCTAAGGTCAAAACAATCAAGTGCAGATAATTCAAACAATAACATAAACCTGTCTTGGCAGGATACTTTGAGCCTAAGAAAATCAGCTGCCATAAAACCTGATCATCTGTGATTATAAAAGATAGGTGTTTGATATTGACGTCATTTCCACCATATTGCTGTGTTTTGGCCTGGGGTGGCAGTGGATAGCACCAGGCTGATGCCTGCCCAGGTATGTGCTAGTCTTGCTTTACAATATAAAGTATTCAATGGTATGCTAATTTTTTGACTTGATTTGAGTTATTGTGGTTGGGTTGACGTAAATGATGAATACTTGAACTGAATGGTTGAACATACTTGCCCCCATTTTGTCTGAAAGGAATACAGAGGTTGTCTTGAATATATGATAGGTGGGTAAATTCACAGTAATGGGTTATGGCAACACATTTTTTCTTTGCTGTATTTTTTATCCCCCACAGAATGACTGTGGGGGATATGGTAATAGTCTCCATCCGTCTATCTGGACGTCATTCTGTCCCACATTTTGTCCTGAGCATAAGTAAAAAGGATTTGAGATATCAACTTGATACTTCATAGGTGGATAGATCTCATTGAGGAGAAGTGCAGTACACAAAAATGATAACTCTACCTTTCATTATTTTTTAGTTATTGCCCTTTGTTATTAGCTCACCTGAGCACAACGTGCTCAAGGTGAGCTTTTGTGATCGTCCTTTGTCTGTCGTGCTATGTGAGTCGTGCATCGTCAACAATTTGGCTTGTTAACACTCTAGAGGCCATATTTTTAGCCCAAACTTCATGAAACTTGGTCAGAATGTTAACCTCCATAAAATCTTGGACAAGTTCGAAATTGGGTCATGTGGGGTCAAAAAGTAGGTCACGAAGTCAAATCTTAGAAAAACCTTGTTAACACTCTAGAGGCCACATATTCGACCAATCTTCATGAAACTTGGTCAAAATGTTTGTTTCCATAAACAAAATTTTTCCATTGACATCCGTCCAAAACAAAAATAACTAGTCAAAATATTGTCCAAATGAATTGACATCAATAAACTGATTGCTTATTTATGGGCGGTCACAGTAATGATAATGCTTACATTGCATTTGTTTGTATACAGTGGTGCTATCGTATCAGTTGTCAAAAATAGTGTATATCGTTCGTATCCATCCTATCGTATCCCATAGAATACTCAATCTGAGCGGGATCGTATCGCATGTATTGTAAAGCAATGGTATATCGTAAATCGTACATCATATATCGCATAATGTATATCATATCGAATCACTGTAGGATTTTTGGGCTAAGTTTCGGGACACCCTTTATTTTTTTCTTTATTTTCTGCAGAAAATAATTTTTCATCGTGTCTCTAAATATGTATTAATTATGTTTCAAAAATATATTATGTAGTATAATCTTATTATTTGCTTTATAAGCTTTATAATAACATTCTTTTACTTTTAATGTACCCGTATATACATGTTTAGTGGCCTACGTGACTTTCTGCAGCAGACGCCGTGCGTCGTTAAGCAATTTAACGCATGTGTGAAAAATGTGTATTCAAAAGCATTATATTGGTATTTATGTATGCTGGGCTACATTCAGTTCTATAAGTTAACTTGCTGTGATTGATCAAAATTTTCATGATTAGCATGTCTGAAAACTAACAATTTAAATCTGACCTTATTATGCATAATCAAACTCCGATTTTGTCCAAGATGTTGCTTCCGTGGAATAACTTATTCCCTTCCTCTCTCTCTCTTCTCTATCCACACATGCGAACATTAAAATGAACAAGTCATAATTTGCACAGAACATAATTTCTTCACTCTCTCTCTCATCAGTTCGAATAAGCAGTATAATATCAGGAAGTTTCGGAATCGAATCTTAACTAGGGCACAGGGCACATTCCTCTGGTGATCACGTCAACCCAAAGACGTATAAAATTTGTACCAGATTCGCCATTGTCTTGCACTCGGCAAATTGGGGTTGCTATGGGAACATGGAGAACTCAGAACTGGTTCTACCCAGGAACTTGTCTCCCGTGTATCGTTCGTTGCTATTCCCCAGACACATAAAAGAGTAAAGAACCTACAGTCTTTTTGAGAAATGAGCTGGGGTATGGCTGGGGTATGGCACCCAGACTCCCTCATATCTAACCACTGTCTTTTTCTAAAAAACAAAAAAAGAAAAAAAAAGGACCCTTTCAATAGAAGATTAACACACTGCTTTTGAGAATAGAGGCATGCGTTTTTAGTAAAATTACCGATCTCTCTTTATCCGTGAAAACACGAAGTTCACTACGTGATAAAAGTTAAACTGGAAAAACTTCTTTATTGTTACATGTATAGTTTGTTTTAACTATATCTTTGATTTTTTTTTCTCATTTTTGCATGAATGAAACATAATTGTATTTCATAACACCAGATGCATGCCATACATTCTTATCAGTGGGCACAGCATGTGTTTATTTTGACCATATAGGTCACATTTATCAGCGGGCACAGCATGTGTTTATTTTGACCGGATATGTCACCTTTATGTATGTTCGTAAGACTGCCTTATTGATTTAATGATTTCCTGCGCGGAATTGAAGTTAAATTTTTTTAAAGGACCTGTCAAATAAGGGGACAGGACAAAATCACACGCTCTAAATTTAAACCATAAACATTGAATATTGACTAATATGGATAAGATTTAGTCTGTCTAAATAATAATAATTTATCACAGCGGTTTGGATTGTTTGACATACATTCAAATTAGAAAAATAAAATTGTTTACAGGTGAAGAAAAAACAGTAAAATTATATGAATATGAGAACAATGATTTTTTTAGAAATCACAAACAGACAACAATTAATAAGTATTTATGACCAAGCTTGAATATCAATTGAACATATGAAATATACCAATAGACTTTATCAATACGGGTTCTCTAGTGGGTGGGGTAAAGTTTGGGAAAAGAAAAAAGAAAAAAAAAGAAAAACAACAACCAAATTCTCATGTATTGTGCACACCCCTTCTTCAGAAACTAAATTTAAGTAAAAGAAATGCGCACTGTACATGGCACTTTAAGGTATTTATATTTATATGTCCACATTTCTGGATGTGGCTTTTTCATTATCATGTCCTTGGGAAAGTTTGAGATATATAGAAAAAATAAAGGGATTATGGCAAATGAAAGGTTTGTATATATGTGATATTGATTTTTCATACCTTTTGTGAATAATCCATCTGTTTGACTGTCCATTCATCTGTTTAGTAGAACTGTTTATCAATAAAGTAAGATTAATTTCTGTCTAAAATTTCCAAGGATAGTTTATAGTAAGCTTCTGATTGTCATCATATGGCATTGATCTTGTCAGTGTGACTCTAAAATAAGCATTAAACTAAGGTAGATGACAAGATAATATTGAACTTAAGCTAATCTTAGAGTCTATATATGACATTGATCTTGCAAGCTTCACAGATGGGAACTTGCAAGAAGAGAGATAATTTGTGTCAGGCATTTCAAGGAGACAGCTAGATTAATTTAAGCTTGTTTATTTTATTTTGCATCAATTTGGAAACAAAACTAATCCCTCTCAACAGTTCCTGGGTTGGACCAGTCCTTTGCACCCAGGAAGTTCATGATAAAGGCTTACCGGCAATAGGGTTTGAACCCACAACCTTTGGATTCATAGTCGGGTATGTAACTTCTGCACCACGGGATCCTTGAGACAGCTAGGTTACTTTTGTAAGTGTTGTGTGGGGGTGTTCAATTTCAGCTGTAGGATAGAACTTCAGCTATTGCCAGTATATTTCCTTGTACACATATATGTTACTTGACATTAGAATCTGCATGCAGAACAAACTTAGCAGAAAAATTTACCTGCATGAATTTTAAAAGCTCTAGCTGTCTTTATTTTTTTTGTTGAAAATATAATAAAAATGATAATTCTTATTGCCTAGATTAGAGCCATTTAAAAGTTGTTTCATGGTTAGATCTATATTATTTGTCAGGATAATTTAGGACCATTCATGTATATTTGCAGTGAAACAAGAATTTAGTCTGTTTATCTGGCACGTTATTGCATAATGTTATATTACAATGAAGGGACTTGTTTAACTTAATTTATAATTGTTATGAAAGTGTCAGAATACTCTCTTGCCTGTGTTTCATTACATTAATTAACCCACACTATGCATGTCAAAGAAGCCATTAAGTGCTAATTGCAGGTGGACTCCAGCAAGAAAATTCCAATAAAGCATCTGGTGTACTGAGGCAGAGACAAAAAGCTCTTTATCACGTGCTATCATGAATAACTGGCTCATTTTATGGCTGTTTGCTATAGTCTGTCTGGGAGAACAAATGTATCTCATCTAAAAAAAACACATAGCTGGCTGGACCATTTGTGTTTCTCCTCATACCTTATCCATCCAAGCATAAAATTGTTTTACTGTCTGCTATAAACAGTCAGGAAGGTCCAAAAATAACCTGCCAAAGCAGCCTCCAGTTTGAGGGCTGACCTGCCTGTGCACCTCTCTACAGTAAATTAGGCAGAGTTTGACGTCATTGCCATGCCAGCATGGATCAACAGATACATTTCAGACAAGGATCCTCTGAACAATGATTGGAAAGTTATTTGTGATTTCAGCAGCCTGTTTGGATACCCTCTTCGGCAACTCTAGTTTGTCAAACATTCATGTCTCAGATAAATCTAGCAAGTATTCCAGCCTGAAACTTTTGACCAAAGAAAGGGTGCCCATAGGCTAGCTATTAGTCTGATAGTTCAAATATTTCATTTAGAAATTGACGCCATTACATTAAGTCTCAGTTTTCTCCTACTGAGTTCTAAGAATTTGGGTCCAGATTGTAGACTAGCAACATAAACTTCACAAATTCTTGTTGGTTGTTGTTTTTTCAGTCGAAAATACTTCTTACCCTAGTGGCATGGATGATGAAATTCAGGCTTTCTGATGTCGTATCCTCCTCAGTTAGGTCCTTGAGCTCAGGCATAGATGGATGGTAATTCAGATCTTGGTGTTGAGAAACAAATATTTGCTAATTTGCTTACATACCAGTATAATTTTGATGATTTACTTTGATGATTAAGTTACCAGGGTTAAAATTTAAGGGGTGGGGGTAGGAAATTTTAAGGAATTTAAGGAAACATTCATTCATCCTTCCACATAACTTTGAATTGAGTGGAAAATTAGAGAAATTCTAGTAATTGTGGATTGTATTGTCAAAGTTGAAGGTCACTGTTACTAAAAAAAATAAAGCTGACATAAAAAGCTTTATCTGTGGTTTGAATTATGCTTTATTAGTCCCCTACTGGTGTTTACACTGCTGGGGACCATAGATTTGCCCTCCATCTTTCTGTCCCTCTGTCTGTCCGTCTGTTCATCCAGATGTCCAGAAATCTGGATCCCGCAATAACTTAAAAACTGTTTCAGATAATATTATGAAACTTAGTAATAGATTGCAATATGGAGATTCTACACGTCACCTGGTTTTTTTCTCGGACCAAAATTGTGGTTGCTATGGTAACGGAAAAATTATGCACTTCACTGGTAGGGACTGACAGGTGTTCTGTACAACACCAGTTACTTTTTGTTATTGTCAAGTATTGAGCAATTCCATTGATGGCTCCAATCGATATAGTTTTGTTCATCTAGCTGAAGACCAGATCCAAAATTCACCAATCTCCTGAGTCTTTACTTTAGACTTAGGTTCAAGAAGTTCCAATTTTCAGAGTGATGTCTAACATCAATGGCTAGAATTATGTTTCTTGGTAATTAAAATATTTTACAGTGTTCATGTGAATTCTTGTTTTATTAAAAAAGATGCTGATACTTGTAATGATTTAGATTTGGGCAGATGACTTAGGGCTCCGAGGAAGTCAAAGGTCAGTTCTGTCTGGTAAAGTTACAGATCCATTTTTGGAAGCTTAACTAGCAAATTGAAAGTTAGTGAAGATTTGATGCAAAATTTATGGTAACTACATATGAATTAAGAAGCAGATAAAATAGCTTTGCTCCAAGTCCATAGTATGGTTTTAAGATAAAGCCAGAGTATAAGCATAAGAATTGTCACTTTGTTTTATCATTATGAAGCCGATTCATTGATTTAATCTTATAATCTTAAATTCACAATAAATCACATGTATCCATGGGCAACATAATTATGATGTGTTTATAATCAGGATCTGACAGATATAGCCCTCTTGTGTTTGTTCCAATTAGCAGCCCACTGTTCACGACTAGATAACAAAGGTGTGTCAGGATCTAGAGAATTGTCTCATTAACACAGTTCCTCTCTCTGACTTATTTCTTCAGACTATATATAAAATCTAATGATGCCTCCTGTAGCATTTTTATTTTCTCTGTTAAATTTTGGTGACTCCTATATATTTATATCAAAGGCCAAGGTCATATAATCCAATGTCAATATTATAATTGCCTATGATTGGGGTATATACTACATGTTTTTAACACTGATCCTTGTGTGACCATCTATTTTGGCTGGTTTAAAACAGCTAGTTGTAGTTTGAGTTACACTTTGTGTTGGTTGATGGTTTGAACCCCAACAGGTTCAAGGTTTTTTTCATGACCTCATATATAAAGTATTAGTCCAATCTTTGTAATATTGAGAATATAATGGTCCCAGTTGCCAAAGCTTCCAAAAAGTTAACATTTAATCATCTCAAAGTTTAGCTGTTTCTGGCATTAACTAGTAATCTTGTATGTGTCTCTCTCAAAATCAGACTTACAGTAGATGCTTCTCAGATTTGAAAATTGGTGCAAAGGAGTCAGTTATTTAACTAAATGTCAAAGAAAGTAACCAACTACCAATAGAATTGACAGACAGCAAAACAAATTGTCTCGGCAACATGTACAGTTGAAACATTCTTAAATATACATTTATCCAATTAAATACAATTATGTATTAATCTCATAAAATATTGCAATTTAAACCCTTTACCTCGTATAATGTGTTTGATTCCTTGGTAAACTCAACAGACCGAGATCAGACAGCTCTCCCCTGTTCGTTCATGTTTGTTCTTACAATACTGTAGCTCAGAAGCACTGCAAAGAAAAATCCTTTGTTTTATATATGCCATTTAATTTCAGTAAATTGATATTCATAAATCCTAAGTGTGTACGTTAATATTTGAAAAAAGAAAAGTTAAATGTTGAAGTAATAATAATAATAATTTCCTGTGTGTTGTCCTTGATTTCAAAAATTACATTAATATTTGCAAATTCTTAATGATTTCAATATTTAGCTAATATGTAGTCGTACTATGTCTTGTAAACAGCGCTCAGATCTTGTGTAGTTTCAAATGTGTATTTTATGCATTGTGCATTAAGTGACAACACATATATAGAGGATTTTGTTTGTCTAGTGTACATCTTTGATATGCTTGCGGATAATGCAGTTACGTGTAAATGTGTCTCTTGGAATAAATTGCTGTTATTTTTTTAAGTATCACTAAGAGACAGGGAAAAAAACTTTAAGGAGAGGAAGACACCCAGAATGACGGTCTTATAGGATGAGAATATCGATGCAAAGTGATGCCGTGTCTAGGGAGATAAGTTGGAAATATTTAGATGCCTCCAGATTTAAATATTATCTGAGAACATGAAATGCTCTCAAGTGACTTTATGTAATCTATTTCTACTGACATTTTCATGCAACATTACAGTTGCGTACCAGACTTGAAAACGTAGTTGAGGAGATCTTAGAGGAAATTATTATGGAGACATTAATTTTGAAGATAGAGGAAAAAAGGGCAGTGCTATACAACCTTTGATTAACATCAAAATAGGGCCTGACTAACCTGTAAATTGTGACTAATTATGTAAGTTACAAATGGTGGTCAGTACTTTATTTTTTGTTATTTTGATGTGTTTTTTTTTTATATATATATACCTGTCTACCTTTATACTGCTAGACTGGAATCAAGCGTGCCAAACCAGGCTGCCTCTCATCACAACTTCTTACTTTTTGATATTTCAAAAATTGTCTTAGGATTGACACTCATTAACTTTGGATTGTATTTGGGATGAAATGGTACAAGGTTTACCCATGAGCAACTTCAACTTAAATCTCCAGTCAGATTACTATGCCCCTAGTTATGAAGTATATGGGGGGCTATATTGAAGTCACATCCGTCTGACTGTCAGTCGGTTGGTCCAACTGTCTGTAGACGAGACAATTATGTCTGCCCTATTTCTCAGCTACCTTCGGTTGGATTTTGATTTAACTTTACAAGAATGGTAAGTACCAAGCCTAGTTGCGCATATCATTGGCCCCTTTAGTAACTCAGTATTGTTGCATATTGTTGGCATGTCTTGATCAGCTGGATTTTAAATAAGTTACAGCCCTTTGTTATATTTAGTGAATATATTTTGTCCACACTATTTTTCGGCTACCATTATCCTGATTTGATTTAACTTCAAAGTATTAATAAGTACTAAGTCAGTTTGCATATATTTTGATTTTATATGAGTTACAGTCCTTGTTATATTTCTTGAAAATTATTTATCCACGCTAATTCTCAGCTAAAATTGATCAGATTTTCATTTATCTTGACAACAATTATAAATACCAAGCATACTTACTTATATTGTAGGCATGTCCTGCTTGTTTAATTTTTCACTGAGTTATGCCCCCCTGTCATATTTCTTGAATATATCTTACTTGCGGTATCTCTTAGCTACTATTGGTCAGATTTTGATTTAACTTCACAGCAGTTATAAGTACCAATACTAGTTGCACATGTCCTTGTTATGATATGATCAGCTTAATGTTAATTGAGTTATTGCCCTTTTTAGCTCACCTGAGCACAACATGCTCAAGGTGAGCTTTTGTGATCGCCCTTCGTCCGGCGTCCGTTGTGCGTCATGCGTCATCAACAATTTGGTTTGTTAACACTCTAGAGGCCATATTTTAAGGCCAATCTTCATAAAACTTGGTCAGAATGTTTGTCTCCATAGAATCTTGGACAAGTTCAAAATTGGGTCATATGGGGTCAAAAAGTAGGTCACCAGGTCAAATCTTATAAAAACCTTGTTAACACTCTAGAGGCCACATTTTTGACCCAATCTTCATGAAACTTGGTCAGAATGATTCTCTCCATAAAGTCTTGGACAAGTTTGAATTTGGGTGATGTGGAGTCAAAAAGTAGGTCACGAGGTCAAATCTAAGTAAAACCTTGTTAGCACTCTAGAGGCCACATTTTTGGCCCAACCTTCATGTACCTTGGTCAGAATGTTTGTTTCCATAAAGTCTTGGACAAGTTCGAATTTGGGTCATGTGGGGTCAAAAAGTAGGTCATGAGGTTAATACTTAGAAAAACGTTAACACTCTAGAGGCCACATTTTTGGCCCAATCTTCATGAAACTTGGTCAGAATGTTTTTTTTCCAAAAAGTCTTGGACAAGTTTGAATTTGGGTCATGTGGGGTCAAAAAGTATATCACAAGGTCAAATCTTAGAAAAACTTTGTTAACACTCTAGAGGCCACATTTTTGGCCCAATCTTTATGAAATTTGGTCAGAAAGTTTGTTTCCATAAAATCTTGGACAGGTTAGAAAGTGGGTCGTGTAGGGTCAAAAAGTAGGTTAATATGAAAAATCCAACATATGTTGCTCAGTTATAATCAGGTGAGCGATTCAGGGCCATCATGGCCCTCTTGTTATATTTATTGAATATTTTTTGTATGCAATAAATATATGAATGTATCAGAGCTCTACCTGTTTTTGTGCTGTTTTTTTTTTTTTTTTTTTTTATTCTTCAACTTTGTAAAGACTCAGTCTCTGACATGGTCACAGTGACTGTGAAAAAGCAGTATCTCGGGGTATTTATCATCTTCAATGATAGTTCTTGTTGTTTACATTTGCTTGTTTTCCACCATTTGACAAGCAATGCTCCCATTTGTTGCCAAGTGATGTGAGATTTTTTGACCAATGAAAACTAATGTTTTCTTTCTGGGTAACCTGCCTTCATTGTGATGTGTGTGGCTTTCTATTTTTAGCATGCAGTTTTTTTGAAACAACCAAATAATTGAAACTTTTCAATGATAGTCTGGTCCTTAAGTGTTTTTGATGTGGTTGAGATGTGTTCTTATCTACCCGATTTTACCAATTTAGAAATTTTTGACAGAAGAGTACTCACTTGTATAACAGCATTTTGATTGGCCATTATAGGTTTTATCAATATCTTCAAGCAAGGAAGAGCTAGTTAAGTATCCCACTGGGACTGAATAATGTTGTGAAACACAAAATGCAGACATGAGTATGCCACAATGGGTTAAGGTCACTGATACTAAAAGAAGAAATAGCAGTTGATATGTGAGATTTTGTGGCATGAACTTGATTTAATCACCATCACTGATTGCACTTGAAGGTCATTTTGATAATGGTTGTCGTTTTTGATGAGTGGTTGGGGGCATATTGGAATCACTATGTTATTTGTCTGTACATCCGACTTTTTTGTCAGGGTTATAACTCTGCAACTACTGACCAGTGAAACTCAATATTGGCACAAGGATTGTTTGTGACCGACCAAAGGATGGTCATTTGCCATGGTTTTTAACACAATTACGAGCACTAGTTGACATAAAACATTGTCCGCTGATGATTTTGGAACTTATAATTACCAAGGTACATTTTTTTTAACTGTCACAGTTTCTTGCTTATTTCTCTATACATACCATATGGTTAGGGAAGTTGTACCGTCCCCGGTGGCCAAGTGGTTAGAGCGTCTGCCTCAGGAGGGGAGGTTGTGGTTTTGATCCCTGGCCGCGACAAACCAAAGTCATAAAAAATGGTACTGTTATAGCTCCCTTGCTTGACGTCAGCATATAAGGGTAGTTGCAGGACTGGTTGGCCTTGTGTCAGGATAATGTGACTGGGTGTGGTATCATGCCACATGTCTATGGCCTGATACTGCAATGTGGCAGCACTATATCTGTCTCAAGTAGGCATTGTCTCCAAATAACTGAAATACTGTTGGTGGGACAGTAAACCCATCAAACAAACAGGGGAGCTGTAATAGGAACAGCAAACCACTATCCACTGTGGCAGAGTGGTAAATGCCACAGCAAGTGAAACTGAGTTATAGTTACAGAAGATGTTTATACCTGTTTAGCATTAAAATAAATAAAATGTTTCAGTTGAGATAAAGATAAAAATAGCTCAGAATCAAGTGAAGATATCTATATATATATATTATTTGCATTGACCCTGTAATGTATGCACTCATGACAGTTTCAGAAAAAAATGTTTGACAATACCTGCTGCAAAGAATCAGAGATCTCTGTATAGTGATAAACCTCTGATTATAGACAGATTGTCATTTAAGGATGTTTCAGCGGGTTACCACTGATTTTAATTTTGGTAAAAAATTATCTTTGGAATTTCTCATTTATTATGCCCCCCTTCGAAGAAGAGGGGGCATATTGTTTTGCAAATGTCTGTTGGTCGGTAGGTCCGTCGATAGACCACTTTATTTCTGATCAATAACTGGAGAACGCTTGGGCCACATTCCTCAAACTTTGGTGATGACTAGTAGATTACCCCTATTGATTTTGGGGTCACTTGATCAGAGGTCAAGGTCACAGTGACTTTGATGGGAGTGGGGGAAGCGTAGGGGGGCATATCTGTCATTCCAACAACTCTTGTATTTAGTAAAATATTAAGGAAAACCTCAAATTTTAAGGTTACTGTATTAAAAACATGATTAAAAGTATACGTGCCATATGGTGAGGATCCAAAAAGTCATATTCAAGTGTTTTTATGTAAATTTGACTAAAATTTCAATAAAAAAAAACAGATTTAATTAAAAACAAGTGGTGAGGTATACATTTTTTACATTTTCAGAAAGACTTTATATCAGAGGATTGAATCTGCAGAAATATAGGAAATCTGTCCGTTGAATGTTTTTCATTAAAAAAAAAATATATATATATATATATATATAAAATTTCATAGTTTTGGGGTAGATTTTATATATATTTTGGTCCAGACACAATGACTATTTTTGCTTGTAGAGTTCTTTTCATGTTTGTTTGATAGTATTATCACCTGTAACTTATAAAACACATTGTAAGTTACAAATTATGAGAAAATATTCTGAAAATATCATTTTAATATGTTATTAAATTATTTAGAATGCAATCTTTCCAATTTTTTAATACTTTGATATTTTCAACAAATTTTGCAAACAGTGATGTTTAACCTTAAGCTTAATCTCTAACACGAGCAAGATGATCCCCTATTTTTAATTCATATGTCTTTTAGTTGTAGTCTAAAGTACTTATGTGCAAAATTTTAAAAACCTTAAAAAAAAAACCTTTTTTTGTTGCATATCTGAACAGCTCTGAACATGAAAATGTGCACAGGAAAAAATCTCAAATACCATTCACACCAAGTTTTATGAATGATAGAACAGTGGCACAACTTTTTTCTTTGCCTTCTTCATTGATTAAAAAATCATTGAAATAGTACACAAGGGGTAGAGGCTTATGGGACTGTATCATTCGCAGTTAATAATAGGCAGGCATATTTACTGAGCCCTCAGAGCAGGATTGTGTGGTTCAGTTTACAGGCACTGGACTCCTGTGGACAAACAGACATAAATCTGCCTGGTATCTGTAGTTACTCCATCAAGTATCAATCTACCTCTCCACTTTATTGGAAAGTCATAAATTTATTGAGTTACTAAAGGGGCCCTCCCAAATGTTCTGGTTTATATAGACTAGGTTCTCCTTAGCTTTCTTTTACCTGACATACAATTGTCCTGCACATTATGTAGAAGTGCTTATAGGCATTCAGTATGTGTTCTTTTTTTATTAAACATGACATCTTATTAAACAGATAGATCAGGCACAATATTCATCATCTAATTCTTTAACTCCTTCGTACATGTCCAGGCAGCCACTTGGAGTATCTTTAATCACACCTTGTAGGCCTGTGAGTGGGATAATCAGATACATGAAATGGTAATAACCCACACTATTGACGTCAGAGCTACACCATGAATCGGGACAAACTGGTTTTTATTAAAGGCATATGAAACATTTTATCACATTGTTGTCATTGATGGGGCCCATACCAGGTACAGGATATTTACATCTGCTATGATTGTCTTATTTTGAAAGGTCTCACAGATGATAAAACATTCCCACCGATAAAAACTGTATCATTTTGGAGGGTTCAAGATGAGTTAAATTGATATTTGTTGGTGCTATTACTCTTTATAGTAAGACTAGTTTCTAATACAGTATATAGCTGAACTGAAATACCGGTAGTCAATCTTTAGAACTTTCAAACCTTTCCATGTATCTCTCTGAATATAGAAGCATCAGTATTGCTACAGGCAACACAGCATGGCTGTCCATTCTGGATCTATTTTTTTCTTTTTCTTTTTTGTTGGTGAAGGGAAGATGGGACTGTAAAAAAATGTGTGTTTTTTTTTTTTTTCTAAGGTCATTTATTTTCATTTCATTTTTATGTGGTTGTTAGAGCACTGTCAAGGTATTCTGTACAATCAGTTTTCTATCTTTTCCATGAATCATAGACCCAGTGATGACTAAGTATGTTGTGAAATAACAGATAATTGCACTTCCTGCAGTCAGTTTTTGGAGGAGGGGTATATAGTAGGAATTATTATCATATAACTGGTAACATTTGACTTAAGCAGCTCATACTTGGCACAAAGATACTTATGACTAGGAATTGTCACAATTTTAAGCCAAGCTAGAATTAAATTTGTGTCCAGTCCATACATTTACAACCCCTTTGCCTTTGAAGCTCATAATTTATGCAAATGTTGGTTATTATCAGTGGATGTGTCATGACACTGACTCAAGGTCATTTGTTTAAGGTCAAGTACACAGGCTATTATGAACTGAACTTATCACCACCACATAATCTCTTAAGACCATGAAAATCAGTCATAATTTGGCCACATACTCTATATATATGTTATTATAACATCAAATGATTGACATTAAAAATTTATATCTTAAGGTCAAGGTCAAAAGCAATTCTATTGTCCTTATGTATCAGTAATTTTCATTCTTTATCTAAGCGGTTATCATAAACTTCCTTGATTTCTAAGGGGAGGGGATCATATTCAACTTTGACAGCACTAGTTTGTTGTTTCTTTACCATCTTTCTATGTTAATTCTGATTGCCCATTATATGAAGAATTAAACATAAAATGTCTGAGCTGATTTCATATTTGTTCATATTGAGGATTGCTTTAAAACTTAATTTAAAAAAACTGTGAAATTAATCTAAGACGTAAAGTTATCTAGTTATCTTTGAGGTCTGATTTCTTTCTTCTTCAAAAAAATAAATTGAAGCCAATGCATTTTACAACTATCAGGGTTAGATAAAAATTAGGTTTCCAATTTGGTGCCAACTATCGCAATGTTGAAGGTTTTGTGTGCAACTTGCTGTAATGCATATATGTCAGTAACCAGCTATGCTTTGGGAAAAAATACTTCACTTAGATCTTTAGGGGCATTAATCAAACAAGTTAAATAACTCTTGGCTAAATCTAAATACAAATTATGGCCCTCTTTGATTCTTTGCAGTTGATATTTAATTAAATGTATTTGGAAATTATGCATGCAACACACTATCATGCTTATATCTACGCAGTCAATTATGGATTGACTTGAAACTTAATAAAACTGTGTTCAAGGGCATCAGACTTCAAGATGAATAACTCTTGACTGAATTTATATCAAATTATGATCCCTTTTTGTGTCACCTGCTGTAAGCAGAGGTAAAACATAGGGATCACTTTTCCGTCGTCTGCCTGTCCGTCTACCCGTCACATTTTTTCCGTCACACTGCAGCAGGTGACGAGAACACTCATGTTAAAATTATCATTAAAGTTCTCCATGCAAATTACGATAATGTATACCAAAACACACATTTTTAAAACTATGAAGCGATGTTATAGTTATGGGCCTTTTCCAACAGAAGTTTTTGTTTAAATAGCAATTAGTTTTTCAAAACTAATCTCAGTTAAGGATTGTACTGGACTAAACTTACCCACTAGAGCATTAAAACAAGATCAGAATATAGGGACATTAACCCTTTCCCTCATATAGACTCATTTTGACGCACTCAATAGGTACCACATAAAGCCTGATCTGCAGAAAACCACAGGTAAACCTTACCAAATTTAATTATAAAGTCCTCATTTCCAGACCACTGAGGAGCAGCGAACAGCATAAAACCTGATCAGCCTGTGAGTTACTCGCAGGCTGACCTGGTTTTATGTTGTTCGCATAGGTCTTTTCATGGTTTCCTCTATGAGGGAAAGGGTTAAGGTTGTGAACTATATTGTATATGGCTTTCATATAATGACTCAGACTCAGATTATTGCTTTACCCCAAACGCCAATAAATACCAGAAATGATTCTTTGAAAAGTACTGTATTAGCATACACAGTTAGGAAAATATGAAGGCTTCCAATGTCAAGAGCCGCCAATAGATATAGTCCCATAGGTTAGAAATCTTTATAGAAGGAAGGAGTCTCATTAATCATCGGTGTGTTATTTTTTTTCATAAAAATAAAAAAATTTTTGGTTTGAAAAGCTAGATGAAATATTCATTCAAATGAGGTTTTACATTACCAGCCCTCATCTGAGTGGTTTTGAAGAGTCACAGATAGACTGGCAACTTGTCAGATAATTGAAATATTTGATTTTGAATTGATTTCATTGCATTAATCTAAACTTGGCTAGTGTAATTTTCTCTCGCTATTGAAAATATCAGTTCAGATCAGAAAATAGACTAGTGAGTCTGTGACAGAAACTTCATGAGTCGTTCTCTGTTCCTTAGACTAGTGGCTTGGCTAAGTAGCATTACTCGCAAGTTGGACTGGTTTTATATTGGTCACAAGGTAATTTTGTAATAGTCTTTCAAGTGGTAAAGAAGAAATGCTGATCAAAATCTTTGTGACACATTAATTAACATTACAAAAGCTGTAAGTATTATAGCAGCAGTAGGCAATTTGACCATTGACTTTTAATGTGGCACATGAATATATTAGAATTCTAAGCTTAAGCTTTCCACATGAACCATTTTATCTCTCAAATATATACAGATATATATAAATCATTATGCACTGTATTACACCACATAAAAGCCAGCCAGGGGCCTCCGTGGCCGAGAGGGTAAAGTCGGTGACTTTAACACTCACTCAGCCCCTCACCGCGTGTGTTCGAATCCCGGTAGGGTCATTCGGATTTTTTATGTGAGGAAGCCTTCCAGCTGGCTTGCGGTAGGTCGGTGGTTCTACCCAGATGCCTCCGTGCATTCGGGGCTTCATCCATTTGTAGTTAGCTGGATGTCGCTATATGACTGAAATACTATAGAAGCGACGGTAAACTCAAATAGTCAAGTCATAAAAGCAAGATCAATCTGAAAACCTTTCTCTGTCTGAACTGTCTAGCTTGCGGTTCACAAGACATTTCAAATTAAAATTTTCTTAAATATCTAGAACACTCTTGTTATTATTAGCATATCTGCCGTTAATCAGACCGAGATTTTTGAGTTGAGGAAAATCTCAATTTAAGATGTCTTGAAAAATGCAGGCCTCACATAAGATTCTACCACAACATACATGATAAGTCTGCAGGTGATTCATAGTCTGATCCAGTAGGTCATCAATCTGCAGGTGATTCATAGACTGATCAAGTAGGTCATCAATCTGCAGGTGATTCATAGTCTGATCCAGTAGGTCATTAATCTGCAGGTGATTCATAGACTGATCAAGTAGGTCATCAATCTGCAGGTGATTCATAGTCTGATCCAGTAGGTCATCAATCTGCAGGTGATTCATAGACTGATCAAGTAGGTCATCAATCTGCTGGTGATTCATAGACTGATCAAGTAGGTCATCAATCTGTAGGTGATTCATAGACTGATCAAGTAGGTCATCAATCTGCAGGTGATTCATAGACTGATCCAGTAGGTCATCAATCTGCAGGTGATTCATAGACTGATCAAGTAGGTCATCAATCTGCTGGTGATTCATAGACTGATCCAGTAGGTCATCAATCTGCAGGTGATTCATAGTCTGATCCAGTAGGTCATCAATCTGCAGGTGATTCATAGACTGATCCAGTAGGTCATCAATCTGCAGGTGATTCATAGTCTGATCCAGTAGGTCATCAATCTGCTGGTGATTCATATACTGATCCAGTAGGTCATCAATCTGCTGGTGATTCACAGACTGATCCAGTAGGTCATCAATCTGCTGGTGATTCATATACTGATCCAGTAGGTCATCAATATGCTGGTGATTCACAGACTGATCAAGTAGGTCATCAATATGCTGGTGATTCATAAACTGATCCAGTAGGTCATCAATATGCTGGTGATTCAGACTGATCAAGTAGGTCATCAATATGCTAGTGATTCATAGACTGATCCAGTAGGTCATCAATCTGCTGGTGATTCATAGACTGATCCAGTAGGTCATCAATATGCTGGTGATTCATAGACTGATCCAGTAGGTCATCAATCTGCAGGTGATTCATAGACTGATCAAGTAGGTCATCAATATGCTGGTGATTCATATACTGATCCAGTAGGTCATCAATCTGCTGGTGATTCACAGACTGATCAAGTAGGTCATCAATCTGCTGGTGATTCACAGACTGATCCAGTAGGTCATCAATATGCTGGTGATTCACAGACTGATCAAGTAGGTCATCAATATGCTGGTGATTCACAGACTGATCCAGTAGGTCATCAATATGCTGGTGATTCATATACTGATCCAGTAGGTCATCAATATGCTGGTGATTCATATACTGATCCAGTAGGTCATCAATATGCTGGTGATTCATATACTGATCCAGTAGGTCATCAATATGCTGGTGATTCATATACTGATCCAGTAGGTCATCAATCTGCTGGTGATTCATAGACTGATCCAGTAGGTCATCAATCTGCAGGTGACTGATCAGGTAGGTCATCAATCTGCTGGTGATTCATATACTGATTAAGTAGGTCATCAATCTGCAGGCAATTCATAGACTGATCAAGTAGGTCATCAATCTGCAGGCGATTCATAGACTGATCAAGTAGGTCATCAATCTGCTGGTGATTCATAGACTGATCCAGTAGGTCATCAATCTGCTGGCGATTCATAGACTGATCAAGTAGGTCATCAATCTGCTGGTGATTCATAGACTGATCAAGTAGGTCATCAATCTGCTGGTGATTCATAGACTGATCAAGTAGGTCATCAATCTGCTGGTGATTCATAGACTCATCAAGTAGGTCATCAATCTGCTGGCGATTCATAGACTGATCAAGTAGGTCATCAATCTGCTGGTGATTCATAGACTGATCAAGTAGGTCATCAATCTGCTTGTGATTCATAGACTGATCAAGTAGGTCATCAATCTGCAGGTGACTGATCAGGTAGGTCATCAATCTGCAGGTGATTCAAAACCTGTCAAGTGGGTCATCAGGTCATCAATCTACAGGTGATTCAGATGTTTCACAAATGGGTCAAGTAAGTCTTTTCCTTACTATATATCAAGCGGTTAATAGTAAGGGTCTATATTTCCATCTCATTAAAATCAGATTCAGTATGCCAAATGGATCTGAACACATCGTATAGAGGGTCGTCCCAGATTTACCTTTGTATAAGCCAATCACATCTGCGGCTACAGAATCATTCCGTATATCGGGGGAAGTAACCGCATCAATCTCACAATAGGGTAGAAAGATGTCCAATTGGCTGGGTAGCTCATTCTGTAGAGCGGTAGCTCATTTGATAGAGCATTTGCCCTGTAAGCAAAAAGCCCCGGGTTCGAGTCCCGGTCAAGCTGCTCATTTTTCTCACCCTATGAGAAATGTTTTACCAAAGTCAGTTAGAAACATGCCATTTAAATGGTTTAAAATCAAGCACTTGTTTATGCATATAAATTACTTAAAAGTTCAATCTGATGTGACACCTAATGCGATGTTGCCAGATCCTAATTGCGGATCGTAGAGGAGTGCAAATTAGGAAATGATTTTAATGAGATTGTATTTTCATCAACTTGAAGGGTTGTCATATAGAGGCTACAGCCACTATTTATCACGTGTTGGGGTGAAGATGGACATGTGAGACATGTCAGACTGACTGTCACAAGGCTAGAATAAATCACACATAGACTGACATAGCTTCAACTTGTCCGGTTTGTAGGTCAACTCTGTGAGTAATGTCTCCATATATCTACCAACATTTCTATTTCTTTGGATCACAGAATCTTTTTTGTAGCACTGATTTCAGAGAAGAAAATAATTCAGTAAGATATTAGTTTCTAGATTTTGCTAAGAGTTATCTGTTTGTTGGTCACTTTTTTTTTGTTATAGTTGAGTATTGCAAAGAAATGCATCATTAGCAGTAAATTCCAAGAATCTCATAAAGTTTAAAGAAAGTAATGCTAAAGGGGAAGATGGAATCTAACAAAGGACACTGTCTTTGAATAAGTGTGTCTGTAAGCCAACTATGTCGAAAAACATAAGAAATAGTATAGGAAGAAGAAGAAAGAAGAAGAAGACTAATATTATTCAGATTCTGTGAACCTGTGTGCCTCCACTGTTCACAAATGCCTTTGTTATATTAAATTCAGTTACATAAAACATTTCTTTAATATCCTCCTTCCTTTATGTTGTTAAATAACATGGTATCTCTTCACTTGACACCATTTTATTGCATATTTCCCTGTTATTTCTAATTTGATATAATCAGATCTGTGTATATTTTCATCTTGCTTCTCCTGAAACAATCTTGAAGCAGGGACATACATACAGTAAAATTAGAATATGCTGAGAGGGAATCCCATCCTTGTATCACATTTAAAAACATAATGATCATTTTTTTTTAATTCAATTGTTTGATGAATCCTTATCAAATCTGTATAGGTTAGGTTTTTTCTGGAAAAGCACTCAAAGCATGTACCTTGTGCTCAATTTCCTTTAACTGAGGATAATCCAAGCATTTAATTTTTAATTGAAACTTATTAGGACTTTCTGTTTTTTATTATTCTAATTCTTTTTTCTTCCTTTTCTTCACCTTAATGTTGCAAAGGTTCCATGACAATGAAAATTTAGTGACATATACTTCAGATACTGAATTTTCTATTTCTATGATTATCGTATGTCTATGACATCATATGACGTCACACTTGACGTTATGTAAAAGTTTGTACGCAGTCTACAGCCATTATTTCTGGATCGATTTTCATCAAAGTTTCATAGAATGTGTATATTACATTCTAGTTGTGCATTCCAGTGTCTGTTTTTCCAAATTTGAAAAGGCAAAGGTTCTATGGCGAATCCCAAGATTCGAACCACTGTCATATTTTAAATACCTATAAAATCGCTTCCAGATGAGCTAGAAAGCAGATATTTGGATTGAATATAAGTATCTAAGTAAATTTTACATTCTATGAAGAATAACAACATATGACATCATGTGGTCAAAAGTTTATTGAAATTAAATATTTTAAGGCATGTAGGCCTTATCTTTTGTTTAATTTGCATGAAATTTTATTTGACTAATGGCTTATTTGCAAAGTTTATGGAAGTTATGGCCATACAAAAAAAGCAAGTTAAAGGCAGAAATTTGATATCCTTTTTTCACTTTTAGTGTTTGACAAATGTAGCAGAAAGTCCTATCATTCATATCAACGAATGACATCTAGTTTTTTTATTTTATTATTTTATTGGGAAGCAAGTTCTTCCAACTTGGGTTGGACCAGTTCTTTGCGCCCGTGAAGGTCATGAAAAATCCTTAACCCCCAACCTATTGAGTGTATTTCCTTTTTTCCATATTAGTCCTCAGATTATCATGATTTATCTGTTTTCATATGTGTAATAGAGATATAAAATGGCCCTTGTACTATCTTGCCATGTGGTAGAGTCAGATTTGCATACCAAAAGGTCCCAAATTCGATTCTAGCTCGGGGCAGTAGGATTTTACTTGGTTACATAATTATGCTCATTGCAGATACAACCTTTTGATCATACCAATTTGTCTCTTCTTCAGTTCAAAACATAATCTTGAACAAATAGAAATATATCAGGTGTTCAACTTTGTTTTCTGTCTGAAGCTATTTGAGGAATGTTTTGTTTTCATACATTTATCTTCTGTCAATCGTCTGTCTGTATGAAAAGTCTCAAAGTGGAAACAAAAATCAAGATTGAAGTGCCCTGTGTACCTAACACCTCATGTTTTTATTATATTCCATCTCAATCATGTTTATCTCTTTCCCCTGTTGAGATGATATAGAAGTGTTCATGCGTAAGGAAATCATTTTGGATACTTTGATAAGGAAACCTTTGCTGGTAGCATTAAATCATATTCTCATGAATTATACCGTACCTTTCAACCCTTCTAATTGATTTATTTCTTCAAAGTTGAAGGCTGGAGAATGGAGGATTCAAGAAGAAAACAGGCATCTTCCATGCTTTTATCACACCTGACTGAGAGGCTTTGATGTTGGAGTGCAATAAATTGGAAAAAATTTCCTTTGGGTTTCAAAAAGTTATTTCCTCTTTCCCTCTTTTTTTTCTAAATCAACTTGATTATCTGTTCATTTACAATGCTGTAACATTGAGATTGTATTGGAAGACTTCAAAATAATTTAATTGGCTGTACATGTGCATTATTGCCAAAACACTTGTTCTATGAAGTAATAAAGAATTAAAGAAGATACTCAATGAAAATATATTTGATGATGATTGTAATAAAGGAAAAATCCTTAATTTTCATTGAATCAACTATAAGAAACAATCAGGAACCACACAACTGAATCACTTAGTCAAGAAAAATGATAAAAATGATGGTTCATAATCAAGATTGGGAGAAGGAAGGGGTCTCATGTTCAGATTATCTCTATTGAGAACTGCTATACAAAGATAGCATTTTTACTACTGGAGATTCATCTTTCACTAACAACAGTTTTTGTGTCACCTGCTGTTTGCATGTGTCATACTTAAACAGGTGACACATATGTTCCAGGAAACTCTCATGTCTGGTCATCCTTTTTCTTTTCTCTCTCCTTAGCTGTCTCATGTTTACTTCATAGTAGTGGATCATGGTGCTTGTCAGTCCGTGGGTAGATCTAACAGAAGTGGGTCGATCTAACAGAAGTGGGTCATGGTGCTTGTCGGTCCGAAGTTAGATCTAAAAGAAGTGGATCATGGTGCTTGTCAATCCGTGGGTAGATCTAACAGAAGTGGGTGATGGTGCTTGTCGGTCCGTGGGTAGATCTAACAGAAGTGGGTCATGGTGCTTGTCAGTCCGTGGGTAGATCTAACAGAAGTGGGTCATGGTGCTTGTCGGTCAGTGGGTAGATCTAACAGAAGTGGGACATGGTACTTGTCAGTCCGTGGGTAGATCTAACAGAAGTGGGACATGGTACTTGTCAGTCCGTGGGTAGATCTAACAGAAGTGGGTCATGGTACTTGTCAGTCCTTGGGTAGATCTAACAGAAGTGGGACATGGTACTTGTCAGTCCGTGGGTAGATCAAACATAAAAGTGGATCATGGTGCTTGTCAGTCCTTGGGTAGATCTAACAGAAGTGGGACATGGTACTTGTCAGTCCGTGGGTAGATCTAACATAGAAGTGGATCATGGTGCTTGTCAATCAGTGAGTAGACCAAACATAGAAGTGGGTCATGGTGCTTGTCAGTCAGTGAGTAGATCAAACATAAAAGTGGATCATGTTGCTTGTCAGTCCCTGAGTAGATCAAACATAGAAGTGGATCATGGTGCTTGTCGGTCCGTGGGTAGATCAAACATAGAAGTGGATCATGGTGCTTGTCAGTCCGTGAGTAGATCAAACATAGAAGTGGATCATGGTGCTTGTCGGTCCGTGGGTAGATCAAACATAGAAGTGGATCATGGTGCTTGTTGGTCCGTGGTAGATCAAAGTGAGTAGATCAAACATAGAAGTGGATCATGGTGCTTGTCGGTCCGTGGGTAGATCAAACATAGAAGTGGGTCATGGTGCTTGTCGGTCCGTGGGTAGATCAAACATAGAAGTGGATCATGGTGCTTGTCGGTCCGTGGGTAGATCAAACATAGAAGTGGGTCATGGTGCCTGTTGGTTCGTGGGATCAGACCTTATCCAAGGTATAAGTAAGTTTTAATCAATCATTAGGAATCAAACATATGTTGTTCTTTATTACTGATAGACATACCTAACTTGTTTTGGGTCATTACTGAAAAGTTCAAGGCCTAAAGGTCAGACATTGACCTAAATAAAACAATTGAAGAAAACATTGAGCCTTTTCAAAGTTAGTACTGAATATCAAACTGATCATCATTTCTGGTCTTAAACCTTGTATGTGAGCTGCTGATTACAAGTGGAAGGTCCCTATTGACTTCCAAGATAAATATAGTCACATGTTTAACTCTCACAAACACAGTTAAGCAAGATCTAAATGAGCATGAGAACTCAATCTTTGAATGCTTGTTACTTTTGACTTGTAGAAGACACCTTGATTCTGGGTTGGGTACCCAAAAGGCCATGGTCATATGTTAAATCTTTCAATCAGAAAATGAAGTCAGTAGAAATGCGTTGATAAAAAAATCATTTGTTACAAAGTTGTACAATTGATGATAAAGACCAATAACTTGCCAATCAATCGCCATGGAGTTAAAAGTAATTGTCATTTGAGGAGAGGTTGGGGCTTAACAGTGTTTTTTAAACAGCTCAAGTTTCCCTTATTTTTTTTCACAATGCATTTTTGCAATTCTCTCTCTCTCTTTCTCCACAATCCACATATTATTGACCAAGTTATTCTGAAGATCAGGCTGTCCTGTGTGAGGAAGGTTAATAATTGCTGATGCTAACAATAGCCTGAGATCACAATCTGTATACCCTAAAGGATCTGATGTTCACATTCTGATAATCATTTGTTTACCACAGTTGTGATCATCATTTTATGATTCCTGCCTATCATTTTATACACAGTCTAAATGATATTAGTAGACAGTGAGATGGAACGTTTAGTTTGTTATTACCCAAAACTTTGGATAATTTTCTTTAGCATGCTTACAACATTTGGTTGGAATATTAAAAATGTATTTCCCCCAAGAATATGATTTTTAACTATATGTATGTATAATGTATATCAATACCCATCTACAGATGCATAATTACCCAATGCAACATTCTAGATAGTAAAAAAAATTGGGAGGGAGTGGGGGTGGTTATAGGTATTAAATCCATATTTAGAAGTATAGAATATATATTTAAAATTCTAATACATTCACTCTTTGGGCATACGCTCAATTTACAGGCAGTAAAATTTAATAACACTGACAAATTTTCTACCCAGAACTGGAAAAGATGCCATGTATTCTATTTTAAGCAATTACCCTGAAGTGGGTGTTTATGAAAAAGGTGTTTTCTCATGCAATGTGACCTACACTAGCTGAGTTTATTTGTCAGGAAACAAAGATTTCACCAACAATAACAAGGGAGAAAAGGAACAACACCAATCATATCATGTTATTACATGAACACATAATACAGCTGATGTGGCTACAATTCAATTTATGACTGTCCTTCTTACTGACGCCACATGGAAACACAGCGTCAGTATGGAATAGGTTGTTTTTTTTTGCCAGTGGAGCCGCATAATCAAAAAAGGGAGCAACCATTGTTATTATTGTAAATTAAAAACTTATCAGTGCTGAATTGTTTCGTCATTATTGTCCTTCTTGTTGCTGCTGTTGATGATGATTTTTTACATGGGCATTAATACCACCTTAGTAGCTTACTGTATGGAAATTTCATGTATCTTGCAGACCCTAACTATTCCAATAATTATATAAGAAAGGAATTACCTGTTGTAAAATGTATCTCCATTGATCTATAGATTAGTTAATTTTTGGCATCTCAATTCATCATCACAAAATTGTCTACTATGATTAAAGTATTTTCTGTATGTTTTTGTTCTCAATTTCTGAATAATTTGATAATTTTTTTTGTTGTTTTTGGACCTTTTCTGTATGGCTTTGCTTTATATAAGTCATGCTTCGTAAACATGCATGGCGTCTTTGATGCTTTGCATCAAAATTAGTCTTGTAGAACATATTGCAATGCACTGGTAAATTGGAATTAAGCCAAAAATGAGTATGGCTGGCATCATGTCACATGATTATTGTACATTACAATAGATCAAGACTACATCCCTGTAGACTGATAATTGACAGTTGCTTGTAAAACAAATCATACATACTTTGTAGGGTGGGGACAGAGTAATGGCTTATTCAGCAACATGATGATGTATATAGGGATTGATGTGTCTGAGGATCAATAATTTTAGCAAGATGTCTTCTTCACGTCTCACTTTTGAATCAATGTTAATCTCGGTAATTAGGTAGAGAACATTGTAAATGTTACGAAAATAATGACCTTAATATAAGTCTCTCCTTCTAAGTCCAGGTGCACCATATTTCTTAGCATACCTTTTGGTTTCTACAGTTGAGGTTTGTTATGTCGACATCGCGAGTCTCAACATTTAGTAAATATCAACATACTTTGAAAGTCCAGATTTTTTTCTCTATTAAAATATATATAATATCCATTCTTATCTCAACATTTTTTATATGTCGACATATTTCTTTGGTCCAGATGGGTAAATTCTCATCTAAAACTATCTGTTTATCTCGACATGTGCCAACACGCTCATGGACATGTGAATATTCAGTATTGCCGCAGTAAGTTTTCACACTTTTGTATATTATGTCCCCAACCATCGCAATTAAAATGTTGCAAATTGTAATGTTCGGAAATGAACAGATTAATGCTAGATTAAATCATGCACGCT
The DNA here is from genome assembly GCA_021229015.1 of Solen grandis. Taxonomy (NCBI): domain Eukaryota; kingdom Metazoa; phylum Mollusca; class Bivalvia; order Adapedonta; family Solenidae; genus Solen; species Solen grandis. The sequence continues at coordinate 72,521,271 of CM037779.1, read as the reverse complement.
TTACAAAATCATATAAAGTGTGAACTGGTGATCAAACATCAACACTTTTTGGCAGTGTTAGCAGCGAATATATTATAAGAAACATGCATCGTCAACTTCAACAAAACTCATTTTAGGCTATATCTTATAAGACAAGATTTTTATTAGGCATATAGGGCCTTTATAGACAAATTGCGTCAAATACATGTGCATTTCGTGAACATGTAAATTCATGTCGACATACTCATATCTCAACATAAAATGATGATTTCCTAAATGTCGAGATAATGAGTTTCGACTGTACATAATTACTTATAATTATTGTGTCCCAGATAAGCAACCTATAGATGGCTCAGAATTTCTTTTTGCAAACCTTTGAAGTTCACATACCTGTTGTATAATAAGCCATAATTAATGCAGATAAACATAACAGTGACCTGTCGCGGAGTCTCTGCCATGGAACCGGGAGGTTGTGGGTTTGAACCCTGGCCACGACATACAAAAGTGGTACTGGTGTAGCACCCTTGCTTAAATTGGTGCTCAGAATATATACAGGGTAGTTCCAAGATGGTTGGCCCGGTGTAAAGATATTGTAACTTGGTGTGGTATCATGCCACATGTCTACAATGTAATAAGCACTATATCTGTCTTAAATAGACATAGTCTCCAAATGATTGAGATACTGTCAGCAGAACAAACATAACAGTGATTGTTTAAGTACCTTTACAACAGGGAAGTTAGACAGCCTGTTGCTTGACATTGGCAGGTTATTGGTTGTAGCCCCTTTACAGTGTGCTATATGAACAGTGCAGAAGACGACAGGGTCAGAACAGTTTGTCACAGGTAGCCGTTCTACTGTGGGATTCACCCAGTCTTGTGTCAGTGTACTGTACTGTACTGTACCTTTGCTGCAAGTTGATAGTTTGTGATTTGGAGGTACATTGTAAGTCTCAATTGGAATATGTATTTGGATTTATGCCTGCATCAACTGTAATGTATAGTGATATGTATTATTGAATTGGTAATTGTTTTGATTTATAGACCTACTTTGCTAATTGTATTTAAACTACATAAATGCATTTAATATTTGATTGCTATACTTATTTACTTGAATGAACTTTTGAATATTTCATGAAAATTTGAATTTTTTCAGGTTTTCCCTCGATATAAATGATCAAATTAATGTACATACAACTTTTAAGTAGGTTATTTGATATTTGAAAATGAAATTTGAAATTTGAAGACTGATAAAAATTTTTCAAAACAATGTTTTTTTCCCCCCATTTTTCACAGACCTTAAATGTAATAACAGTGACATGCATTATAGTCCTTTTTTTTCTTCTCTATTTTATTTACACATCAAAAGTTAAATTACTTTGATAATAGCTGATAGGAAAAGAAGGCGTTTAATTAAACCTTTTATTTGTACATGAAAGCTACCCTGGAAATAATAAATTCAACCCATTTAAAGCCAGGTCAGCTTACAAGTAACTAACAGATTGATCAATGTTACTGTGAAATCATCAATTTTCATTTTTCACATCATCTCGTTGATTTTATGGATGGTTTCATCCACAGCTATCAACCCCAACAAAAATCATTCATTCTATGGACCTCATATTTTTTAGAACATAATATTACAAATTAATATAATTATGAAACCCTTTCCCTCATATAGACTCATTTTGACGCACTCAATAGGTACCACATGAAGCCTGGTCTGCAGAAAATCACAGTTAAACCTTACCAAATTTAATTATAAAGTCCTCATTTTCAGACCACTGAGGAGCAGCGAACAGCATAAAACCTGATCAGCCTGCGAGTTACTCGCAGGCTGATCTGGTTTTATGCTGTTCGCATAGGTCTTTTCATGGTTTCCTCTATGAGGGAAAGGGTTAAGTAGCATAAACTAAATTTAATGTCAGGTTATTAATGGTTTTACAGCATAGCTTTTGCTACAAGTGAATATCTTGAGGTGAGAATACAGCACTGTGTAACCTGATATGACTGAGAATAAATTTCAGTCAGATCTAGCCTTTAGTAGTTAGACTTGTGTAAAACAGTACAATTACCTGGGGCCCATTTTACTAAAGTTTGTATGAAAAAAAATC
>CM037779.1:72469081-72519081 GCA_021229015.1 Solen grandis | reverse complement strand
ACAAAGGACTGAACAACTCGATCTGCAGAGCCTATCTCTAAAAAATGGTTGTTAGCATTGCACTGTGTCTCGTTCAGTCTATAAAATGTAAATATGCTAAGATTTATGGCGCTAGACGATGACAGGCAAAACTGTAACAGCCTGGCTCCCAAGTATGGTTGTTAGCATTGCACATTGCGGTGCTCTACCACCCATTTAAACATGCTAGGATTTATGGTGCAAGCTAATGACAGGCAGTCCCAACAGACTCCATGGTCGCCTTCACCGTAAATAACAATACACTGCCCACTATTGGGCAGTCAACCCGCTTTCTGACCTGCATAAATTAAAGTCTCTTAGATACTTCCAGAATATATGGTTAAACATTAGCAGAAGCCCCTTTCTTCAAAAAACTATACACGACATATCACAAGGCAAGCAGGACATGAGACAACACGTCTTTAGCGTTTTAAAAAGACTATGATTTGATGATAAGTTTTGAGCTAAGTCGACTCTTTTTATTCCCTTTGATCTCATATTTTAACATATGTCAGTTTATTTAATTTCAAACAAAAACGGGCGGGGCCTCCGTGACCGAGAGGGTAAAGTCGCTGACTTTAACACTCACTCAGCCCCTCACCGCGTGGGTTCGAATCCCGCCAGGGTAATTTGGATCTTCATGTGAGGAAGCCTTCCAGCTGGCTTGCGGTAGGTCGGTGGTTCTACCCAGATGCCTCCGTGCATTCGGGGTCTTCCTCCAACTGTAATTAGTTGGACGTCGCTATATGACTGAAATACTGTCGAAGCGACGGTAAACTCAAATAGTCAAGTCAAGTCAGAAACAGGAGCATTTTACAGAAAATGAACCTAAAAGAATTTCATTTGCGGAAATATTTCTTTAAATAAAAGCAGATACTCTTTTTGACACATATTTGTCCAAATGACTGAATGATTTGATTAAAGCGTAAAGATATCAATTCGCCTTAACAAATACATCAAATATATTAAGAAAAATATAGTTGCAATTTCTATAAAAATACTCGTGTTCGTGATCAAATTTATTGTTTAAAATATTAAAAATGTTAAAATATCTAATAACAGAATCTAAAAAGGAATCGACTAGGCGCACAACATGTCGTCAAATGAAGGCCTTTCTACATTTCCGTAAGTTACAAACTGAAATACTGTCAAACATACACGGATAATACAAAACCATTGTGGTAGGACCAAAATGTATAAAAGAAATAACCCAACGCTATGGACATTAAAAAATTTTTCCTAATATTTTCTAATTTCAGCGTAGAGATTTCCTTTAATTTTTAAGCTGAAATCCAATAATATAAAGAATTTCTGAAAATTTTAACAACTATATACCACACTAAGTTTTATTTACAACATCACCCTTTCCCTCATATAGACTCATTTAACCCTTTCCCTCATATAGACTCATTTAACCCTTTCCCTCATATAGACTCATTTAACCCTTTTCCTCATATAGACTCATTTAACCCTTTCCCTTATATAGACTCATTTAACCCTTTCCCTTATATAGACTCATTTAACCCTTTCCCTTATATAGACTCATTTAACCCTTTCCCTCATATAGACTCATTTAACCCTTTCCCTCATATAGACTCATTTAACCCTTTCCCTCATATAGACTCATTTAACCCTTTCCCTTATATAGACTCATTTAACCCTTTCCCTCATACAGACTCATTTAACCCTTTCCCTTATATAGACTCATTTAACCCTTTCCCTCATATAGACTCATTTAACCCTTTCCCTCATATAGACTCACTTAACCCTTTCCCTCATATAGACTCATTTAACCCTTTCCCTTATATAGACTTATTTAACCCTTTCCCTCATATAGACTCATTTAACCCTTTCCCTCATATAGACTCACTTAACCCTTTCCCTCATATAGACTCATTTAACCCTTTCCCTTATATAGACTCATTTAACCCTTTCCCTCATATAGACTCATTTAACCCTTTCCCTTATATAGACTCATTTAACCCTTTCCCTCATATAGACTCATTTAACCCTTTCCCTTATACAGACTCACTTAACCCTTTCCCTCATATAGACTTATTTAACCCTTTCCCTCATATAGACTTATTTAACCCTTTCCCTCATATAGACTCATTTAACCCTTTCCCTTATATAGACTTATTTAACCCTTTCCCTCATATAGACTCATTTTGACGCACTCAATAGGTACTACATAAAGCCTGATCTGCAGAAAAACCACAGTTAAACCTTACCAAATTTAATTACAAAATCCTCATTTCCAGACCACTGAGGAGCAGCGAACAGCATAAAACCTGATCAGCCTGCGAGTAACCAGAGGCTGATCTGGTTTTATGCTGTTCGCATAGGTCTTTTCATGGTGTCCTCTATGAGGGAAAGGGTTAAGCTGTATTTTATCTTACGTTCAACCGGCTGCTATATTCTGAACCAGAAAAAAACACTTTGAGTTTTGCTGAATTAACATGTTAAGACGTCAATTAATACACTGATAGCGATTAGTAAGTCGAGTTTATTTTGCATATTATAATCAAGTTAATAAACAAGGATCAAACCCATTGTTATAAATACGCCTGAACTGCATTAACATTGTAATAACAAGAAACATTTTTTTTAATGGACGGTTTAAGCTCTCTCTCTCTCTCTCTCTCTCTCTCTCATCTTAAATCAAAATGAATCATATTTAAAACAAAAATGGACAATGATACAGTGTAAATAGAATCTAATAAAATATATCCCGATAAAAAAAATGCTTTTAATAGAGCCCAAACATATAAAAGTAATACTTCATTACTCTATTGTGCCATGGAACTAATAACCTTATCAATTCATATTTGTACATGCGTTTTCATTTCATTTTTTTATCATTTTAAATGAGATTTAATATAAGAAAAAACGTCCACGGGCTGGATCAGAACTCGCAACCTCTCTTTGCAGCCAGTGCCTCAAAATTTGTATTAATTGCACTATATATCATAGAGAAAATATTTTCATGGATTTAAGACTCTGGGTTCAAGCACCGGCTAACGACCATCGTTTTTGAAATTATTACGAAGTAAGGGAGTCTAGCGGTGTTCCTTTTTAAGAACGATTGTTAGGTTAACTGCCCGCCGGATACAACAATCTTCAAACAGAGTTGTAGTTATTTCCCCATTTAAGGACAAGAGGGTCGCGGATCATGGATCTTGTCAAAAAGGAGAAAAGAAAATACACAGTGACTGACATTAATTTTAAGGCCTAAAAGCATAAAGATGAAGGAAAAAAACTAGTACAAAAATTCCGACCCAAGCAATAAAATAATTTAGCTCAAGGCTTAGATTTCAATATATAAATTAACTATCTAACTTAAAAATATATCCCCCCAGAATGCATCTCTGTCATACTAGATACATTTTTTCCGGGGGAGCGTGCCCCAGGTCCCCCTAGCACTGTCATCACAATCATTTTTGAGCGCCCCCAGTTGAAAAATTCTGAATCTGGGCATGCACTTGGCATCAAAACACTCAAATGTGATTTGAGGGGGAGGGGGGTGGGGGGCAATCAAAACAGGGAATATATACTTTAACAATACATTTAACATACAAATCTTGATTTTTTTCTGTCCTTTAATATTCTACACTTTAGTAAGAATTTCAAAAATGAAGATCTCTAAAATTGAATTCCATCATGGAAAACAACTGAAAACGACTTTCAAGGTACGTAAAAGAAGGACCGAGTGGTTCCTTAAAGTGAAGATAGTACTCGTTGTAAACAAACATGAAAAAATGGCAAAGGTTTCGAAATCGAAAGGTTTCTCCCGCTTTAAAATAGATGTACCTTAAACAGCAGAGTTGTTAAAACATTCACTTGAAGCAACAGTATAAATACAAAACTGAGAGGCATACCAGTTCATTGAGTTAAAAATTATTGCTTTCGAAGATACTAAGATTGCGAGACAGATATGGAGAAAGAGAAGGTGGGAGAAAATATTTCCATGTTATATGATTCCGCCCTCTCTGCAAAATATCTTAATGTCATCAAATTATCACCGGATTCTGTACAAAATATTGCAAATATGATGTTTTAGCATCTCTTTTAATCGTAGTAATGTGATGTTATTTTGTATCTCTAGGTTTAAAACATGTTTATCATTGTTGAGACAATTTAATTACACCAGCATGATTCTTTCATATTATTTTAATTAGAAATAAAAAAGTTTATCCAGTGGTCGCTAATGAACAATCCCCAAAGAACAATTTTAATCATTAAATATGATAAAGTAGTCTATTTAACATTTCCATGTAATCGCGGCTTCAGCTATTTAATATACTACTCGAAAATTGCTATGGATCACATATTTTTCAATGCATACCAGATCACTCGAATGATTTAATATAATGCTTGAAAAAAACATTTTGAAATTAATTGCCCAAAACAACCAAATAAACCAGCTAAGAGCTATCACAGATAGTGATTCATACCCCCGCTATATTGCTATGGCGCATTTAATGATTATTGAAAAGGTTACCACGATGTCACGTGAAGGTCACAATTCCGTTGGAACTTGTGAAGTGATGGTATTGTCTTCATTGATATTGCGTGTGATTATGATTGATTATGTGAGCAATTTTAAAGATAGATCTATTTAAAAAAAAAGAATATTGACCGGCCCAACGCAACACAACGGAACAGGACTACAAGCTCCCCATGTAGCATCCCAACCCCCTTCTAAGCGAGGGTGCCGTGGTACAGTGGTAACGTATCCGATTACGGATCCGAAGGTTGTGGGTTCGAACCCCGTTGGAGGCAAGAATTATTTACGACCTTCCCAGGCACAAAGTACTGGTCCAATCTAGGAACCGTCGAGTGGAATATGTATAAGTTGTAAAAACTTGTTTCCCAATCCACGTAAAATAAATAAGTTTATTAAAACTTCAAAACTTGCTTTGGGATATAATGATAATTAATTTAAAACATAAAAATGGTAAATTTAATAAAATCGTCAAAAGCAAATCTATCAAACACACAAGTAAATAAGATTTCACTATGCGATCCATAGCAAATTTTGAGTAGTAAAGATCGTCATCCCACCAGTTATATACCTTAGCACAGTACAACGTATTGTGTATGACCGATACATTGGTTTAAACATATTTATTACATCAATAAATTATACAATTTGACAATACATTCTTTGGGGATGGGGTTGGAAGCCGAAGCTTATTTAAACCTTCTCCTGTGTTAATGGTTGTTACATTGCATTATTTACACATAACTATCAAGTACTGTTAAGAAGAGAGAGAAGAAAAAAAAACGAATGGAGATAAAAACAAAAAAGGGAGTAAAGTAAACATTTAGAGTAACAATGGTGTTACATGTACCTGGCAAGAGGGGGTGGGGGTAGACTTTAATTTAACCGTTCGGTATTCTCAATGAATTTCTGAACATCACAGGAGTTCACTAAACTAGTGATGAAGATGTGATGTTTGACCTTCTGACTGATATATTCAGACTAAGGCACATATCGTTAACCTGTCTATTGAAGACAACGTTACACGCATGTTCTCGTCACTTTCAGTGTAACACCCTCTCCAACAGTAACAAAATCTAGCACGTCAAAGCATCCTCTTTCATTTAAATATATTTTTTTTCTCTGAGAAAATACAGCCATTACAATTAAATTTGTTACGCTTGCAGTGGCTCTATTTTTACAAAACTTTAATTGAAATAAAAGCAGTTCTGTATTTTAGAAGCAAAACTACAACCTGAACTTAATTTGTGTACTCTTAGGGCAAATTAAACATTTTATTCTGTTTAGACAGTGTTTTTATTCCTTTAATTCTATTTCACCTACTTTCTCTATCTTCCCCGTGCTTCTCGCTGTTTTAGAGAAGCTCAGCTTATTTCAGTCACGTTAACGTATTGCTCCTGAAACACGTTTATTCATATATCGTGTATTTAAACATACGTTGTCATCGATAAGAAGAGTTTCATTTTGACATTCTATACAAAGTTTCGGTTTTAACAATGGTTTTAATTGGATATAAAATATTTCAAAAGCAGTAACGACATTTTCATCGATAATTTCCTACCAATCCCTAGACAAATTTGCTTTTGGCTTGAAGTTACAATCTGGAGACAGTAAGCCGGTGGTGTGACTTCCATGGATTGCTGAAATTAATTTGAATACAAATTATTTGCGTTTCTTGGCATTAATTGAATTCATCTCCTCTGTCTTCGATTTTTCCTTCCCTTTGGATTTGGAAGTCACATAACCGCAGTATGGTTTTGTATTTGGTATTCCCGTCTCGACCTGATTTATATTCGTGCGCTTGATTGAGACTCACTGTTTGAATATTCATGTAATCACTCCAAGAATTGATATGTACATTGATAAATTCTATGCATCGATATTAGTTACCTTATTTCAAATCACTTTCATATTATGTTCAGTATCACGTTAAAATTCTGATTTGCCCCATAAGCATATCGTCGGAGGTCCTAACTGCCCCTGTCCGAAGTCAGCCACCTTCCTTTTTTAACGTAGTCTCGCTAGATTTTATCACACGCGTAAGCGACTGTGAGATTTTTTTACTATGTTTCTGTAAATAAACTCAGATGATTTTTGTACGAAATTTTGATTCAAACAGATAAATATGGCAAATTATATCTCGCACCACTCTTTTTATGTGTTTTTGTTAGTACAAAATTATTTCCACGCAGAATGGCCCTTTTACACACAATTTTTTTAAAATAAAAGTATCTCGGAAATTCCATCTGCGTCACCTAGGGAGCGGAGTTAGGAACACACAAAATGATGGCATAATATTTGACTCGTAATGTATTAATGTTATTTTTGAGTGAATAATTATTTATAAAGAATTGTTTGGGGGTATCAGTGTGAATTTCATAGAATTAATTGGTACGTGAACAGTTTCTATTCTATGTATATTATTCATGTTGTATTTCCTAATTGAATCTTAGAGGGGCGCAGTTTGGGCACTCGAGGATATATATTGAAGATGCTTAATATTCGCGTCAATGGGGTTATTGACACAACTAAGATCAGTCGAGTTGGAAAAAAAACCTTAATGGTTTCAACATGTGTGGCTGGCCCAAATAAAAATAAATGGAATAGCCCATGCATTCATTTTATATTTGATTTAAAAATATAACGTCACAAATCTTACACCAGCAATATAACTGGTTTCCTTGGTCAGTGGTACATGTAGCATTCATGATTCTGGATGCAAGGGTTGTGTGTTCAGTCCCCAATTGGGACAAATATCTCCTATGACCTTCCCAACAACTCAAATCAACTTAACATGTTTAATGTAAATATGGGCCTCCAACCCAAAATACAACATAAATAATAAACAATCATAAATACAAAGTTGTGTCCAGTATAGTCCGTTTGAGGTTAAAAACGGTCCTATTTTACCAAATTTCATAGGCTCTCAATTCCTAAATAATTTAGATCAACTCTGCTACCAAATTTCTGATATTTTGTTAAATTAAAAGTCCATAAATAAGAACTCGCATATGATCTGTATATATGTATATTAATTATCTAAGCAAATATGGCGGAAGTGAAGTTTGGTAGGACCAATAAACACAGCAACCAGCATATTCCCATCGAAGCGTAAGATGTTCTGTCTCGGGTATGAAAAACTGTTCATGAAAATTTAAATGCATGAATACATAGTTCCTGTGTGATGTCAGAGGCACTGATAAGACTCTTTTTGGCAGCCATCTTTAGGGGTTTAAGTTATTGCATGCCAAAAGTCGAGAAAACTTGCTTTTTTTTTAAATCATCACTGTGTTTTTATTTTTCAGTCTATCTTACTGAAATTTATGTCAAGCTAACCATTTTAAATAGGAAAATAATATTTTGATGATTTCTAAGATAAACTTTATACCACAAAATGTTACACTGTTTATTTTGTTGAAGGATGAACCCATACTTCTTTTCTTTACTATGCGTTTTATTTTTTGTACTTATATACATATAATAAATATTTCATCCTAAAAATATGTATTTCAAGAGCTTTTTTATGGTGTTAACATTTTGAATTTTGAAGTAGAAATAATGAAATATAGTCAGATGTAGCTGTACAAGTACTTTATAGTTTACAGAACAGCAAAAATTACCTTCCACGGTTTTTGTGGTATCAAATATTCTTTAAATTTCTTCCTACAAAGGTGTTTCTCGTCAACATCCTAGAAGTTGTCAGAAAAAAGGTAAACATTAAAGGATCAAATTTAAATTGATTTCGGTTCTATCTAGAAAAGTTATCACTATACAATAAAATGTTCTATCTTTTGACGATAATACCGACGTATAAAATGGGGGCATGAAAAGTAAAATTCTGGGCTCATGCATTACAATTCTACACCTCATAAGGTATCCGTGATCGAGTTTTGGAGAATTTGATCAAAGCATTTATGTTAAGGTTTAGAGTGCAGCCATCATATTGTATTGGGAGTTATGCTCTAGATAAAACTGGGGGCTAGAAAAACTTGGGAGTTGGGGTTATAAGCTCCAGATATATTATATTTACACAATTATCAAAATAATTAGATGTGCTAGGTTCTTTTGCACTGCCCTTCTACATGATGTATCCAAAGTTAAAGTGAATCCAAGCAAAAATGTTGAGTTTATGGTCCGGGATTTATTTTAAAAACAAATTCGACTAAGGAATAATAAAACATATAAGGTGATAAAGTGTAAAAGTTCTTGTGCATCTTATAATGTGTCCAAATTTTAGAGTGAATCCAAGCAAAAGGTTATGGTTCGGGCATTTCTTTTGTTATGAAGATGTAGTTTTCAAATATTGCAATAGTTATCTCCCGTTAATTTAAATAGCAGAAATCCGTGTAGAATCTCCAAAAAGGTTTTTAAATCAATGGTTTTATTTACTTACCTTTTGTAAAATTAAATCCATTCCAAGTTATTAATTCCAAACATTTATCATTTTGTAATCCTAAAATTTCTTTCGCTTTTCGTTGATATGATTTAATCATATCACCAGACGCTTATTAAACATAAACGCATCCTTTTAAACATCTTTATGCGCTTGCATATTGCTATGATGATACAGAGGGCGCCACCTTACCTGAGCAATATAAAAGGTGAGAATTCTTGTTCAGAATTTAATAGTCTGTTTTTTATGATCAATGGTGGATTCTTATATTTAATTATTTAGTAATTGTTTTTCAAGGCAGGGAGCCAAATAAATCATTTTCTAATCATTTAAAATTAGATAAACTATTGTTCTATGTGTTTATGCGAATAATCAATAGGCTAAGAAGCCCAGAGAAAGATTTCTTATATGTAAGTATTTGTTTTATAGTTAAGTTAGCTCGGTAGACGTTACACTTTTAACAAAATCAATTAAGGGAGGTACTGAAAATAAAATGTAAAATGTTCATAAAAATGGCCTAATTATGGTTTTAAGTTTTAAGCTTTAATGATTTAATTATGTAAAAGACCGAGACAGTGATTTTTAGACCATTCAAGGCACTATATTGCGTTTTCTATAGGCTGAGCAAGAATACGACGTTGGAGAAATAAGTAAATAGAAAGATACCAAGAACACTCAGTGAAGCCGTAGCCAAGTCGTTTAAACCTGACAAATATCGCAACTAATGACACGGAAACACTTCATTTTGTATCATTTGATTTTAAGATGTATTCCGTCATAAACCAATTTTGGTTGCAATTAGTGATTAGAGAATGATATGAGGTTTAAATGATATTTGATTTAGATTTATTTGTTTTCGTCCACGTAAGAATAAAACTCGGAATAATTCGTCATGTAATTTATACAAATTGAAAACACTTTCCCCAAGAAAAAGGAAATAGCCTGCCCTAATTTGCAGACTCTCAATTTTGCTTCATATATAAAGTCCCTATTCATTGAATTTTTGCTGGGATAAAATTTGTCTGTAATATCAATTTCTTAAATTCGTAATTTTTATAAGTGAATGTTTTTTACTTGGTCTTGCATTTCGAAACGGAACTGCATATTTCCATGCCTAGAGTACTATTAAGTCTACCAATACTTGATTATATTATCTATAGATTGAATTATTTTAACAAATTCAATCAAAAAACCTTACACAATTAATGAATATGAAACTGAAATTAGAGGAACGTTTTTCATATACATAAACCAGTGCGTAACTACAAAATCGTTAATGACGAGGAGATACAAGTAACTTTTGATAGAATAACAAGTTAGACAGTATGCAAATACTTATGAAAACATCATGCATAAGAAAATCAAAAATTAAAGATAATATATTTTTTTTTAAAATAAAAAATTTTTTTTTAAGTATATATGATAAATAAATTTTGTAATTGACGTTGGTTTACGTCTCATTTCGAATTGGAATAGTGTAAAGAAAGCTTATTTTATTCTTAGACCGGCATGTCCAATAATACCATTAAAGTCCTTTCTATATTTATAATTCAGATTCTATGAATAGATTCAAAGGTCTGTTCATGAAATGTAAAATATTCCAGTCAGAAGCTCTGAAAATTCAAATTTATCCACGATTTATTTTTATAGAAAACATTTCTATTTTCTATCTTAAATGTTCAAAATAGAACGATGTTTCAAGAATGCATGTGCAACAAGTCCCGCCTTCAGGGCGTTGCTGTTTGATGACGTAAAAACTAACTCGGATTTATTCAACCAGGGATTCTATATACACATGTGTACATAGAATCCCTGGTTCAACCGTTCGCCTGGAGTCGGCCAGAATGATATAAAAAATTTTGGTTAAACATAGTAAGTTCCAGGTTTTCTTTCCTCTTGTCTTTCACACCCCTCTCTCTCCTTTCGAGTATTTCTCATATTTTCTATCATGCTTTTGCACAAATATGCATCCGTTTAATACATTTCGTTGTTTTTCTTAATCAAATCGACGTTAATGATTAATTCAAAATTGCTTCCATCCATCGTCAACTGATGATGTCCAAGCAGTAAATGATAGATATAGCAATGTGAAACTAACATTCAATATTGGTCTATTATATCGAAATGGGAAGACGTTTTTTTAACTATCGCTTAAGTTTTAACTCACAGAGGTTGATGAAACATGAAACCTTTCTAATTGTCTGCACAGAATGTTATCGTCCATTTCGATGTCTAGCAGCTTATTTTCCCGCCTGCCGCCCAGTCGAGAAACATTTGATTTACAGAGAATAGAGTAACATAAATATTGTGTCCCGGCTTCAATGCATTTAATTTTACTATAGCCGGGAAACTTCTAAGTTGGATAGAATATATAGAGACATTTCTCCAGACAGTAGAAGCCCACGCTTGCTTCGGTCTTCTATTGTCTGTAGAAATGTCTTTATATACTCTATCCTATACTTAAAACACAGTCAACCCTCAGATAGAGAATGTCATGAAGGGAACAAAGTCTCCCACTCCCCTCTCTCTCAATCTTTACTTGCTGATTATTTCACGCGTTCACTATTACAACAATTTCGATTAAAGACTATGCAAGGCAAAAAGGCCGAAAACTAAAGAAAGAAAAAAAAGAAAGAAAGAAAAACAAATCCTCCTTTCTTGAAATGCCCCTTTTTTTTCGACTACCGTTTTGTGCATAGGGGTAGCTTGCAGCTGTTTCCGTTAGAGCCTCGGGGTAGATAGAAGGACCCTGACACGTGACCTCCTTGGGTCTAACAGCACTACTTCCTCTTCACGTGTTCTTCTTCGCATAACGCAATGTTTGCCGTAATATCAAATATTCTGTATCTATGACGATTATTATTATGAATCGATTAAACTAAACCAAATAATATAATTACCACAATTTATTGTTGTGCGTATTATCATTTCTTGTAAAAATAAACGCTATTCATAAATAACAAACTTGCTAATATTCATATTAATATAAAGACGTTACAATCCCCCTTAACTAATATTTATTGATGGAATCACGCCAGATTCAAAAGAGAATTGATTATTATCACGCGATTTTGTCATAAACAACATCTATAAACAATGACTTGATGTATTATATCACCATATAAACAAATCATATCTGTGTATCTGTGATTTAATATCAAATATTCAACAAATTAAGTGCGAGTTTCTACTTTAACAGATATTTACGATCACATTTGGGACTTATCATTTAATAATTTACTGAAAGGCATTTGCTCAGGTATAATGTGCAATCTGCAAACAGTTTTGCAGCAAAAAGAGTGCTTTATTTTACTTTTATTTTGTTCATTACTATAGCCTATATATGTGCCCGTTCTTGTGTATTTAGCATGATTTTGTAACGTGCTAGTATAACGATTTCGATTGGCCCCATAATTGAAGTTCCCGCGAGAACATGACCAGGTTCTTAAAATCTTTCCGGAAATTAAAAACGACGTTTTTATATTCCCGGGTAGGACATATGGGAGCCCGTCCCCGTGGGGACTTGAAAATGTTTTCAAGTTCCCGGGTAATATTGTATACAATGACGTAATTTCCTATAAATTATTCCGATCTCTCAGTGATCAGGTCCCGTGTTCTTGAAAACAAAAGTACCTAAGTAAGACTTTCATACTCAAGTACTCCAAGTATGCTCATATGCTACAATGGGAATTTGAATAGTATAATACTCAAACTTGAGCCCGAGCCTAAACATTTCGAAAACAAGAGGCCAGATCTTCACCAGTATCAATGAGTTGCCGCTATAAAACAAGCATGTTTCTTACTGGTTGTTTAATCAATTGAAGAATGCAATGATAATCACGATGGCCTTAATTGGATTCCGTATTTCATACTACGAGTAGAAAAATCATAAACAAAATAGATTTATCAATAATACATGAAAACGATATACTGGCAATCTTTTAATATTTCAGTGCATAATAATTATGGAATATTTAAAGATGTCCGTCTAATTAGTTCCTTTCAGTCAGACAATGATTTTGGTTTCCACTGATTATCGTCGGCCCAGGGCGGCAATATTAAACTATCGAGCAAGTACCCGCACTTATGTAATAGAAAAACAGGTTCCTTCTCAGTCGGTCGCAGAAAGATAAACAGATCAGATTATGCCGGGAAAAAGCTCTGGGGAAACAGCTTTGAACGCTGGGAAATCAGGACTGGTTTATAGGCAACCGGAAGTACATGTTGCTAGGACTGGTAGTCGCATAATTGGGCAGATTCGATTAGAGTTTGCCCCTATGTTCCTTGCATTCCCTATTCCCCTTCTTAATTTTGCGCAACTTATAATCCTCATCGACAAGGAGTAGCTTTATAGTTTCATGTACATTCTTCAAGAAAACTATGCATAAATTCTGTTCGAAACAAGACTACAGCTAGGTGCATAAAAGGGAAATATCAAACTTATATCGCTTATATCCATGCTATAAGTGATCAACACCTGATTAATGTATGTACAGCAGTTATAAATTTAGCTTCCTATTTTACATGAATGATGATTTATTTCTAATATCAGCTCTGATACCTACCTCTCCTTCAACTTCAGTTACTTCGACATATAATTTCCCCTTTTGTCACAGAATAACTTTCTGTTCATTTTGCTAAAGGCGATTTTTAGCATTTTTTGAAATGCTAATACTTGTTATATAAGACAACCATACAGGTTTCAATTTCCTCGTGTTTCTTGTCTGTGACTTCATTTAAAGAAAAAAAATGAGATTCCGATCAACAATGCATATTTTGTGTCGTCAAATATTTAAATCAAGGGTAAACTTTTTAAATGCTGAATGAGAGACGTCTCAAGTTTTCAAGTTTCTCAACATCTGATGGATTTGATTAAACATTTTGCATTACGTTCCAACTTTAACATTATCAATCCAATTTGAATACAAAATCTGTGATTTATTACCTTTGGTCAAATTTTGCACTATAAAGTTTTTTGTTTCTTTTATCACAAATAATGTACATGTAATTCTAAGCATGAAGCATATTCTCAGTTCTGTGTTAAAATATACTAGTTATACTATTATACTTCTTATTTTCATAATGCAAGCCCAAGTAGATGAAATTCACAATTAAATGTTCTGCATTTTGAACTTGATATAGCAGACACATTTTATCCCAGCAAAACCCTCTTTCATTGAATTGGGACTTTATATAAGAAGCGAAATGTAAAGACTGCAAGAGGACAAGCCAATTCGATTTTCTGGAGAAAATATCAATTTGTATAAATTACGCGTAGAATTCTTCCGATTTCTAATTTGCACTGAAATGAAAACAAATAAATCTAAATTAACATCATTTAAGCCCCATGTCTTGTTGTAATCACTAATTGGAACCAAAATTGGTTTATGACGGACAATTATTGTTGAAAACATCTTAAAATCAAATGATACAAAATGAAACGTCTCCGTTTCACCAGTTGTGATATTTGTCTAGTTTCAACAATTCTCTATGGCTGTTTGTATCCAGTCATACACTTAACGAAACTTGTAAGTACTCCGATTTCAAACTTGTAGAGAAGACATATTTTCCAAAACATATGCCCAGGAAATATTAAAATGTGCATTGGCTCAATCTGTTGTCTGCTTGAATAATTTTGACGCATAATCAACTCTGTGAAACAAATTTTCATGGAAAGCTATAGAAAACCAAAAATCTGTTATTTTGAATACAACAAATGCTATAGATAAAATTTTAGTCGGAGTACTTATAAGTTTTTCTCTAGTATACTTTGTGTGTTCTTAGCACTTTTCCTTTTACTGTAATTTTCTCACTCAACGTTGTGGTTTCTTCTTAGCCTATGCCACAATTTAAGCTATAGTTATTTGAGTGGCCGGGAAATCACACCCTCAACCAGTTTCAGTAACAGAGAATGAACCAGCCTAAAATGAGTGAAGCCATCCGTAACGGGAAATCAGCATGGATCAGTTATGATACCCTCTACATAGACGGTCGGCCCGTGCGTGATTCTTCAACCTAGTGGGGCGCGGGGGTTGGACTTGATGTTCTTTCGTGGAATGTAAACGGTTTAACCAGGCACAAACTTGAAGACCCAGACTTTGTTTCTTTTATTAATAAATATTATATTGTTTTTCTCTATAAATCATGGACTAATGAACATTCTTCCATTGATATTAATGGTTACAAATCTTTTATTTTTTAAGAATTTAAAAAAAAATCATTTTGATACCTTAATATGGATTAAGCTAGACAAGCTGTTGTTTAAGTTGGATACAGATATATTTATTGCAGGTGTTTATATATGGGGCGACAGTTCTCCTGCTTATAATTCAATAAATGTGAATCTATTTGATATTTTACAATCTGATATAAATCTATTTCAGCTACATGGTAAAGTTATGATATGTGGTGATTTTAATGGGCGTGTTGGTGATAAACGTGATTATGTTGTATATGATCGTAATATTGATTTTATTGATGATGATGATAGTTACAAGCCGGATTTTCCTTATGCACGTAAGTCACAAGACAAATCATCAAACTCACATGGTTTAAAACTTATTGATATATGTATCTCGTCATCTCTTCGTATTGCCAACGGGCGTTTAGGAAATGATATGGCAGGTAATTTTACATGTGTTAACAAAATGGGTTCTAGCGTGATTGATTATTTACTGCTAAATGAACAGGATTTTTATTGTATTGATGACTTTAGAGTTAAACCGTTGAGTCAATTCTCTGACCACTGTCCCTTTTGTTGTTATATGTCCGTCGATGCATGATAATCACGAGACTGCTCCGCTTGAACGCACTAGTATCAAATGGAATGACCTGTTTAAAAACGATTTTCGAAGGGGACTGATTGGTAAATTACCTGACTTGAATAAATTGGTATATAATATAAACAGTGAGAGCAGCGATGGTATTAATAAGTGTGTTGAGCATTTTACAAACATACTGAATAGTGTTGCTCAGCCGTTATTTCACAAGGTAGAGGTAACTTCTAAAAATAGCCAGTCATGTGATTTAAAGGGTATTTGTAAGAAAGCAGACTGGTTCGATTCTGATTGTGTTACGGCTAAAAGAAATTATTATAATTCTATAAGTATGTTTAATATGGTTAAATCTGGTAGTAATAGAAGAGCCATGGTTAATTTTAAGTCAACATACAAAAAATTAGTAAGAAAGAAACGTAGATTATACGAAAAGAAATAGTGAAATTAAACGTTTAAGACATAGTAAGCCGAGAGATTTTTGGAGGCTGTTTTGTAAACGTAAAAAGACGTGTTCTGATGGTATTCCTTTAGGTGACTTTTATAATCATTTTTCAAGTTTACAAAATTACATTACCTCAGTCCTAAATGAAGAATGTGAGGAATTTGTTCAGTCGCATGATTTTAATGAAAATGACTGTAAATTAGAGGAACTAGAACTTCCTATATCTGTATCAGAATTAGTAAAAGGTGTTAAAAATTTAAAAAGGAATAAGTCTTTTGGTAATGATGAATTATTAAATGCGTACTTTATTGAGTCATTTCACATTTTATCATCACACCTTGTGGATTTGTTCAATGCTATTTTTAATTCAGGTCATTTTCCAGAACAGTGGTCTAGAGGTATTATTGTTCCTGTGTTTAAAAAGAATGACCCTTGTGATGTAAATAATTATAGAGGTATAACGCTTGTTAGCTGTCTTTAGAAAATCTTTACCGAGGTTTTGAATAATAGGCTAAGTATATGGGTTGAAGATAATAATATATTGAGCGATACTCAGTTTGGATTTCGCATTAATTGAGAGATTTTTAAATTTAAAAAATTGTATTGTACATTTGTAGACCTAAAACGTGCTTTTAAATGCGTTGTGGTTTAAATTGTACAATTTAGGTATTGATGGTAAAATGCTTAGAACATTCAAAGATATGTATGCTCAGGTTAAGTCTTGTGTAAAAGGATGTAACTCATTTTCTGATTATCTTAATTGTGCTATCGGATTAAAACAAGGCGAGGTTATTTCGCCGATATTATTTGCTCTTTTCACTGAAGATCTCGAATGAATCCGCCAGCTCTCTATCAATCGATGATGTTCTTTTATTTTGCTACTATTTGCAGATGATATGGTGGTGTTGGGAAAAAACCCCGAGGATATGCAATGTAAATTAGATCTTTTAAAAGACTATTGTGATAAGTGGGGATTAAAAGTTAATATTAATAAAACTAAAGTTATGGTGTTTAGAAATAGTAGACCTTTATTGAGAAATGGTTTTATGATGGGAGTGAGTTAGAAGTAGTAGATAATTTTTATTATTTGGGGACTGTTTTCAATTATAATGGTACATTTGTTTTATATCAGGAAACGTTAGCCGGTAAAGGTCTGAAAGCATTAAATGTTCTTCTCAATAATTTAAAAAGGTATCAGTTAAAACAACTGTGAAATGCTAACTTTTCGATGCTTTTGTTGGTGCTGTTCTTAATTTCAGTAGCGAAACATGGGGTTTGGGTAAATCTAAATTAATTGAACCTGTGCATCTAAAATTTTGTAAAACAATTTTAAATGTGAAGATGTCAACAAGTAACATGGGAGTTTATGGGGAATTAGGCAGATATCCTTTATTCATAAATAGATATACTCGTATAATAAAATTGTGGTGTAAAATTTTGTCTTCAAATCTCATTACAACTGCTAGTAACAGTAAAAAGAATTGGGCACTAAGTGTGAAATCATTGCTAGACAGTTATGGTTTTTCTCATGTTTGGATAAATCCTTATTGTATTGATCTTAAAAATTTTCATATCTTATTTAAATCCAGGGTGACAGATGTATTTAAGCTGGTTCAACAGTATGAGTAATTATAATACTTTATGTACATATAAATGTTTTAAATTAGACTTTGGTGCAGAACAATACTTAGATATTTTGTCAAGTAAATTTAGATCTGCTTTAGCTAGATTACGATTGTCTTCACATAAATTAAGAATTGAGACAGGACGTTACAATCAAATTAGAATAGAAAGAGCTTATAGATACTGTACAATCTGTAATGCTAGGGATATTGAGGACGAATATCATTTTGCTTTAGTTTGTCCTGCATATGAACATATCAGGAAAATGTATATTAATAACTATTACATAAGACATCATAGTATGTTTAAGTTCATTCAGTTAATGTCTTCTATTTCCATGATTATTTTTGGTATATATTTACTTTCAGATATTCATTTTATATTTATGGTCCATCCTCCATGTTATTATTTCAGAGATATGAATCGATGCATAATTTATTTTGTTTTACTTTCACTTGATCATGTGATTAATTATTGAAATGTTTATATTTGATATGACAAGAAATTGTACAGTTTAAGTCAATAAAATATACTGTCTGTCTGTCTGTCTGTCTGTCTGTATTATTTGAAAAATGTTTCATCGGTACCCGTATGATGTCGCGGTTTGATCCCCGGCTTCAGTTTGCATAAGTCACAAAATGGTACTTAAAGCGCTCACGGACAGATAAATGCGAATAAAACTCTAATTAGAATGTTTCCTCTCCTAACATTTCATCAAAAATCGATCAGATTTCCGAAGTTAACAAAATTGCTGAATATTTGGATTTTTTTTCTCATTTCTTTTCATAAAGCGATATGATTCTATGTATAACGTGATATAGACGCGTTCTTCTATGGAACAGCAGGTGCGTTTAGTTTTAAGATACAGTGACAGGTGTTACATGGATTTGATAGATATTCTTCAAGAGCCCCGCTGTCTCAAAAGTAAGCATTACCCGCCTGTGTGAGATCCTAGAATCCTTTCAAATAACATAGATTGACAAAATATCAATGTTACACTTTCCACAAATATAAGTAATATAACAGTAATATAATATTTATTAGTTATAAACTGTATGAGATATTTAAATATAGTATGTTGTTAAATGGCTGTTCAATCAACTTACATTAGCTCAGACACATGTAATATAAAATGCTGGTCATTATCATAGTAGATTATTGAAATTCATTAAATTAATGATGGTTCATTTCTAAAATAGTACTGAATAGTGGAAAGATCAATATATATAGTGTTTAAATGGCAATAATAGTATAATTATGAAATTAACGGTAATATAAGTACGGATTTTCAATTATTTTCTGGACCTCAGTGAAATATATAAATATTATTTATTGTACATGTATAAGGTGACTTATAGGCCCGTTGGGCCGGGTGTTCAATGATTTTGTAAATTATTTAACTTTATGTAATTTTGTATACACAAATCACTATAATAAAAGATTATCTTATCTTATCTTATCTTATATTTCCAAACATATCAAGAGTGAATATATTGTTTGTGGTTCAAGGTATTTGTTTAAATGTTTGCGACATATAAAACTTATAAAACAAAATAATTATTGAAGTTCTGATTTGACTGTGATTTATGCAATCTTTTTATTTCTTATTAGAGACTAACATTTTGTGAATTATATCGAGAAAAAAAAACAATTACAAAGAAGTATAATAATCAAAAGTAATAACTTTCCAGCTAAAGAATTGAAATCATATAGTTCTTCATAGCAGTTAGAACCCATAGATATTTAATTGAACGTGATTATCGAGTGTTAACGTTGTATTATGATATACTTGCTTGACCAAAATTGCGAGACCTGTGGTTTAGTATTTAGAAGATCGAATTTGATGGATTTAAGGCATACCAAGATGTCCGTTACTTTTAATGAACAAATGATACCAAGTGAAAACGTTTTTGAAGTGTTACAGTCATTTACATGGGATGCACGACAGGCCAAAAAGTCTACTTTTTGTTCTTCTGTAAATGTCCCAAACGTCTTATGAAATATTTAGTTTAACCCTTCCCATATTCTACTTATGAAATATTTAGTTTAACCCTTCCCATATTCTACTAACTGTAAGTCACAATCTGGTCTCTGAGCCGTCTTTAATTTTTCATAACTTTGCCTTGCCCGACCTGTCTAGTTGCTTTGGTGAAACGATATGTTTAGGTTGGGTGCAACGTTAGCAATTCCAATAATACCTGACAAACGGCGATGGCAATCATCCCTAAAACACGATCAAAACACATTTGAATAAAATCAAGGGGTCCATGTTGCACCGGCTATTCTCGCGGGGTTTTGTTTCAAGTTTCTTATGCAGAACAAAACATCCCAATCAAAAGATAAACGATTTGCAGCATCTGTAAAAGGAACTAATTCACAGCTGAGTGGAGTATTCCTTCGATTGGTAGCCACTTCCCAGGAGACGGAACACTCTTTATTGTTTTCATGATAGTCACATTATTTTGCTTGCCGAATTAATGGAGAGAAAATGTCTTCTCTCAATTTTATTACAATCATTATGTTTGTTTGTTGGGTTAACGTACCACCGACATAATCATTATGCATTTGATCACTATATAGCCTGCGGCAAATTTGAGTATGCCACAAGATCTTAACCCTTTCCCTCATATAGACTCATTTTGACGCACTCAGTAGGTGCCACATAAAGCCTGATCTGCAGAAAACCACAGTTAAACCTTACCAAATTTAATTATAAAGTCCTCATTTCCAGACCACTGAGGAGCAGCGAACAGCATAAAACCTGATCAGCCTGCGAGTTACTCGCAGGCTGATCTGGTTTTATGCTGTTCGTATAGGTCTTTTCATGGTTTCCTCTATGAGGGAAAGGGTTAAGATGTCCTATGATAGTATCAGTCATCGATGCATTGAACGCTCGTAGCATGCACGAGTATGTAAATCGATAAACTCCAGTAAATATTACAGTTTGTCTGACTTAATAGTCCAATGAAATGTTTGTATTTCCTTCAAAATTTGAAAAATATATTGCATAATATGAATCGCGAGGTCTAAATAGGGAGTGTGTCTAATGTGTATGACGACCACGTGACCAAAGCGAATATAGGCGGGCGACTTCTTTACATCATGTTTTGCTAGTTCAAAATATAAATGTACCAAGCGACACTCTTTAAACATTACGTGAAGCTGTCAATTAAAAAGGAGGCGGGTCCATATTGCAAGGTCAACTTCAAAGCTGTATTGCGTACGTGATAAATTCCATTAAATGTAAAGTATAAACGAAAACTAATACTAATGCCTTTTTGCTTTTGACGTTAACTGGCTAACCGCCAAACCTTCAATATGCTACTGTGACGATGCGTCATCACAGGTATAAATACAATATCTGACAACTGCGTCAGTGAGTCGACTCTTTGGCTCAGTGGTTAGAGCATTGGACTTGCACACCTGTGGACCGGATTCGATCCTGTGTCGGGTCGAGTTTGTTACAATGGTGGCAGCGATGGCGGTAATGTCAACTGCCAGACCAGAGTTGCCTTACCCACATTTTTCCAAGGCCAAGTCTCGGGTCGAGATTTGTCGGAGGGGAAAGAAATGTGACGATGCGTCGCCACAGGTATAAATACAATATTTGACAACTGCGTCAGGGAGTCGACTCTTTTGCTCAGTGGTTAGAGCATTGGACGCCGGCGGACCGGGTTCGAGCGTGGGCCAGGTCGATTTGTTTCACTACATCTCGCTAATATTAATTCCAATAATGGAAGAAGGTACCTTATTAAATCCTCTTACCCAAATAAAAATAAACAGAAGTAGATCGCAATGGATAATTGGTGCAACTATAAAATTCTACCATTCAAATTAGTCATAAATAAACAATACATAAGATATTAAATTGATAGTCCTACATTGATTTATTTGCAACACATTTGGATAACAAATTTCCTGTTTGATATCAGCTTCGAATGTCTGGTAAGAGGCAGATACCAAAGAAAAAATATGACCCTCAGCATATACCTTTAGCAAGTAGAGAGCCTCCTATCTCATGGACCAAGTCCCCTCATAAATAGGTCTAAAGAATAATGCCTGTGCCTGCTTAAGAATGAAATGAATATGTCCCAGATACGGATACTCAAGACAGTATTTTCTTGATCTTGCAAATGAATTGGCTATTGCTTTCAAAAGCTCGTTGTACTAGAGAAGAGGTGGCCTGAAGTTCTTTAGCCAAACCGGAGAAACTAGGCATTATCCGAGCCAAGACAATATCAAAGGACACTATGTAGCAGAATTTTTCCAAGCTTGAGATCGCATTTAAGGTCTGTGATTTAAATGACCATGCCGAGAGGATTTGGAATATAGATCAAAATAGGATTAAACTTGAACATTCACCACCAAAGATTCTGTGTGCAATAACCTTCAACCTTCCAGTAACAAAATCATTTAGAGGAAAGAGCATGACAATTTTAGGATGTGACAACAGATCTTTTCTAACTTCCGAGGAAAGAGGTGTTCGGATGGTCTTTTATGCAATCTAACCCCTGGTATAGCTGGAACTATGAGTGATGGTCTTACTTTCCGGAAGTATTTATCAGATCATTATTTGATGTTGCTTTGGCCCTTTAAAAGCAATTTATAAAATTGAACGTCACATATTTCTGAGACTCAACCCTGCACAGAACATAAAAGATATTTGTTTGAGAACTTGTGTGCACAGCACACCTGAATGCTCTTACCATGAACAACCTGGTGAACGCTTTCCGGAAGACTGGGATATACCAATTGAAGAATAAGGCTATCACGACCCAGTAGTTGGTGCTTATTGTCTTTTATATGCAACATGACGAATCTTAATCCGATAATGAAAACAACACGGCCAGCAGTTTCTTGAAACCAGAAAAAAGTGAAAGTAAAAAACTACTGAATCAAGAAAGCGCACCATGCACCAATCCTAACTGGAAATATCTCCTCTTTCAAAATTAATGAATTCCTACAATATCAGTCAAAGCCTTCTGTCAAAAAAGACCCTTAAAACTGATACGGAAGACCCTTATATCTCACATGCACCTTTGAGTATTTCGAATGATGAGCCAAGCTATCTCAGTGACAGTTCATCAATGTCAATGATGAGTTTGGGGATTTATGCTGTGTATGTAACAAGAAAATATTCCATACAGTTGAACTCGTATATGTGCTTGAAATTGTAACATAAGCCCAACATGATCAATTCACCCATTGGACACATTTGAAGCACTGTTCATCTATTCTATTGT
Organism: Solen grandis; assembly: GCA_021229015.1. Taxonomy (NCBI): domain Eukaryota; kingdom Metazoa; phylum Mollusca; class Bivalvia; order Adapedonta; family Solenidae; genus Solen; species Solen grandis. Next base: position 72,496,082 of record CM037779.1, on the reverse strand, counting down.
TGAAGCGTGGATCTAACTTCTAACAGAAACATTATATAATGAGTCAGTTATGAAGTTAGATATTTATGTTAAGTTATAATTGACATTTAACAACTGATGAAATGAACGGAAAGATGCCTTTCATGTTGAGAAACTGTTGAATAAGTAAACCAATTATTACATAATATCGATGTTTCTTTTTAAATTGTGATAAGAGAAGTTCAAATCTTTTGATTTCTGAAACATTACAATATTGGATATTTTTGACATGGTGATATCTACAGTTGAACCGGTAACTCAGACAAACGGACAATGACCTTCATTTTGTATAAACACTAAAAAAAAAAAGAAGTTTCGACTAGAAAACACAAAAAGTGTCTGAACTTTTTCTATTGCCTTTAATACATGAATCTTTTTCATCCACAACTCATAATAATCGAGATTAAAAAACAAAACAAAAAAAAACAAAAAAAAACAACTGATAATTAAAATGATATGAGCCGATTTTATATCTATCATTATGCATTTCTGAAACATCTTTTTTTCATAAATTACGTGATTTTTTTCCCCCAGGGAAATACCGGCATTGTTCAACAAACAACTATATATTTAGTCTATTAAACAAACTCTCAGCTGAAAATACACACAAATTGGTATGTTGCCGCACAATGATTATGCATAATTGTCATACACTAAAATCCCCAGTCTATTATCGTGCAAACAGGCTGAACATAAATCAAATTATATAAGATGATTGTAGGCATTAGTATGTTGCAAAGGATGTAACTAAGATAGAATCAATAATGGAACCATAATGAACAGAGCTACAGAAAGTAACGGCATATCACAGAATATAACCAAATCAACAAATGTCTGGCTGTTTTTCTGGTATAATATCATTTTGGCGTTCTTTAACGTTAATTGGAATAGGATTCCGTTACTTTTAATAATCTTTCTTTGCGGTACACTGTAAGGAAATGGAAGTTCGTGAGAGGATCATCACTAACAGCTTAGGTCGAGATAACAGTCTTTTTTTTCTAATAATTACTTCCACCATTTCACCATCATTTCTCGGCTGTGTGAAGTTGGCTCGACAAACGACATACAACATACGACATTCAACTCTCACTTTATTCACGACATTGGACATTCAGATTTTGAATGTCGCACGCGACATTCACGACATTGGACATTCAGATTTTGAAAGTCGCGGCATGACATTCACGACATTGGACATTCAGATTTGAATGTCGCACGCGACATTCACGACATTGGACATTCAGATTTTGAATGTCGCGGCATGACATTCACGACATTGGACATTCAGATTTGAATGTCGCACGCGACATTCACGACATTACATTGGACATTCAGATTTTGAATGTCGCGGCATGACATTCACGACATTGGACATTCAGATTTTGAATGTCGCACGCGACATTCACGACATTGGACATTCAGATTTTGAATGTCGCAGCACGACATTCACGACATTGGACATTCAGATTTTGAATGTCGCGGCTCGACATTCACGACATTGGACATTCAGATTTTGAATGTCGCGGCACGACATTGGACATTCAGATTTTGAATGTCGCACACGCGACATTCACGACATTGGACATTCAGATTTTGAATGTCGCACACGCGACATTCACGACATTGGACATTCAGATTTTGAATGTCGTGCGGCGACATTCAAAATCTGAATGTCAAATGTCGTGAATGTCGCGTGCGACATTCAAAATCTGAATGTCCAATGTCATGAATGTCGTGCTGCGACATTCAAAATCTGAATGTCCAATGTCGTGAATGTCGAGTGCGACATTCAAAATCTGAATGTCCAATGTCGTGAATGTCGTGCCGCGACATTCAAAACTGAATGTCCAATGTCGTGAATGTCGTGCTGCGACATTCAAAATCTGAATGTCTAATGTCGTGAATGTCGCGTGCGACATTCAAAATCTGAATGTCCAATGTCGTGAATGTCGCGTGCGACATTCAAAATCTGAATGTCCAATGTCGTGAATAGTGAGAGTTGAATGTCGTATGTTGTATGTCGTATGTCGAGCCAACTTCACACAGCCTCATTTCTCATCAGTAAGAATAAGGTGTTCCAGGGCACAAAATACTGGTCCGACCTGGGAACCGTTGTTTCCCCATCCATCGACGTAAAAATAAAAATACTTAAACACAAATTAAAGTTGCTGTTGTTGTAATGGGGGTTTACCGTCGCTGTGATAGAATTTCAATCATATAGCGACGTCCAGCTAATTGCAGGTGGAGGAAGACCCCGAGTACACAAGGGTACCCGGGTAGAACACCGACCTACCGCAAACCAGCTGGAAGGCTTCCTCACATGAAAAATCCGAAGTCCCTAACGGGATTCGAACCCGCAGCGGTGAGGGGCTGAGAGATTTGTAGTCCACGATTGTAACCGCTCGGCCACGGCGGCCCCTGAATTAAAGTTTATCATCGTAATTCCATATATCTATAACACGATATATAACACAGGGTTTACCTTCGTTGGAGAAAAGGAGTTATTAAAAAGGTGACCCAAGTACCGAAGAAAATTAAACATGTATTACACTGATGAATATGTGAGAAAAAATTATTCACAGATACTATGTATAAAATACGAAAAAATGGGAAAAAAATAGTTTGGATTTCAAACCGGCAAGTCGATTTCTGATTGTATTCTCATTTTAAGTACGGTGGTAAAAAAGATCTTAGACTTAAAAAAAGTTATGTTGTGCATAAATAGACTATGAACGTTGTTTCAATAACATAGAAAGGAGTTACATCTGGAACAAACTTTTATTACAAAGCGTTCATAATAAGATGGTCACGGCTCTAAGCGCAATTCATAATTCGGTAAGATCATGTGTAAGGTGCAACAAGAGTTTTCTTTGGAAGACATGTATCACCTGTCGAAGCGTGACGGAAAAGAGTGTGGCGGACAGACAGACGACGTAAAAGTGATCCTTATATGTCACCTCTGCTTACAACAGGTGACACAAAAATGAATGTTCTGAATAACGCTATTCATTTCAAGTCTTGAAGCATGGGGATCCCAACTCACCTCTTTTATTTATGTTCTCGTGTACGATCTGATGGACAACATACGTTCTATTATTGATGATATTTTCTCAAGAGATGAGTTCAAATTATTTATTTTATTATATCACGCAGGTTACTGACGCAAGTCAGAATATTGATTAAAGAGGAAATAAATGGGTTTGTCAAATCAAGTCAGTACTCTTCGAACATATAATGAATCAATCTAAATGTATTTCATCTTCAACCTGATCCTCACGAAACGGACAAATTCTGTCACTTACAGGCTGGTTAATATATCCCCCTGTCTCAAATATTTAGTAGGGCTTCCTTAATTTAGCATAATTATGCTGATCTATGAGCATATCAAAAATACAATATGGCTTAACTTCATAAAAACCTTTAAACAGTCTATAAGTTCTGAGTTTATTTCTGCCGTTTCTGTTTACTCCAACATGTTTATCAATTATTATATTGATTTGCCAATAGTATATATGTCACATAGAAAGTTTGCTAACCATTTCATTAACGATATCTTTCGCTCTGACAATCGGTACAAAAGTGCTGCAAATTCAACGTTTGAAACATACAACACACAGAAAAACTATCCAGTGTTGGACAATAGCCTTCCGCTGCTTAGCGTGTGGCCTGGCCTAACCCATGTCCCCAGAAACAGCCGCGCCTGTCGTGTATTTGCCAGTTCATGACCCAGTTCTGGGTGGCATCATTTTGCCACCCCACACAGCTGTTCCATACGATATGACAGGCCAGACCAAGCTAATAAACAATTTAGTATAAACATGATAAAGTATGTTACTAATAGCTATTCATCAGGGTATATAATAACAATTGAAAATATAATGTCAGTTGTAATTGCCTATAAAAATGTAGTTATTACTGCTTTAGCTCAGCAGCAAGGGGGGTGAATGCAGAAACTAATGGGACCGTTCCCGGGCCCCACCGCCGCCCCCAGCACCATTTCACGCGCCAATTTAGTACCCATACAGAGCCCTAGGGACGGCCCACAACCCTCGCCGGCCCGGGCTCAAGGGGGGCTATCAAGTCCTGTGAGGCAAGACACGCATTTTCTGCCATAGGTATACTCAATTGAACGTTTGTGTGCAGTTGATATACCCACCGGCATGAAGGGGACAGACAACTGCAAGTGGCTCGTTCGTGGCTTTACTAATCTCTGTGGCCGAAGTTGCCTCAAGGACTATTGCAAAATCCATCTCATGCTTCTCCGTAAAGGCTCCAGTCCGATGAGGCCATGCGCCGGATGTGGTGTGGGAGTTGGAAATATCGTTGGGCTGTGCGGGGCATGTGGCTATGACACGGCCGAGGGTAGGCTCCGTATGAGACGTGTGAGAGCCCTCGAAAAGGAGTTTGCGCGCCTGGCAGCCATTGATATTTCCATTTAGACGTATATGTTCGGTAGAAATATACCCATCCACCAGCATGGCCACTATGGATGAACTAATCGAAGAGATTCTTGCAGAGATTCTTGCAGAAATGCCAGACCCGCGCCCCGCGCCGGAGGAGCAGTTTATCGACCTGGATGTTCAGGTCCCCTCCCCAGTTCAGCTACCAATTGCTCCCTGGGTTGAGATTCTAACCGACGCCAAGGACGAATTTGATGTTGATGGCGCCGCCGCGGTCTTCTCTACGTGGAGGGTAGAAGCAGAAGACCCGCTGGACATTGGCGACGTCAAAATTGCTGATGGCATATATGCTGGGGCTGGTCGGATGGCTCTGGATGCCCGCATGACTGACGAGAGGGCAGCAGCTTTGCTCACGGCCCTTCCAGAGGGTGAATACATGCTCAAGCTCAAGTTCTTGAGGGAGAAAGATGAGGGAGACTGGGTTGTTGAAGACAAGTTCGACCCGGTCAAGGCTGAACGGAAGAAAGGACAGGCAGTCGTGCACTTTTCCCGGGACACCAAGCCAGGTGCGCTCCACGGGATAGACAGCGTGTACTATCAGAACGCTTATCCTGTTACCGCGGTGGTGTATGGACTCTACCCCATCAGAGAACCAGACCCCGCCAACTTAGCCCCGCTAAGGGATGGCGACCTCAACTGCGTTGCCCAGAGAGTCGTAGAGCACTTTGAGGGCGCCCTAAGGGGCCAAGGACTGACCCCCACAAGGCGCCAGAAAATACAGGACTGGGAAAGGCAGGTCCACGAATCAGGCGCTACGGTGGAAGATGTGGCGAAACTGGAAAAGATCCTCGAGAGGGCGATCGTCCTCAAGGACATCGCCGGGGAGGACATCTACAACAGCGGCAAGTACCGGTTTGGGGGTAATGGTGTCAGAGGGCGTGTAGAGCTCATCGTCCACAACGGCCATGCTTGGTCAAAAGACCTCCACTTTCCCCAAGCCCGAGAGGTCCACATATACGGGGGCGACGTCTGGCAGGCCATCCAGGAAGCAACCCATGGTGACCCGGTAGCCGTCTGGCTGCCCGGAGGCAGCCAAGACAACCGGCTCAGTGTTGATCAGTTCGTGCTCCAGGATGGCCCCACCTACCGGACTCAAGAGGCCCACCAAAGACTGCAGGATGTATGTAGATTTTTGGGAGATGAGGACCTGGCAGATAGGGCTTTCGGAGAGAACCACGCAGCCAGCATAAAGGCCAAGGAGCGAAACGGCTGGAAGCCAACCCCAGCCAGCTTCCTCGACGACATCCAAAAGGCTTGTGTAGAGCACGGACACGGCGGGCTGTGGAACTCGATGGACTACGATACCAGGGAAATCGTTAGCATTGATATGAAGGCCTGCTACCCTGCCAGCTTCCAGGGGCAAGGTGAGGCCAGGCCTTACTTCCAAAGGTTCGGGCATCCCAGCCACCGCATGGCCCGCGTAGCCATCAACGGCGCACTCCCGGAAGATATTGGTACAGGCTTCGCCGAGGTCCAGGAGTGGGAGTTCGCGCCAAAAGTACACCCTGTCATCCCTGCCTGGTTTGGGAAGCATTTCACAGAGAACGGTTGGGCCCCGACGCCCCTGTTGGCCTACCTTGTGGAAAGTGGCCTGTTGAATTCTCTTAAGGTCCGAGAGGCTATCATCGCATTCGAGAAGCAAACGGAGGTCTGGCTCCCGGAAGACCGAAACCAGGGCTGCAGCATTATCGGTAAGTTTACCCAGGGCAGCAAGGCCGACGGAAAGCGCCTCACCCGGAGGCTCGTAACCGACCCCGGAGAGCTCGACTTCCTGGTCCACGATACCCGCCAAAGCGGCACGCTGGTCGGGGCCCCACAAAGGTGCCCGCTGGGCCATGTCCTCACCTACTACGATGGCACCCAGCCGCAGTACGCCCACCTAAGGGCCAGCATGCTGGCATATGCCCACATCAACCTCCTAGAGATGCTTCGCCGGTTCACGCCCGACGAGGCTGTCCGAGTGGCAACTGACTCCATCTACATCCAGAAAACAGCGTTGCATAAGCTACAGGGAGTCAATGCCTACGCACCATATGACCAGCATCCAAAGGGGTATTGTACCACCTGCCACCTATGCCACGATACTCCAGTGCTTAGGACACCGATGGGGGTTGCCCCAGCTCAGTGGAGGGACAAGGGCGAGCAACTGTACATGCCAATGGAGCACGCCGCGTACCTCCCTCTGCCTGAATACAAGAAACAAGAAAAGGACATCGCCCCATCCACGGCACCAAGGCATGATGATCCACTATCAAGGTATAAGCTTAGCTACCTCAACGGCGGTGGAGGCTCCGGCAAGACCACTCGAGCCATCGAGCTCTTCCGATCAAGACACCCCTTGGTCTTCACTCCGACCCATCGTCTGGCCAAAGAGATGCGGACCCGGGAAGTAAAGGCTCAAACCTACCACAGCTTCTTCCGCTGGAGCGGACAAACGGAGTGGACCCCAGATAGGATGGGGCAGAAGTTCATCCCGAGGGTGATTATCTGGGACGAGGTCTGTACCGTACCCCGGCCTATCCTCGAGACCTTTCTCGACTGGCTCGACCAAAGAGGCGTCCAGGTCGTCTGCTGTGGTGACCAGGGACAGCCACCGCCAATCGCGGGAGAGATGCCGCACGACTGGCTGCGGCAGAAGGCGGACCACTATGAGGAGGTTGAGGTCGACCACAGAGCGAAGGACACCGCACTCAGGGACCTGAAAAGAAAAATCCGTTTCCAACCCGACAAATACCAGTGCCGAGAGATGCGGAGGGCGTTGCCCAGCTGTCTTGGATGGGATCGGTTTGTGGACACGTGGAAGCCAGGCGATCTCATTCTGACCTCGAGACAAAAGGTTCGCGACAGAGCCCAGAGGCTTCTACTCCAAAAGCACAAGGAGCACTTCCCAGATGTTGCCGTCCCTCTTCTCTATCGCCCGATAGACACCCGAAGGCAGAATATTCAGGTGATGGTCCCGGGTACTCTCCGGACAGAAGAGCTTGTTCTCAACGACATCGTGGACGTTCCAATCGACGCAGTAGAGACTGCTATACAGACAGGTGACTGGCGTCTGGGGTATTCCATCACAGTCCACTCCTCCCAGGGCCTAACAATCCACAGCCCCCAGAAAGTATGGATCATTGACGACTACCTACAGTGGTCCAATCTGGCCTACCTTGCTGTATCCCGAGTAGAGTACATGCACCAACTCGAACGAGTAGTCTGTCCCCCGGAGGAGGGTTCCGAGGTAAGGCAACTCACCGAGCAGCAACTCCGCAAGGCGATCCAAAGGAAGCTCGTGGCTTATAAGCGCCAGGACCAAAAGGGCCGGATGGGATTCAACCTCAAGGTCGACCACATCCTGCAGCTCAAGGAGACCCAAAGCAACCATTGTGCAGCATGCAACATCGAGCTGCTCTGGGCTTATGCCCCGAAAGACACACAGCAGTTCAGTGTGGACCGGCTGGACAACTCCAGAGGCCACACCCATGACAATGTCCGCCTGACCTGTCTCGAGTGCAATCGAAAAAGAGGCGGCGCAGCTCTTACCGCGTAAGAACCCCATCCGGCGGCAGTCGTGTGTCGGGTGGCACTATGAGTAGTTCCTCACGGACGAACCCGCGCTCTGGTCCATCCAGCAAATAGTAAACCACGGGCTCGTCGGGCTTGGTGACAGACCGCCCGAGACGATACACGCCGAGGGACCACACAGGGTCAGTGGCCCGCCGGCGGCCACCCTCCAGTTCGCCGGCCTGGTAGAGGTAGCGAACACCGACACCGGAGGGGAGCTTTTGCTCCTTGAGACCAACCGAACGGCCGGGTACAACCGAGGAGGGCTTTTGTGTCACGGATTTGACCTTGATGGCGTCAACCGGCCTTCTACCGGTAAGCCGAGTCACTTCTCCATTCATCGCAGCCACAACCGCGGGCAGCCTGCCAACCCATTCAGACGACCGCTGGCCTTGTGGCAGCCGCATTTCGACCGCATACTGGTGCCCGAACAGTCGTTCAGCAAGTGACCGGTTGAACCGCTCTACGATCCCCTGATCACGGTGGATATCCACACGGCCGCGCCTGACCTCGACCCCGTGCTTCGCCAGGAGCTGACTGACTGCGCCCATGAACTCGCGTCCAGGATCAACTTGCAGCAGTTTCGGCCATCGCAGCGGACCCCGCTTGTAAATCCGCTCGAGAGCAGCAGCGACCTCTTTAGCCTCTTTCGTCGTAAGCGGTTCGGCGGCTTTGAACCTGCTAGCCACATCGACAACGGTCAGGGCATACTTGTATGTGCGCCGACGAACCGTGTCATGTGGTAGAAATAAGAGATCGGCCTGGTGCACTTCGTTCGGCGTCGAAACGGTAAAGCGGGGCCTGGGTATATGGCGCGGAGCTGGGAGGTAGATTTGCCAGATGGCCTGCTTTTTGAGGAAGTCCTTAGCCTTAGTATCAGAAACCTTAGCCGCGGCCGCCAGTTTTTTAATTGCCGCTAGCCCCTTCCAGTAGCCCCTTGGGCTGTAGTAGAGCTGATCCATGGAGATATTCCAAGAGCGTGATCAGCCTCCAACACGCTGAAGCCACAGGCTCTGGTAGCTGCCCTGCTGTTGCCCTGAGGTTAGTCGGGCCCGATAGCATTCTATATGCGAAGGGCCTCATTGACATTTCATCCTCCCGCCAGCTCTCGAGTGAGCTCTGGGCGACTTCGATCATAGTAGAGGATAAGGGCCCAGGAACTTTGTGCCGCCGAGCTGCATAACCAACTTCCACCATCTTAGTGAAAAGTTCTTCGGGTAGCCCCATGATGCATATGTATGTAAAAAAAAGTTCATAGAGAGTTAATTAATCCTTTTTTCAATCCAGTAGCCCGTGAGCCCAGCCGCTCCTAGAGCTAAGACAATAAATCCAAGCTCTCTAGCCTGCTGATCGCCGGACGGTTGGTAGAAGTCAGCCAGCTGCGGCTCAGGGCCCAGTGGACCGAACCGCTTACTCGCCTCTGGCATTACCGCAGCATACTCCTGCATAGCCTCATCAACATCCTGGAAGGATTGGACGGCATGGCCTTGCCGGCGGAGCTCGCTCTGGATAAAGTCTAGACGCTGAGTCCTTTTTTTGACCCACGCCGCCTGGGCCGCCTGTAGCTGTTCGACCGCGGCGTCATGGTGTCGGCGCTCTTCTTCGACGCCAGAGTTTTTGAAAAGGCTAAACAGATAATTGCTTCCAGTGAACGCCACCGCATTTGCGACCGCGCCGCCCAACATCATTGCAATGCCAGCCATCGTATTATTATAAAGGCGCTTAATTCAATACGTTTGCGGGGATCATCCCTTGCTTGATGAGGAGATCTTTGGTGGCGAGCGCGGCCGTGACGTCGACTACGGCCATGCCTACGTCCCGCGGGGTGAAATCCAGTTTAGGGTATGTCCCACCGAGTGCGGCCTTACCTAGGCGCGCATAGCCGACTGCGAATCCCGCTACCAAGGCGCCGTGGTAGATCGCATTGACTACTTCCTTTCCGTTTGGAGTTGCTTGGGCGGACATGATTATTCGGGGTCGCGTCTATAAGATCCGCGGTTACTTTCCTCTAATTCTAGAGCGGGCGGGTCGCGGCGCCAGGGGTCCGGGTTTCCGCCGCGTTTAGGGGTGCTTGATCTTTGAGATGTCGACAACGATTTTGATAAAGAGGGTATCGTCTTTCACGTATTTTGTCGACGACTCTAGGACCCTGTGGGCGACGAACAGCGGGCACCCAGATGCGATATTCATATCAGCCACCGGCCTTTGGAAGCTGTCACTCTTCGGGTCCGGCCGGAAGGAGTCAGAAAGGTCCTGGCGGGATTCCTGGTCCACCAGGGTGAGGGTAACCCGGGGCGCGAACGGCCAAGCCAGCAGGCTGTCGAATTCTCCCCTCATTACGACGAAGAACGCGCTTAGGTGAGTCCCCTTCCCCATTCCGTCTCCGTTAAGGTACAGCCTGGCACACATCTTGTAGCCAAACCTGTGGGTATAGAAAGGCTGGCTGTCGAGCGAGAGGGCCGTACCCGCCCGAGCCGCCTGCATGCGGCGCCGGAAGTTCCGCAGCTTCCATAACAGCTCGCCGGAGAAGGAGGCCGTCTCCAGGATCTGAACGCGGAGATCAATCTCGGCCATCTGGACGTCCATTGCGGCGAATTGCTCATCGCACTTGTCCAGCCTCCGCGACAGCGCCCCCGTACCGCCGCCGCCGCCGCCGCCGCCGCTTCCTCCCTACGCGCTCTCATTAACTACTTCCTTTCTGTTTGGAGCTGCTTGGGCAGACATGATTATTCGGGGTCGCGTCTGTAAGATCCGCGGCTACTTTCCTCTAATTCTAGAGCGGGCGGGTGGGTTGGAGCTGGCGATAACCTTCCAAAAAAAAAATCCAGCTAGGGCTGCTATAGCTCTAGAGAACATCAGCCATTGAGGCGTTGCTGGCGGGGCTTTGTGCCTGTCTGACGGAGTGCTCGGCCTCTCCGTCGGAGTGCTCGGCCTCTCCGTCGGAGTGCTCGGCCTCTCCGTCGAGTGGGATATTCTCGGTCCGCGCCAGAGCTCTGAAGGCGTCCACTAAAAGGCTGAACCCGTCCACCACACCGCTGAAGAAGCCCACCGCTACCACGGCTTTGTAGTGAATCTCATTAACTAGTTCATTTCGGTTTGGAGTTTCTCGGAGAGACATGATTATTCCATGCGATGGGGGTCGCGTCTATAAGAACCGCGGTTACTTTCCTCTAATTCTAGGACAGGCGGATGGGTTGGAGCTGGCGACCGCTATGGCTCTAGCGAACAACAGCCACCTTGTCGAAGAACTCTTGCCAAATGGGCGAGAAGATCTTTTTCTCCTCCAGGATCAGGCGGCAGGCGCTCAGGTTCTGGGCGACGATACGGCGGTCCTCTTCCTCACCACGCTGGTTCGCGAAGTTACAGCCGGGCTTGCCGGCAGCGTGGCGGGCCGCGTCCTGGGCCATGTTCTTGGCGATACGGGCGGCCATACCAAGGTGACGACTAGCCCGATAGATGTCGTTTACGTCCTCCGGGGCAACGGAGATCCCCCCGGTCCGCACCAGAACGCCGGAGACGTCCTTCAGAAAGCCAGAATGCCCAACTGTTCCGTTTCCTCGGCGCCGTACTCCTCGGTCCGCATCAGAACGCCGAAGGCGTCCTTCAGATTGCCGAAGACGTCCACCAGAACGCCGAAGTATTTCGCTGCCTCGGCGCCGTCCTCGGTCTGCACCGAAACGCTGAAGACGTCCTACAGAACGCCGAAGGCGTCCTTCAGATTGCCGAAGACGTCTGCCAGAGCGCCGAACTGTTTCGCTGCCTCGGCGCCGTGGTAGGTCTCATTAACTACTTCCTGTCCGTCTGGAGATGCTTGGGCAGACATGATTATTCCATGTAAAGGGGGTCGCGTCTATAAGAACCGCGGCTACTTTCCTCTAATTCTAGAGCAGGCGGATGGGTTGGAGCTGGCGATGCGCCCCCCTTAACCTTCCAAAATAATCCAGCTAGGGCTGCTACAGCCCCAGCGAACAACAGCCATTGAGGCATTGCTGGCGGGGCTTTGTGCCCGTCTGATGGAGTGTGCGGCCGCTCCGTCGAGTGGGACCCCCTCGGCTGCCGGCTGCTCCGCCACCGGCCAAAAGGAGTGCCTGCTGCTTCCTTTTTCTCGCCTCTGCCCCTGCCCGCCCAGCAGCCACCCGCTTAGGGTCCTTTTTCCTAGTCACCCTCTCTGGCCGGACTTCCTCCGGCGCACGGACTGGTGTCGCCTCCTCCTTTGGCGGCGCCTCCTCCGGTGTTCCCTCCATTGCTAAGGTTTGTTCCGCCATCGTCCTCAGTAGATGCTTGGCAGTGTTTAAATGAGCTTAGCATTGCTGTAACAGGAGCTAAGTACATGCCATAGCGGTGGTATAGCTCGCAGGTGATGGTATTTAAGGCATGCCCAACAAACGGATCTGCCTCGAGGTCGGCAATCAGTAAAGGCTGTTTATCAGCCGGAATCGGGAGCAAACGGATAGCCGCCATGGTGTAAATCTGCAGCACCGCAGAGCCAAGGGTCTTGGTCATACTAGCCCCCAGTCGAGCCTCATATCGGGCGTAGAGCCTGCCAAACTCCTCATCGGATAGACGATCGATTTGATCGGCGGAAATCTCTCTGCCAATGTACTGCTTTGACTTCCCCCCAATAGCGAGCGCAACCAACCGCTGTCTCTGCTCATGTCGTTCTGCTTTTTCGGGCTCATCCAACCGCCGTCTCTGCTCATGTGTTTTTTCAGGCTCATCGCCTTCTACCCGGCCACGAGGTCGATCAACGACCCGCAGAGACGGCTCGTCGGCAAGGAGCTCGTCAATAATGTCGTCGCATTCCATTGCAATAGTCACATACCTCCCTAGTCTAATTGTGATGTAAATAAAAAGTAACGCGGCGCTCCAGGCGCATGTGCCAACAACATATAGGCCTTTCATGCTAGCACGTGGCGCCAACAACATATAGGCCTTTCATGCTAGCACGTGATAACTACTTGGCTGCGAGGTGTTTAAAATAAGCTTTGCGTGCCTCATTTTGGCGAGTCGTTGACGCACAGCGTGTCTTTCGTCTGCGGGGATAATGTCATTTTCGCGCAAGCACTCTTCGAAACTGTCCCGATCCTTGCAGTGGAAGAGGGCGACCCAACGCGTTTGCTCTCGGAGATCTTTGAGGATGGCGTTGTACCTCTGAGCCAGGACCCAGACCGATTGCTTGGCATGCCGGCCGCTGAATGCCAACTCTGAGAGCATGTCCTTTTTCTTGGTGAGCTGTTTACTCGCGGCCATGTCATCGATGACGTACAACGTCGGCTCACCCTGAAATACTCGGTAGAAAGCGCGCAAATAGTCGTGAAGCCGTTCACCTGGATCCAGAACATAAACCTCCTCGTCTGTACACACCCATGCGCGCTCCAGATAGGTGGTGTTGTGCCTGATCATGGGACACAGGATTACGACGTGCTCGAAACGGTCGCGGTATGGGCCCTCGAGGAGGTCAAGCGCAAATTTCGTTTTCCCGCAGCCAGTCATGCCGCAGATTATCGCCGAGTGGGGCTCAGTGACTAAGTCGCTAGTAAATGGCCGACACGAATCGCCCATTCTCGATGTTGAGCTGCGCATCCATGATTACGAAGAGGTACATGTTCAATGGAGCTTCAGCTTCTACTTCTTTGGTGATCTGGATCGTAATACCCTCGCTCCCGTTTTCGACCCGGCGGCCATTGCCGTGCAGGCCGTCGTCGTCGGTTGATCTCAAGTCCAGCCAGAGAGCGAACTCCTCCGTGAGGTACTTGCCCAGGTTGCAAGCATGGACACTGAGGTCCTTGGCCACCATAGCCACTTCGGGATGCCGTTTTAATCCGCCCGCCATTAGTTTTCTGACCTCGTCCCACGCCTGGTAAGGGCGCATGCCTTGCGCATAGAGCTGGTTTGGAACGCCCTCGACAGCGACCTCCACCTTCGTGATCTTGGGGTTGTAGAACGCCTCGCTCTGGCGAGCAAATGCATCAGCCGGTTCCTCGAAGAGCATCAAGAGCCCCTTCATCGATCGAGCGGGGACGTTCAGGCCGATGTTCCACACCGGGTCCTTCTTGTTCTTCACCATTCTGCTGTGTCGGAGGACCCTGTCGTAGAGGATCGCTACATTCCCCGCATACTGGTTGCGGATGTTGTCGGCCAGCTCCCTGTTGGTCACCATCTCGAACTCCAAGGAAATGCCCTCGACTGAGAATTTGGCAGCCGCGTCACCGGCTGCCCGGACTACACGACTGTAATCGTTGAACGTAAGTTCGTATTCCAGCCTGTCACCGAAAGCGGACTGAAAGAAGGGCATGTGACTCTCCAAGAGTTCGAAGTCGAGTGGGATGTAGAAGCGGTTCCCGTAAGCCTCGGCAACAGCGACGTCCTTCACCTTGTTAGTCGCCTTGTCTCCAGCATCGAGTCTATTCTTCGTTACGTTTCTGTCCTTCGTGGTGTCAATACCCTGGTACTGTGAGTTCGCCCGCTCGTTGTCGGTTTTCCAGAGGTCCACGTAGCATCCGAACACATCGCTGTCATCGATGCTCATGGCCTCTTTCCCAGAAATTTTGATCGTGGTCTTCTTCACGATGGCCCTACCAAGATTATTGACCACTAGGCGGTTAGCATCGGTTGAGTCCAGCTTGATTTGGAATGCTAAACGAGTTGTTCCGGGGACTATGACATCACTAGCCCCAAGGTTCGGGAACCTCACTAAGAGCTGCTGATTTTGGTCGATTGTGGAGGGGTTGTTTGTGATCACAACCGTTTAGCGAGTGCCTTTGATCCCTAGGGGCTCTCTCAGGCGTCGGTACGGGTTGAGCTTTCTACCGTATGCGCTTTGTGCCATGATCATGTATTGAACTCGCCGACGTTTGGGTCTAATACATGATTATGGCCGATGAAGATATACCACTACAAGATTTCAGCGACCGGACGTCGCCGGCCGATGACGTCATCGCAACCACATCGCTTTCCAATGAATTACTCAGGGATGCCGTTGATGGGTTTTATAACAATTTGGATGAGGGATATCCCGCCGCCGGTATGGACTACAATAAATTTGTGGTCGACAGAAAGGGTCAACTCCGCCTAAGGGCTCATCCGGATGTTAATCTGGTCAATGCTCGCGACGGAAAACCCCTAAAGCTAACCACTATAGCAGGTAAGATAGGGAAAGGGGGTCGGGCAATAATCCGTGAGGAACTCGGTTTCTCGGACTGGGGGGGGAAAAAGATGATTCTACCCGCTGAAGCTGTCACCCAGATACAGCGGGCTGATGGAGTACTGGGCGAAGCGGCCGGCGGAAGTCTTGAGGTGGTAGATGTCGACAGAGCAACCCACGCCCTGACGGAAGCGGAGGAGACCGCGTTGAAAACGATCAACGACTCACCACTGAGTACATCGGACTTGGACAGGTCCGAGTTAGTAATGCGGTACCGGGAACTCCGAGGACTCGATAAGGCTATGCAAACCCAGCGCGGTGAGCTTGTTAATAACCTGGCAAGGCTCTCTGAGCTCGACAGACACATTGAACGGGAAAAAAGAAAACTGGGAGAAACAGAAGACGAGCAGCTGCGGCGGGAGATCAGACAGCGCATCGCTGATCTTAATGACCAGCGGGCGGCTAGGCTCGAGGCGGCTTCGTTCAACCGAGAAGCTCTCAGATCGCAGATCGGCCGGATTCGGGACACCCTGCGGCGAATGATGCATGAAGACGCCACGCTGGCTGAACGGATCAAGACTCTCTTCCGAGAGCAGGGGATCACCGTCGTGTCCATCCTCACAGCGATGGGGATGACCATCAGCACGCTCGTTCTAGCACTAACAAGAGGCGGTGCAGGCGGGGCCACTCCCCCTGCGCCAACTGATAAGGGTGGGGTAAAAGAATGGGTGAAAAAGCAGCTGAAAGCTCTCGCCACCCTTCTTGGTAAGCTTGCGGGTAAGCTCGCGGCCGCCATCCCCGGCATCATAGGCAGCGTGGTTTCGTGGTTGCTGTCGACCGCCGGCAAGGCAGTTGGATGGCTTGCTGAGCACACTTGGGCGTTGGTCATTGCTGTTGGAGGCCTGTTGCTAGTCGCAACTCGCGAGTGGCTAGCGAAGCGCTAGCCAAAGGGCCACTAGCCCGACCGCAATTCCGCCCACAACCAGAGCCCTTTTCTCGTCGGAGTGTGCCCGCGCAGCTGCTGCGTTTGCAGCGGGCAGCGTTGATACTCCCTAATGAGTCAGTGGGTCCGCCCGCGGAGGCCCCGCGATTTTACCATCATCGAAGCTGCCATGCTGCAGCCCCTGAACTGGAGCAGAGTTGCTTTGAACCGTGCCTATGGGGGGGTCCTTCTGAATTTTGTTGCCCGCGATTTTACCATCATCGAAGCTGTCATGCCCCTGAACTGGAGCAGAGTTGCTTTGAACCGTGCCGATGAAGAGGCCGGCCGGAGCCCTCAGAATTTTGTTGTTGTAGCCCGCGATGCCTGGATTTATATTAAGAAGCATGTCGCTTGGAGCCATGTACAGTCCTGTCCCAAAGACCATGTTAAGCTCACTCCCGGCGTACTGCAGAACGCCTTGGTAACGGGTGATAGAGGCCTGGATTTCAACCGGAGAGTTGATCGCATCCTCCACTAGGGCTAGGAACTGCTTTTGAGCCTCGAAGCCGCCCGATGTCTTGTCGATGATCCTGGACTTGGTTTGTGCCTGGGCACCGAGCAGAGCCCACACATATGTCCGGATTGAGTCGTTGATTCGCTCCATGCCGGCTTGGGTGAAGCCTTTCGAGTTGTCAAGCACGAACGTGCTCCAAGAGCCGTCAACGCCGGGATCTTGCTCGATGAACTCGATGTGGGCCTTTTTAGGCGGTAGCCAGTCGCACGATGAAACTCCACAATGACGGCCTCCAGAGACCTCCGAGCCGAATGTCATGTGTTCGGGGTCTAGGCTTCCGGCGTTCTGCCTGGCGATGTGTTTTGCCTGATTGTCGTGTCGGAAGTCTGTCTGGGTCCACGCAACGTGCCCCCTGGTGTGAACGTCCCCCAGGCCGCGGCTGTTCGGATACTCTTTCTGACGCCAGTCTGTCTGGGGATCGACCCCGAATTCCTGGCAAAGCCGTTCATACGCTCTCCGGTCGTATGTATTGTTTAGGGGGTCCCAGGACGCGTCCTGTGGAAGGGCGCATTTCATTTCCGTCAGAATGCGCCTTATGGTGTAGTAGACGTGAAAGAGGTATACAGAATGAATGAGCAGAGTCTTGTGCCCCGCCGGCCCATTCAGGTGGTTATTAAATGAAACTCCCGAACCGGAAGTTGCGCACCAGACTGCAAAGTTGACCTGGTTCTGCCAGAACTGCATCGGGCTTTTAGTCCAAGCTTGAACTGTGGCATCTGTTTTGACCCTGGGTAGACGGTACTGGCGCCAGATGTCGGGCATTTTCGCAGAGAAGACCTTGCCGGGGGCGGCTACGATCTGTATCGTGGACAAGTTGTTGGCGGTTAGGCTCCGCTGATACCCCCCTGCCTTATACTTCGCACCGCTATTGAACGTAAATACCTCCATCGGAATATTGCAAGATGTTTCAGACGATTACTGATATAACTACGGGCCCAACCTACCTCCAAAAGCCAATCGACAATAGAGACGGATGTCTCAGAGTCGGGCTGCGGTCCATCACATACACGATTGGCTGGTTCAATGTCACAAAAAACGAGGCGGTCACGTCCAAAGGGGTGAGAAAGATGGTTCCTCCCGGACTTTGGACTCTTCAGCAGCTACGTTCGTATTTCAACTCCTTGTTCGAGGACCTAATCCTAGCGCCGAACGAGACAACCGGACTCCTCGCTATCAAACCTAATGAAAGGGGCGTACATTTCACGGAGGGGTTGCTGCAGCTTCTTGGCTTCGACCAGACCCAAATGCCGATCAGCCCACACACGGGTGTGCGTGGGCTGCGTCCGGTAAATTTCAGTCCGAATAGATTGTTGTTCATTCATCTGGAGCAGCTAAACACTACCGAGAACGCCCTGAACGGCGCCCCCAGTAGTCTGCTCGCCGCTGTCGCCGTTGGAGACTGGGAATACGGGGAGATTAAAACGTCAGTATTCCCCAATCCCGAGTTCAAACTTCTGAGACAGGGTACCATCTCAGAGCTTTCTCTATCAGTTAGAGACGAGCGTGGTAACATTATAAACAACCACGGCTTGCCAGTGACTGTCGACCTTGAGGTGAAATGAGTATCTTTGGCGGGCGGGGGTATAAATCCTCTAAGGGCGATTACGCCACTCGGGCTTACGTCGATGCAGTCGCTTCGCGACGGTCCGCACCTCCTGATCTATCGCAGTATCTTAAAAAGACGGATGATGGAAATGTAGACTTAGAAGGAGGTCGGCTTATGAACGTCGGTGACGTCGCAGGGGCTACTGACGGCGTTTCTGCGAAAATAGTCCAGGCGGCGTGGGACCATTTTAAGGGCGAAGTCGTGAGGAAAAATGGCGAAACGCCCATGGAAGACGACCTTGACCTTGGAGGTCACCGGATCATAAATGTACAGTTTCCTCAGCACTCTAAAGATGCCGTAAACAGAGCGTACGTCGATGCAAGGCTCGGTCTAATCCCAATTCCCTACCCCGTAATAACTCTAGTGGCCGAGGAGCGCGGACCTTTGGTTGGTGGGCAGTTCGAATGGTCGTTCGGCTCCAACTCGGATGGTCTGCCTCAGAGCAAAGTGGGCTACGTCATGATGAAAAAAGGCAAGATCATTTCAATGTCTCTGTCCGCGGCCGAGCGTGATGGACAGTCGGAGGATCAAGTGTCTGTAGGTGTCACCTTAAATGGACAATTTCAACAAGGCTATGATATCACTAAGGTCCAGTACTCTTATGTCGCTTCCAAGACCTTCCTACAGCCTCTGCAAGTTGAGAAAGGTGATATTATCAACTTTCAGACGCGTGACACGAGTAGGTCCCACGCTTCCGGTGTGGTCGCAATCTTAATTGAACTGGAGAGGTAACAACATATATTATACGAATATGAAGGATGAACTACAACAACCTACGGCACCGCCCCTGTATCCCTCCTTGCCAACTGAGGGCGATGGTCACGCTTACCGTCTTCAACAAATAACGCGCATTCAGGCCGATTTAACGCGCGAGGCCGAATAAAGGTCTGGCCTATGCAAGAAATATAGAAGGGCGTTGAACGCCGTAGATGGCGCTGACGCTGCTTTGGCGGCCGCTGGGGCGGGACTTGGAATCGGTGGCGTCTACTTCTTCTCGACAGTCGTGGCCATTCCGGTCGCTGTAGGGCTCGAACTGGGGTCTCTCGGTTGTGCGGGTCTCTGTGTTATTGGCAAGGTGGCTGGGCGGCGCCTTTCCCGCAAGTACCTCAAGCATCGACGCATTGAGACGATTGCCCGTGTAAAGCTGAATACGATCTCCGACATCGTTAGCAAATCCCTGACAGACGGTAACATTTCCGACATCGAGTACAGGCTTGTTCTGGATGAGCTCCAGAAGTTTGAAGACCTGAAACGGGAGGTCTATGCCAAACAGGCGCCATCTCCGGTAAACATGGACGAGCTTCGAAAAAAACTCCTAGACGAAGGCCGCAAAGAAGCGCTCGCAGAAATCGCCAAACAGTTGAATTCCTCCTCAGCTGCGTTTGTGTTAGAGGCTCAGACCCACCACCTATGTACAGAGAATAATCAGCGAGTATGTGTCCCCCGACAATCATCAATCTGATCCAGCTATCTATCCCTGTCGCCACATTTATTATGGTGACCTTTATAATGCATCGGCAGAATAAGGTCGATGCCGGCCTTCGGAGGCTTAACGAGGAATGTCTCCGAGAGAAAACCCAGGTCTCTACCTCAGACTAATAGCAGAGGTCTCTACCTGCCCACTTTTTTGCCCCCCTTGAGCCCGGGCCGGCGAGGGTTGTGGGCCGTCCCTAAGCCCGGGCCGGTGAATTCCTCCTGAGCTGCGTTCGTATTAGAGATTCAGACCACCACCTACAGCAGGACCTTCCTGCTGTACGATACACACAATTTCTCTCCGTCTTTAGGGTCTTTCTGCTGCGGCATCTTCATGGAAGTCGTCGCTGGCTTTAGTAAGCCACCGCGGGTTGCTCTCTATCTGCTCACTTTTTTGCCCCCCTTGAGCCCGGGCCGGCGAGGGTTGTGGGCCGTCCCTAGGGCTCTGTATGGGTACTAAATTGGCGCGTGAAATGGTGCTGGGGGCGGCGGTGGGGCCCGGGAACGGTCCCATTAGTTTCTGCATTCACCCCCCTTGCTGCTAGCTCAGTCGGTTATTTTGCCGTTAGCGCAACGCAAGGAAGGTTCGCAGGTTACATTCCAGTTGGAGGATATTTTTCTTGTAATATTAAGTCTTATTCAAATTAACCCATGGAAAATAAATTAACCCCTTCACCCGTTCTTGTTGCGACCGTATTTACGCAAGTCAAAATAAGTTTATAACATTGTATCACATCCCATTCATATTCATTGATCAATCTTCGCGAGTCATCCAGCTTGAAAGTTTTTCCTCGTATATTGAATTTTTGTACATGTCTGTGCAATCGAAGTCATTACATTAGAAAAATCGGTTCCGTCAGCGCGATCGGCGCTTTGATTTTACAATGTAACATGACTGTGACACAAACAATTGTGTCAGGAAATTCTGTATAATTATTTATATAGTAATTTCCTCCCTTTAATTTTTGTTATATTTTCATTTAATTACCCCATTTTTTTCTTGTAATGATCTCCTTTTATTACCCCTCTTGTAATTCTCTTCTGATAAGATCGGCTGCATACATTAGTTTTATGTGTATCTGTTTTAATATTTGTATGTATGTGGATATGACTATATATAAGTAAATGTAAAATCTGCTAGGATTGGTTACTCGGTTCCAATTCAGTGGAGTGTCTCGGGTGTCCGAGAAACCTAGGTGGTTTAGACTTGAAAGATCACCGCGGCTGACCAGGTCGAAGTACGAGTCTTATATATGAAATAATTGGCTATTATATAGTCCGAGTCCAATTTTCTACGTATTTCTTGTATGTTTCAAGCACAAGTACAAGACATTGTCACATTATAGCACGCCCGTTTAACAATTTGTTCAGGAATATAGGGTCCTAGCATTAGGGTCTGAACCTAAGTCCTAACACATTGTAAGACCATGACAAAACTTTGATTTCAAGCAGCTCGTTCACAGATGATCGGTAGAAATGAAAAAATAATCAGCTCTAATGTTGGTGAAGTCTTTGTTTCCCGACAAATAAAATCGGAAAGTGTAAGTTACATTGCACAGGACAACGCTATTTTCGAATAAATCGGTTGAACTTAAAATACGATATCCCAGAAGCAGGGCTCAAATTTAATATTTTTTCCCACTCTCCAAAATATGCGAGTGGTTTAAATCATAACTGGCAAACATTTTTTTTCTACTCGCATTTTGCCGAAAATGCAAGTGTTAATTTTGAGCCCGGACTCTATTTTAAGTTTGTCAACCAACTCCTTCTCCCATTTCTTCACCGTCTTTATCGCCAGTGCGTTAGATCTATGTACTTTCTACGGTTTGTTTATTTCAGATTCTGTGCAAAGTTCATTGACATCACAAGATGTAATAAAAAAAAAACCGGATATCTGTTATTTTGACATTGATCCAAAGATGGTCGAAATCAGCATCAGAGTGTTAAAAGGCTTCTATAGTCATTACAAGGGTGTGGATAACATTTTTGATTGAAAATGAAATGAATATTGTAATTTTAAACTTTAATAATTAAAATCATAATAAGAAAATAAAGCGGTATCAAGTATTAATATTCATTAGGGGAAATATTTTTTGAAAACAGCAGATGTTTTAACATATATGCGTTCGTGTGTTGTGTAACGTAGTCAACAGACCGGATCCGCGTTTGAAACTAGTCATACAACAATTTACTGGTGTAAATTTTGCTTTTGATATTAAAACAAGCTAGGATTGTTTAGTTTTGATGATGTTATTGATTATTTTATTGAAATTACCTCATGAAGACATGTTTAAGAACATGTTTAAGCCAAAATTTTCACTCGCAAAAAAATGCTAGTGGTTTAAAACATAACTCGCAAACTTCATTTTCTACTCGCATTTTGCCGAAATGCGAGTGTTAATTTTGAGCCCTGAAAAGGATACTTTCGGCAGCATGGCGTCTTCCCTAGTTCACGGTAGCGACTGTGTAAGTTCATCCTATGAAATTTGCTTATGCGGGAAAAGTAATAAATATAAATATTGGTTTTATTAGTCTAAATAAAGTTTAACGGTATTGCCTGTGATGGGGAAACCATCCATTTTGTACGATCACGGATGGTTGAATATGGTGACATTGCGTCCATAGATGGGTATTGATAGACGTAAAACACACATATAGTTAAAATCAAATTCTTAGACAATAATCATCAGTGAACAAGCTGCTTTGATGTTTATCGTGTATTTTATTTCTGAATTATCATTTTGTATATGATATTTATCAAAAAGTAACACGTATCGACCTCATTTGAGATTTAACCGATTGTCCTTTTTTATTTGCTACGGCTTTTCAGAGTGTGTATTAACCGCAAGAAATGAATGAGTTCACACAGGAGAGAGGCGCCATTCGGTGTGTTCTCTACTAGCGTGTTCTTATTCGTTTGCAGGGATTAAGGTCTAAGTTGCTGGCGCCAGACTTATGCTGTTATTTACATACAACAGAGAAAGGAGCTTTTGTTACGACAATTCTACCGCACTCAGCTTGCTAGAAACATGTTATATGGCAAGGCATTGCTTATGTCTAAAACCAAGATTAGTCGAGAAATAGGTCAAAATCCATTTTATACAGCTGAGCAATAATATAGACCTACGTATATGTTCAAATGGCAGATTTGGCCAGGTAGTTTGCACATTACACTTTTCTTACATTATGCCTGTCCGAGTTATAGATTCAATGATTCAAGTGCTAAAATAACACTATGTTGCTAAAATACACAATGTTGTGTAGGTGTGTATTTCTTTTTTTTATGATTTAAAAAGAAATTGATAAATTGCTTACGTAACAAAGCATATATGTCGATTGTGATTGACAACCAATTTATTCTTCGCGTGTAAGTATAGAGGATGGACTAAAAATAATCATGACTTGACATGTGCCTTAGTAAATGCGATAGACGCTGACATTTTATCATTGTGCGAAACCAACCTTACTTGACATCGACAACTATGTATGGTTTGGACACTATCACGAATGCTTACATATAAACGCTCCTAAGTGGTCTGGTGTCGGTATATTGATAAAATCATGGATGTTAGACAATTATTATTATTTTGACATTACTATACTTGACAAAACTTGCGAAGGAATTTTTCTGAGTGATTAAAGCATCGCACTTAGAGTTTAATATTCTGTTTTTCATGTTATTTACTACCCGAAAACTCAGTCTGGGGTAGAGAGAGATATTCATTTATAGAAGTAGTGATTTTGTTAAAATATGTGGTGATTTCAATTCTAGAATTGGCGACTTATCTGATGTTTTGGGTGATATTAATATTTTGACAAGTAGGGTTGCTATAGACACCTTGTTAATCAACATGGTAGGGAATTTATTGATTATTTAAACGAATCAAAATGTTGTGTATTGAATGGGTGATTTAAAGGTGACAATTATACGCGCAACTCGTCAAATGAAAGGTCCGTAGTAGACTATATTTTTGTACCCCAGGACAACTTTCAGTGTTGGAAATCGTTTCACATTACCCCGATACAGACTATAGTTGACGATCACAATCTGCATGATTTACTGGGTCATCGCGCGAGGTTACCTGACCATTCCGTGTTGAAGGGTCAGCTTATAGTCACTGGATTAGTCAATCATACGTCATCGATCGATACAGACTATAGTGACCTAGACACTGGACGAAAATATACACTTAACTGTATACCTTGTAATTTCATGTACAATGAATATGCCCGCAATGCATTGTTGGATGTTATCGCGCAAATCGAACACTGCAGAGACACGCAACAGGATATTGACAATATATACATTAAGTTATGTAAAGTTATTTAGAAAGAAATTTATTACAAAATTCCAAGATATAAGGCTACCAGTCGCACTAAAAAAAGAAGATAACAAGCCTTTCTGGAATGATGAACTGAGCAATCTATGGCAATCAATGCATAATTGTGAAAATAGTTTTATTTACTGTAAAGGGACGCAATGGGAAGAGAACCCAAGGAACAAGTTTGACAAGCGTCTTCATCAGTATGAACGGGCATATAGACGGGCGATGGCTGGAGACATAGAATCTATGACAACTTCGAATCCGACACATTTCTGTGAAATGATAAAAAAATTAACCCTCGAAAAGACAATTTGATCCCGAAAGAGGTGATTGGTGAATATGGGAACGTGGCGAGAGAGAAGGCGGTGATTTATGATAGGTGAACCCCTGATTTTGAGAACTAATATTATGGATCTGACAATAGTGAATTTGATGGTGATTTTTACCAAACGATAAGAATACAAAATCAGTTAATGGAAATGAATATAGCTGATCCATTGTATTCGGCGAACGTTACGCTTAACCGGGATTTATCTATAAAAGAGGTAGCGAGTATTGTCATGGCAACGAAATCAAAATCTTCGTGCGGTATAGACAGTATTCCCTATGTGGCATTTAAAAACCCAGTAGTTATCGCAGTACTTCATAAAATAAATTTTCAATTGATATTTGACACAAACATTATACTATGTGATTGGAGAAAGGCTGTGATACATCCAATATTAAAAGGCAGTAACTTTGATTAACGTGTTCCGCTGAATTACCGTGGTATTAGCCTGCTTTCGTGTATCAGTAAACTTTACAGTGCATTAATTAACCGGAGATTGACATCATATCTTAATGAAAATGATATTCTGGCAGATGAGCAAAATGGCTTCATTAGATACCGTTCATGTGAGGACCATGTTTTTGCCGTAAATTGTGAAATACAAAACAATGATAAAGTATTTACGGCTTATATTGACTTGAAAAAGGCCCTTGACTTTGTGGATAGAGAAATGATGCTCTCAAAATTACTATCATATGGTATAATTAATTAAGCCATGACATGTGACATTTTGTGGCATAATTCTAACTCAATAAAACTCCGGATATATATACATCTAAATATATTGTTTTCCTGAGGTTTGTACCGAAATTCACTGAGAATCTTTAAAAGTCAATGTTTGAAAATATGAAAGTTATAAAATACATAACCCTTAAATTTCCTAGGTAGTCTAAACGATTCAAATATATTCTCCTTGATGTGTAGTTGTGCACCTTTGAGTTTGCTTCAAAATTAATTGAGGCTTGACAGAGTTATTACCCCTATGTTTGTTAAAATATGATTCTTCGATAAGTATTTTGTGCCACTCATGATTAAAATCAGTAGGTAAGAGTTAAGTTACCTTCCTCTGTGTAATTGTGTATGTTTTTTTTTTTTTCATAAGTTCTGGTTCTGTGTCTAGTTCCGAACATTCCTATTTCATAACTACTAACTATGTCGTATGTCAATAAAATGTTTAACAAAGGATTCTAAAGGATTTAATATACTGAATAACAGTTCGTTACATTAATACACTTAGGAAACTGTATAACCTATCCCCTCAGTTCTAGGCCATCAATAAAAGGCAATACCCTTTTACAAATTACAATTACAGCCCTATCTCCTCTCCAGCAACAAAATTAACACAAATTGAATCAACGAGTCACAGCACACAGCAGTAATTGTCTTCTATGAGGAAATATCGTCGCCACAATTAAATATTCTGTCACTGTTGCAACGACCTTTATCACAAAACCTTAATTGGAATAATAACATTTCTGTCCTTTTGAGACAAGGTTATACTCATACTTTTAGGTCGTGTGCACCTTGACAATGAAAACGTTTTATTTCTGTTTCAAGCTGTCGTTTTCTACTGCTAATTTCTTTTTAACTAAATTCTTATTTAATCATGGACACTGTTCGGCTTCCTGGTGTTTTAAAGGATATTGGTTTAGTTTGACTAATTGAATTGATACGTGTGTAATTAATAATAATTGCTGACTAAAACACATACCACAATCATGTAGACTAAAGGTTAATATGTCGTGATTTTAAGTTCCCGGTTACATCAACAGCAACATATTTACGATTCCTAAATAATATTCCAAACCTAGGAATGAAATTGTCATTTATAATATCCTACCAGATCCGAGACAAAATTGATTGTTGCTCGAAGTCAAACTGAGACTGCAAGTCGAGAATTCTTCATTCGTTGATTGTTAAAATTAATTTGAATACAAATTCCTTGAAGTTCTGTGCAATAATCGAATGCATCTTCTCCTTCTTCGATTTTTTCATCTTTGCAGTCACATTATGGAAGTACGAGGATTTGTTTTATTCGACATTTCTATCTCAATCTGCAAGCATGCACTTGTTTGAGTAATTACACCACTCACAGAATGAAAATTCATGTGTTCATTCCGGGAATAAGTTTTCTTGTTTAACTATACACATGGGTATCGTTTGATATCCTCAGAACTTGTACTCTCTCTCTTGGTATTTACTTAGGAACCTCATATCGTTACTTTTGATACTTGGGAACCATCTTTATCTAAGTTGTGAGAACATGTAGACTGAATATTTTGTCAAATATCTAAAATTTATTTTGTATTGAAAAAATATTTTGCATATTTTGACCACAATGTATCTTTAAACGCACAAAAGCTTGACATTCTAATCCAACGTTTGCATGCATACGGCTATATCTCCGATGGTTGTTCTACTACCGTATACCGGGTTGACCTGATTTGACTATTTGAGTTTATCGTCGCTTCGACAGCATTTCAGTCATATAGCGACGTCCAGCTAATTACAGGTGGAGGAAAACCCCGAATGAACAGATGCATCCGGGTAGAACCACCAACCTACCGCAAGCCAGCTTGAAGGCTTCCTCACATGAAAA
>CM037779.1:72418981-72468981 GCA_021229015.1 Solen grandis | reverse complement strand
CAACTTCTTTTTGCAATAATGGTTATGAGGTGACCATTTGTGTAAAATGAAATGAAATTTTGGCCATTGCTTCATAGAAGAATTTTGAAATTTTCTATGTAGTGTATATATGGAAATAGCTGACCTGTAGTGGGCCCATTACGGGTTCAATTTAAAACTTTATTTTAGCAATTGTAGACAGCCATGAGGTTGACATATTTGTTACCAAATGAAATTAAATTATGACCATAGGATTCAGAGTAGAAGATTTTTAAAGTTTTTAAGTAATATTACTTTTGGTTGCCATGACAACCAGAGTTCTGCATGAATCAAGTTTATTTAGCAACTTTTGTAAAGGTAACGCAAGGATCATTCATGCCAAGTTTCATCAATTTCAATTTCAGAGGAGATGTCATTTAAAATAATGATGATGACAGACCACTAAGAGGAACACAACAGACCATGGGCGCAGCATGATCACAAAAGCTAACCTTGAGTATGATGTTCTCTGGTGAGCTAATAAAAAGGAATACATTTTTTAATACAGAGGTCTAGCGATTTTTTGAGGGTGAATGGGATTGGCAAAAAAAACCTTGAAGAATCGCAGTATTCCAAGAATCATTCAAATGTCAAATGTTGATATTTGTTGAGACCTATATATGTTGTGTATTCATTCGGAAATTATTTTGTTTTGTTATGTTTAGCCTTTAGTAACTTTTTAAACTTAAAATATGTTTTGCCATTAGAAAAAATACCACAAGCATAGCCTTCAGTGCGAGAATTAAGTCAGAAAGAAGTTTGTTTTCTTTAATTCACCAATCACTTGATTGACAACATTTGTTTTAGTTGTCTATTATGGCGTCGATGCATTATCTTCACATGCTTGTAATCAATACCAAATATTATGTTGTGGTTTGTTTGCCTGTGAGCAGCTCTCTTTCTTTCTCTTTCCATCTACTTTTCTCACAAAAAGAAAACAAAATCGGTTCCTTGAATGAAAGTTGATTAATCAAGAGGACCTTTCACAGTTTGTAACATGATCAGTAGGTGCAAAAATATGTTTTATACGGGCATGTTGATATTATGATTTGCCATCTTACTCTCTAGAGATTTGACAATGTGTGGAAAGAAATAAAAAACATCTCAGTCAAGGTGTAAATCACAGCGACATGTGGTCTTAGGACCTGGTTGCCAAGGACATACAGGTAGACTTGACAATGACTTTGAAGAATTGCAGAGAAATTATATAGGATATACAATCTAGGGTCCAGGCACGGAGCTCAGGAATCCAAAATTGCATGTTTGAAGAATCGCCCTAATATCTATATTGAATAAGAAGGGCTAAATCAAGGGACCTGAAGCTTGTAGCTTGAGTCATCGCCAGTATTCAATGTATTGCCATATTTTGATATTGCGAGATGCCTGTAATAGGAACAGATAAACATCAAATAAAGAGTATTATATTACCCTGTTTACTGATTTACTAATTTAAAAAACAAACAGAAGTTGTATATAATGAAAATCAATATGGTCCTTTATGCTATGCTAAGATCCTCAGATTCTGCTGAACCAAGGAATGCATTGTGGTATAGATGGTACAGAGGTAGCATTCATGAATGCAGGTCTGAAAGATGTGGGTCTGAGTTCCACAGAACATATACCATGATCCGGCTATACACTCTCAATCATATTCTGCTTAACAGCCTGTTAATATATATCTGACTTTTTTTTTTTGACATTTTTTACTTGTCTTGACTATTTGAGTTTACCATCGCTTCAACAGTATTTCAGTAATATAGCGACGTCCAGCTAATTACAGGTGGAGGAAGACCCTGAATGCATGGAGGCATCAGGGTAGAACCACCAACCTACCTTTGACATTTTTGTGTTGGCAGACAGATGGCAATTAACCTCAGCTTAGGCCCTTTCTGCATGTCTCTAGGCAGATGCAGTGGCAGCGTGGCAGAAATATAGAGGTAGGGTCAACAAATGGCCGGGAGGGTTCAGACACCAATCACTGAGTGACCTTCCCAGGCCCAAAGTACTGGTCTAACTCAGAAAATTATCAAGGTTTAAATTACTGGTCGAACTAACAAACCTTCAAAGGTTTAAGCACTAGTCTGGTCCAGCTTATGAACCATCAAGGATTTGTATAAATTGCAAGAGCTTGTTTCCCAATCAATCTAAAAAGAAATAAGTTGAGAGACTACAAAAATATTTTCTTTGGATTTGTTACCTTCAATTAGGAACAAGCCATTGATATGTATTGGCAGGGATTCAAACATGCATCCTCTTCATAAAACACACATTTCTATCAGCCATAAATCAAATTTCTTTTTATAATTGATTTTAAAGGGAACAACATAATAACATCAATAATGATAACAAGAGGGCCATGATGGCCCTGAATCGCTCACCTGAGTAAAGGTTTACCCAAGGAACATCAGTCTGTATTAAAACATTTTGAAATCTTGCCAGTAGTTTTGAAGGAGATAATCCCTACAAAGTTTTATCAAATTCTGTCCAGCTGTTTCAGAGGATGTCATTTAGAGATTTCGCTATACACATATAAGGCAAATTAGCCCCGCCCATGGCGACCATGTTTTTTTACGGATTGGAATAATTTTAGCAACTGTTGTGAAGCTTCACCAAATGATCATCCCTGCCAAATTCAATCAAATTCTGTCCAGCAGTTTCAGAGTAGATGTTGTTTAAAGGTTTCACTATACACATATAAAGCAAATTACCCCGCCCCTGGCGGCCATGTTTTTTTATATATATTGGAATAATTTCAGCAGCTTTTGTGAAGCTTCACCAAACGGTCATCCCTGGCAAATTTAATCAAATTCTGTCCAGTGATTTCAGAGGAGTTGTGGTTAAAAATGTTCACTATATACATATAGAGCAAATTAGCCCCGCCCCAGGTGGCCATGTTTTTTTACGGATTTGAATATTTTTTGCAATTTTTTTGAAGCTTCACCCAAGTATCATCCCTGCCAAATATAATCAAATTCTGTTCAGCGGTTTCAGAGATGTTGTTAAAAAATTTCACAATATACATATAAGGCAAATTAGGCCTGTCCCTAGTGGCCATGTTTTTTTCCTGATCAGAATAATTTGAGAGTTACCCACGGAACATCTGTACAAAAATATTTTGAAATCTGGCCAACAGTTTTGAAGGAGGTGATTTTTAAAGTTTTCCTATTTTTTTCTTTTCTGTTGCCATGGCAACCCAGAGTTTCACATGGATCAAGTTTATTTTCGCAACTTTTGTGAAGGTTCACCCAAGGAACATCCCTGCCAAGTTTAATCAAATTCTGTCCAGTGGTTTCAGAGGAAATGTTGATTAAAGTTTTCCCTATATACATATAAGGCAAATAAGCCCCGCCCCTGGCGGCCATGTTTTTTACGGATCGGAAAAATTTTAGCAACTTTGGTAGAGGTTGACCCAAGGAACATCTATACCAAATTATTTTGAAATCTGGCCAGTAGTTTTGAAGGAGATGATTTTTAAAGTTTTCAAATTATTTTTCTTTTTGTAGCCATGGCAACCAGAGTTCTTCATGGATCAACTTTATTTTAGCAACTTTTGTGAAGATTGACCTAAGGATCATCCCTGCCAAGTTTAATCAAATTCTGTCCAGTGGTTTCAGAGGAGATGTTGTTTAAAGGTTTCTCTATATACATATAAGGCAAATAAGCCCCGCCCCTGGCGGCCATGTTTTTTTACGGATCGGAATAACTTTAGCAACTTTGGTAGAGGTTGACCCAAGGAACATCTGTGCCAAATTATTTTGAAATCTGGCCAGTAGTTTTGAATAAGATGATTTTTAAAGTTTTCAAATTATTTTTCTTTTTGTAGCCATGGCAACCAGAGTTCTACATGGATAAACTTTATTTTAGCAACTTTTGTAGAGCCTCAACCAAGGAACATTCCTGCCAAGTTTCATTAAATTCTGTCCAGCGGTTTCAGAGGAGATGTCGTTTAAAGCAAATTGTTGACGACGCACATCGCACGACGCACGACGATGGACGACGGGTGATCACAACAGCTCACCTTGAGCACTTCGTGGTCAGGTGAGCTAAAATATGTATGAAACGAAAACTGACGCTATTTTGAATAAAGGTAAAACCAAGCTGACAGCATGAGCAACTTGAGTCTGGTTGGAGGTATATTCCTAGAGTATAAGATGAATATGACTGATAATCAGAAAACAGTATATCGAACTATCGTTATTTACAGGCTGGTCTGATTTTTAAACTGTCTGCATGTTATTTTTGTGTTTCGTGCAAAAAAAAATGGATATATTCCATTACACAATCCTAATGAGATGTCTTTGGACGTATGTCAGATGCTGGATTAGATTTATCAGAGGAAACATTTCCACGGGCAAAGTTTTGTTCCAGACATCACATGCATTGTAATTAAATCACTGTCTGATGTATAACAGGTAAAGAATAAGTAGATTTACTATCTGCATCAAAGATAACAATTCTGATCGGCAGTAAGTAAAGATTCTGCAACTCTTAAGATGAAGCTGCAACATTCCAACGTAGGTCACTTATGACTGATATTGGTGTTTGACGGGTTTTCAAGTTAGTGTGAAAAAAATACCATTTTCTTCTGTAGGGAATTTAAACAGGGTTAAACAACATAACCATTTACACACCACACTTCTAAATGCCAAATTAGTGCTCTGGAAGTCCCATCAACCATTAGTTACACATTCATTTTCAATCTCTTCAATTCATAGAGCATCATTTATCAGCTATGGGTGAACTGACTTGTCGGCTGTCAAAAGCAGTACAATGAAGAACTCATACTTCTCCTACAGATTTATACCTGTCAAGAGCTTTCAGCAAGAGTAATTAATCTTTTACCACAGGAAAGCTGATAGGGAAATGACCTATGCAATCCGTGTTAAGCCAGATCAACCTACACATATATCTAACACGTGGGTTGGTACTTTGTGCCTCTAAGGTAATGATAGATATATGCCTCCCATGGGATTAGAACCCACAAATCCTATTGTTTGCTCCACTATTTGACCAGTGCTTGAGTTAACCCTTTCCCTCATACAGACTCATTTTGACGCACTCAGTAGGTACCACATAAAGCCTGATCTGCAGAAAACCACAGTTAAACCTTACCAAATTTAATTACAAAATCCTCATTTCAAGACCACTGAGGAGCAGCGAACAGCATAAAACCTGATCAGCCTGCGAGTTACTCACAGGCTGATATGGTTTTATGCTGTTCGCATAGGTCTTTTCATGGTGTCCTCTATGAGGGAAAGGGTTAACAAACTGTCGGTGTGTTGTTAAAGCAGCTCATTCACAGATGATTGATAGAAATAAGAAAAACGAATTTCTTCTCACTCTCCATAATGTTGGTTACTGTTTGTTGCCAAATTTGTTGACAAATAAACTTGGCAAACCTATGTCACATTGTACGGAAAATGTTTTATGTTCTTCATATAGGTTTCATAATTCTAAATATAGGTTCAATACAGTTGTTGCAATATTGCCTTATGGAAAACCCCTCATTGTTATACTATCACAGAATGTTGTATTAGATGACCATGTGTCTGTTGGTCGGTATTGATAGGGGTGATACCCACAGACAGTTAAAAATAAAATTCTAACTCGATGACCATCTGTGAACGAGCTGCTTTAAGCAATGATAGGTTATAATGTTTTCTTCACATAATCAAGTGGGGTAGGGTCAAGGTCACACTAATCATGCAAGAGCCATACTTCTCCAGTGAGTTTATTTACAGCAAGGATTTCTATGGAGAGTATCTTTGGCCTGACAACCACTGCAGCTAGTTATATCTGTGGTGTTTATTTTTACCCTGGTTTTACCCTGTAAGCTGTTTACGATACCTGGGATGATAGCTCTCACAGTAATTGAATTTTAATTGCCAAATAGAAATAGCTAATTCATTGTAAATCAATTATCCAAATGAATGAAACATTCATTTATGAGTCAATTTATAGACTAGATTTTATTACATCATGAATTATGCCATTTACGTCATTTGTGTATTATTAAAAGGTAGTCATTCCACCTTATTGGATATCTTAAGAATAGATGTGGATGATCTGAAGCCTGTTTAGACAGCTAAAACTATGAATTCAAAAGTAAGTTAATGTAGATTTTTTTTTTTTACATAAAACAGGCTTCTAAGTTTACAAAGATATCTTCATATAAGAATGGATGCTAAAATCTGAAGGTTGCTCAGTGTAATCTATTCCAAAGTGTTCACATTTACTGATGAAATATTTGCAAACTGATCTGAGTTTACATCAGCCATTTTCTGGATAATTTACTTGACTGTGATATGTTAGGTCACTAGTTGTATTATAAGATAAGTTACTAAAAATACATGGTAACATTATTTATGCTAAGAGATGATCAAGTGTCCTTTCTCACTATCTATATTACTAGTTGAATTATTTCTAAATCTTAAAAAGAACATAAATGTGACACAAAACCACAATAACATGAGGGGTTGTACAAGAGGACAATAAATATGTATATTTCCCACCATGCAACAGAACAGGATGTGATAAGAAACCATGCAGACTACAAAATACAGGTGCACTCTTGCATGCATATAAAACCCATTACACTTAAACTATTCAGTTACTGTAGACTTAATGGCTCTTCATATTTTTCACTTTCCTTCCGGACTGTTAACAATGAATACTGACTTCCGCAAGAAATGTTATAGCCCTGGCAGCACTAAATGCCAAGAAAATGAC
The DNA here is from genome assembly GCA_021229015.1 of Solen grandis. Classification (NCBI taxonomy): domain Eukaryota; kingdom Metazoa; phylum Mollusca; class Bivalvia; order Adapedonta; family Solenidae; genus Solen; species Solen grandis. Next base: position 72,462,234 of record CM037779.1, on the reverse strand, counting down.
TTACTGCATCTTTAGAGAACATTTTTAATTCAAATAAGTCTCAAGATTCACTCTAAAGCCACCTTCCTCCAACTCATACACATACAAGTTATAAACCCTTTCCCTCATATAGAGATGTTTTGATGCATTGGCAAACAACAGACCTAGCCAGATCCAGCGGCTGCTTTGAGTCATAAATTTGTACATGAATATTTATGAGGCAAAAGACTGATAAACTGATTTATTTACATGGATGTGAAGTGAATCATGTGTTTAAACAAAAGGTAATTTACAAACATTTAATCTAACTAGGGACCACTTTTTGTATTCTGCTGGCTTAAAACACATTTGAATGTATTTCGTACAAATAACAAGAGGGCCATCATGGCCCTAGAATGCTCACCATAGTACCATCAGCTTAATTGAACAATTTAGTTTAACTATGATTAAAATTTCACATAAAAAAGCAATTTCACAGTTTTTATACAGACCAAATAAGAAAATTAGCCAACCATCTGCAGGACTTATTTTTTAGTGGATCAAAACCACATAATGACAGTATAGAACCATGGGCTTATCACATTTTTATAACAAAATTCAACTCTGTACATTGGTTAGAGAAAAGAAGAAATATTATATCAATTATTGTTTAAATTACTTCAAAGCATAGGCAATGCACACCCATCATTTTTTTTTTCTTTTATTGATTAATTAAAGACCCACGGCCATTATAGCCTGTTAAGGCTAGGCATTATGTGTGGCCTTAATTTTGAATTTTGAGTTACTTTTGAAATAATATAAATTTCATTAAAGAAATCCCTAACTGCTGCAATAAAAGCCAAAGATGTAAATGTCTGTAAGAGGTCTTGGAAAAAGTTCAATTTTGAATTTTAATAGCTAAATAGCTAGCAAGGAGATTTCCTTGAAAAGAGCCGAAAAATGGGAGAACTATTTGGGAATCCAGGTGCACACTGTTTGTCCCCCATTGGAGGCTACAATCCAAGAGGGCTCATAATGGATGGGTACTTGAATTATTTCTGTTGTTTGAACCAGTGGTGTCCTCCAACAGAACGAGAGGGCTGTCAATTTGGGGGAGGCTTATACTATGGACAGAAAATAGGTTTGAGGAAAGAAGAGAGAAGCATTATCCAGGAGGATATGTGAACCCTTTTATCCAAAATGAGCTAGAGAGAAAAAAAAAAAAAGAAAGATGAAAAAGAAAAAAGACAAATTCCTCTTTTAGGAATTTAGATAGCTGAAAAGCACAAGCAAGGATAAAAATACTTGTAGATAGCTGCCTAAGGGCCTAAATGTATAGTTCTTATTTAGAACATTTGTATCAACCTTTTGGTATTTAAATTAAGATAGCTAATGCTTTTTGGTAAATAGGTTGATATCTTACCACAGTATTGGTGATATTTTTTTTTGGTATTTGCCTCTGTAATATTATGTGAATTAAGCCAAGCACCTAACCGCGTGGATTCAAAATCCCGGCAGGGTTATTCGAATTTTCATGTGAGGAAGCCTTGTAGCTGGCTTGCAGTAGGTCGGTGGTTCTACCCGGATGCCTCTGTGCATTCGGTGTCTTCCTCCACCAGTTTTTAGCTGGACGTCACTATATGACTGAAATACTGTCGAAGCAACTGTAAACTCAAATAGTCAAGTCAAATAAGTTGAATTCTCAATGTACAAGGTGACCATGCACCTAAGATGGTATTCAGCTGAACCTAAGCATACCTATGGCACTGGGTGATATCCGGGTCTGGGTAGATCCCTGAACCCCCCCACCCCCCTGCTGGGAGTGCATACTTGTTACAAGCTACACTTGTTTTACCTTCGGAATTTAGGCTTTTTATCTCAACAAAAAATGAAACTGAGTTTTATCGCATAGTTTTACTTAATAAGAAGAATTTTATTCGCTTCATTAGGGTGACCACCTTTTATGCTACTTCCCCCATGTGTCCCTGTTTTTATCAACATCCCTCCTGTGGAGTAGTACTTAGCTAACAAAACTATCCCATAGGAGATCTGCCTTGGGATTATGTTGCTTTTAATATCAATTTTTGATTTTGGATGTTATGGTTTATCAAAACCAAAATATTAACCATTCTGGCCATATTCAATTCATGTTATATTTAAAATTTAGCACCACCCCATCGGAAGTGTGTTTATTTATTGTTGGACCGCCCACTAAATAAATATTGACAGTCTCCCAGCAATGAGAGACTGCTGTCTTGGGTGTCTAAGAGCAAAGACCCCAGTCGCACTATCGACATGATGTTGTTTGATTTACTGGCAAAGGTTACTGTCTCTCACCGTGAGAAACTGCTGCCTTGGCTACCCAAGGGGCCCACGCTGCCCTGGCCAGGATTTTGGTCCCCAGAACTCACCACGCCAAGAGCATCAATTACAGTTATATTGTGGCCCCACTTGAACCTGCTGCCTCAGTCGGGCCCCCCCCTTTTTTACTTGGCCCGTTGAACCCCGGAACAAGACCACCCTTCTTTTCCGGCCCTACCTATCCAGCTTGGTTTTTTTTAAGGGATCAACCTCATTTTAAAAAATTTGGTAGAGAAAAATTAGGTGGCCATTTGTGCCATGGCCATTTGTGCCAAATGAAATTAAATTCTGACCATTAGTCTCAGAGATGATGATTTTTGAAATTTTCCATAAAGAGTATGTAAGGAAACTAAAAAAAACACATGGGGGCCTCATTTTTTAAAGGATAATCAAACACATGGGGGCCACATTTTTTAAAGGATAATCTTCATTTTAGCAATTATGGTAGAGAAAAATTAGGTGACCATTTGTGCCAAATGAAATAAAATTCTGACCATTAGTTTGCAGAGAAGATGGTTTTTGAATTCTTCTATGTAGAGTACACAACCCTTTTGGGGCCTCATTTTTTAAGGGATTAACTTCATTTTAGCAGTTATGGCAGATGACCATTTATGTCGAAGGAAATTAAATTCTGACCATTGGTTTCAAAGGAGGTGATATTTAAAGTTTTATTACATAAAATGGTGTTGATTGCCATGGAGTTTTGCATGAATCAAGTTTATTTTAGCATTTTTTGTGAAATCCACCATGGCAAGTTTCATCAGTTTCTACCCAGCAGTTTCAGAGGAGATGACGTTTGAAGAAAATTGTTGACACACAACACACGATGGAAGATGAGGGACGATGTACAAAGGGTGATCCCTATAGCTCACCTTGAGCATATTGTGCTCTGGTGAGCTAAAAACTGAAATAAAATTTAAAGAGCTTAAATAATACATTAAAAGATAACAACATATTATAAGAAATAACCTCCATAAGCTACCTTCAAATAAAGAAGAAGATGATGTTCATCACTGAAGATCTAAGTAAACATTATATTCCTATCTAGCATTTTTCCGTCTTTCTTTCAGTTTTCTCTTCCACGCCACATTTTCAAAAAATAAAATTAAACGAAATCATTAAAAAAAATATGTGCCATAAGGCGCCATAGTCCAAGCTGTGGATGCTTATGTCTTGGTTTCTAACTCCTTTGGGTGCAAGAATTTTTTATGGTCTTCCCAGGTGCAAAGTACTGAATTAGTATAAGGTGTAAGAACTTGTTTACCTAAGTAAATAAACTAAACATGAGAAGAAGGGATCCGTGACAAAATCTAACACTAGTCTTTCACTACACAACAACTATTTATGAACCATATCAACCATGCTAACAGCATAAAGCCTGACCACCCTGCAAGAAACTCACAGTCTGATCTGGTTTCATGATATTCTCTAATGTCACTTTCAATTTGGCTGGGATTATCTTTTGTCATGACCTATATGACAGGTCATCTGATGTAGTGCACACCAGCAGGGGACCCATGAGTCTATTCAAGTCTGACACCAGCAAGGGACCAGTTTATTCAAGTCTGATACCAGCAGGGGACCAGTCTATTCAAGTTTGACACCAGCAGGGGACCAGCCTATTCATGTTTCACATCAGCAGCAGACCAGTCTATTTAAATTTGACACCAGCAGGGGACAAGTCTATTCATGTTTGACACCAGCAGGGGACCAGTCTATTTAAGTCTGGACACCAGCAGGGGACCAGTCTATTCAAGTTTGACACCAGCAGGGGACCAGTCTATTCAAGTTTGACACCAGCAGGGGACCAGTCTATTCAAGTCTGACACCAGCAGGGGACCAGTCTATTCATGTTTGACACCAGCAGGGGACCAGTCTATTCATGTTTGACACCAATGCAAAATTAAGCCACCATCATCCCAAGAGATTCTATCACACAAAACTATTTTGTTTCACAGTTGTTGTTTTTTTTTCTGAGCCAAAACAGCAGTGATAATATATCATCTCTAGTCTCAAAGGGGCCATTAGGCATTTTTATATTACATCAGACTGATGGATCTGGACTGTTGCTAGGCAACATCCAGTATATACCTTTTGTGTATGCTCAAATTTATCATATTTCCCATGTTAAAATAGCTCCTTAACAAGATCCTTGAACTATCACTAAAGCTCAGTATTATGGAAAAGAATCCTTTTTTATTTATCTAAAATAGATCAGTGGGTTATACATTGTATTTGTTTAAAGCAAGGTTAACTTAACCCTTTCCCTCATAGAGGAAACCATGAAAAGACCTATGCGAACAGCATAAAACCAGATCAGCCTGCGAGTAACTCGCAGGCTGATCAGGTTTTGTGCTGTTCGCTGCTCCTCAGTGGTCTGGAAATGAGGACTTTATAATTAAATTTGGTAAGGTTTACCTGTGGTTTTCTGCAGATCAGGCTTTATGTGTTACCTATTGAGTGCGTCAAAATGAGTCTATATGAGGGAAAGGGTTAAGAGTATATGTAACATTACAGTACAACGCCGCTATATCGCGGACTGCTATTTCGGACTGCTAAATGTATTCATATTGATACAGAAATGAAACATTCAAAAAAAAAATAAGTGGCAAATGCACAAAAAATGGAATAAATATCTTTGTGTTGCATGGATGATAAATAGAAAGAAACACTTACACACAGTAACATTTCTAGCATGGAAACTAAGCATGGTGAATAAATGCAGAATGGCAGAGCTGGTCACATACAGTATGCAATACTTGGCTTATTCTACAAATGTACATTTCTTGTCTCTCCTTGTCTTTTTAGAGTGCAATTACAAACAAGAACCATCATTGAAAATGATGAATACCCCCAGATACTGCTTTGTCACAGTTACTATAACCATGTCAAACAGGCTTGATAAAGCTGAAGGATAAAAATAAAAACAAAATCAGTTAGAGCTCTGGGTCGAATTCCACCAACAATTCCTAGCGTTAAGTAAAACTTAAATACTTAATTGCAAATTTCATTATCCTTGTTTCTCTTTAAATGTACATAAATATTTCATTTGTTAACAAATATTGTTAGTTTTAAAGGTAATAATTGATTTTGGATTAGCTATTTACTTGAATAATTCTTAAAACAGGAATGATGGAATGCGTTTCTACTCAGTTTAAGAATTTAAGTATTACTTAGCACTAAGTATTGTTGGTGGAATTCGAGCCAGATACACTTATTTTGCTCACCTGAGAAATATGCTTCATTGCCTTTTATAATAAAGTCATACTTAATACAAAATCCATACAGAAGTACAGCAAATAATCTTAATTCCACACAAAAACTGTACCTGTGTCCAAATTTTGATGGTCGACTATGAAATCAAGTGACCCCTAGGGTGTCCACAAGGCCATATTACATACCAAATATCTTAACTCCAGTCATTTAAGTTTCTGATAAGAAGATTTTTCTAGATTTTCCTATATAAGCATATGTAAAATCAAGTGTCCCTGGGGCAGGGCCAATTTGACCACTGGGTCATGATTTGAACAAACTTATTAGAGGTCTACTAGACAATGCTACACACCAAATATCTAAGCTCTAGGCCCTGCAGTTTTGAAGAAGATTTTCAAAGATTGCATTTGAAACTCTATTTCTAGCTCCAGTGACCTTCTTTTTCAACCAATCAAAACAATTTGAACAATTTTGATAGTGGCCCTCAATCCTGTGAACTTTGGTCAAAATCCATTCAGACGAGATGTTGTTAACAGGAAATTGTTGACAATGGATGCATGGATGATGGATGCTGGACACTGACCCACTCTTATAGTTAACCATGAGCACATTGTGCTCAGGTGTGCTAAAAAGCAGCTAGAAATAGTGTGGACAAAATATAGTCAATAAATATAACAAAGGGCCATAACTCATATAAAAACAAGCCTGTCATGATGTGCCAAGGATATGCCCAATTAGACCTGGTACTTATAAACTTTGAAGTTAATTGAAGTCTGACCAGTGGTAGCCGAGAAATAATGTAGGCTAAATATATTCAATTTATATAAAAAGGGCAATAACTCATATAAAATCAAGCAAGTCAAGATGTGCCAATGATATGCCCAACTTGGCTTGTTACTTATTAATGCTGTGACGTTAAAGCAAAATCAGACCATTGGTAGCCAAAATATGGTCTAGACAAAATATATTCAACAAGTAACTGGTGTTGCACGCAACACATGAGTCCCCTACCAGTGAGGTGCATAATTTTTCTGTTACCACAGAAATCAGAATTTTGGTCCAAGACAAAAACAACAAAGTAACGCATATAATCTCCATACTGCCATCTATTCATATACAAAGTTTCATAATATTATCTAAACAGTTTTTAAGTTATCACAGGATCCAGATTTCCGGACAGATGGAAAGACGGAAGACAAACCTATAGTCCCCTCCAATGAAAACACCTGTAGGGGACTAATAAAGGGCTAAACTCATTTAAAATCCAGCTGATGAAAACATCCCGATGCTAAGCACAACTAGACTTGGTACTTATTAATGCTGTGAAGTTAAATAAAGTCCAACCAATAAGCTAGCTGAGAAATAGCACAGACAAAATACATTAAAGAAAATATAACAAAGGGCCATAACTAATTCAAAATCAGGCAAATCATGATGTGCCAATGATATGCAAAACTAGGCATGGTACTTACCAGTCTTGTAAAGTTTGATCAAAAATCCAACCAATGGAAGATGAGAAATATGGTGGACAAATCTTATCTACAGACAGACTGACCAACTGACAGACGGATACTGCCCCCATACTTTGTGTCTAGGGGTATAATAAAGCTTACTTGCAATAGTATCATCATCATCATCATCATCATCATCATCATCATCATCATCATTCACAATAAAGATGAAGCAATTTTATATTACAGCTTGATTTATGAACTGTCAATCTGAGATTGACTTGTGTCACTTTATTCTAAAGTAAATGAATGACTAAGGCAGTCATCAAGAGCACAAGGAGAACGTGGAGTGACAGACTATGGCCTATATGAAAACCTCCACTCCATCTAGCATGCCTTCTCTCCACTGTCTGAGTATCAGGAGGAGGAAATCTATCTTCATTACATTTCAAGCACACACATTGCCTGTTTACTTTCATCTTTTTCACTTTCTATTTCCTTTTAAAAATGACAGTCTGTTTTAAGATTTCTCAAGGTAATTCTAGGAACAAAGGCACTAAAATTACTTCTGGATATTGAAACTCCATTTTACTGAATTTCTTTCATCTTTCCACTGAAATAGTTGTCTATAAAAACATTTTACTAACAAGAGCTGTCAGAGGATAGCACGCTCGACTATTCAAATGCTTGTTGGTAAATCAAATGAAATCTATTTCAATTCTTGCCCTTCACATACCCTGTACATAATAATAGTCAAAAATGATATACCTTGATAGTCTGATACCCCTTAATATTTTTATGTCTAAAATCAATCCCATGCCTAGTTACTGAGACATAAGCACAATAACACTGTGCATGCAAAACTTTAACCAAAAATCCAAGTTAGAAAAGGGCCATAATTTGTACAAAATTCAGTCCAAAAGTTATCCTCCTTAGTTTTCTGATGCCCCTGAAGACACTCCTTAACTTTCTAGTCAATTCCACAAGCAATTTCTGAGATATAAGCTGGATAGTAGCTTGAATGCAAAAATTTAACTAAAATTCTAAGTTAAAAGGGGGTCATAATTTTTAATATATTCCATCAAGTGTTATCTTCCTTTATAGTATGATACCCCTAAACATATTAAAGATGTTTAAAATCAAACCCATGCCTGGACTCTAAGATATTAGCATGAAAGTACCTTGCATGCAAAACTTTAACCAAAATTTCTAAGTTAAAAAGGGGCAATAATTTGTAACATATTCCATCAAGAGTTATCTACCATGAAAGTATGATACCCCTAAACATATTTAAGATGTTTAAAATCAATCGCATGCCTGGATACTGAGATATAAGCATGAAAGTAACTTGCATGCAACACTTTAACCAAAATTTCTAAGTTAAAAAGGGCAATCATTTGTAACATATTCTATCAAGAGTTATCTACCATGAAAGTATGATACTACTAAACATATTAAAGATGCTTCAAATCAATCCTATGCCTGGATACTGAGATATTAGCATGAAAGTAACTTGCATGCAAAACTTTAACCAAAATTTCTAAGTTAAAAAGGGGCCATAATTTGTAACATACTCTATCAAGAGTTATCTACCATGAAAGTATGATACTACTAAACATATTAAAGATGTTTCAAATCAATCCCATGCCTGGATACTGAGATATTAGCATGAAAGTAACTTGCATGCTAAACTTAAACCAAAATTTTTAAGTTAAAAAGGGGCCATAATTTGTAACAAATTCCATCAGGAGTTATCTACCATGAAAGTATGATACCCCTAAACATATTTAAGATGTTTAAAATCAATCGCATGCCTGGATACTGAGATATAAGCATGAAAGTAACTTGCATGCAAAACTTTAACCAAAATTTCTAAGTTAAAAAGGGCAATCATTTGTAACATATTCTATCAAGAGTTATCTACCATGAAAGTATGATACTACTAAACATATTAAAGATGTTTCAAATCAATCCCATCCATAATTTGTTCTATCAAGAGTTATCTACCATGAAAGTATGATACTACTAAACATATTAAAGATGTTTCAAATCAATCCCATGCCTAGATACTGAGATATTAGCATGAAAGTACCTTGCATGCAAAACTTTAACCAAATATTCTAAGTTAAAAAGGGGCCATAATTTGTAACATACTCTATCAAGAGTTATCTACCATGAAAGTATGATACCCCTAAAAATATTAAAGATGTTTCAAATCAATCCCATGCCTAGATACTGAGATATTAGCATGAAAGTACCTTGCATGCAAAACTTTAACCAAAATTTTAAGTTAAAAAGGGGCAATAATTTGTAACATATTCCATCAAGAGTTATCTACCATGAAAGTATGATACCCCTAAACATATTAAAGATGTTTAAAATCAATCGCATGCTTGGATACTGGGATATGAGCATGAGAATACCTTGCATGCAAAACTTTAACCAAAATTTCTAAGTTAAAAAGGGGCCATAATTTGTAATATATTCCATCAAGAGTTATCAACTTTGGTTGTCTGATGCCCCTAAACATATTCATAAACTTTCAAGTCAATACCATGAATGGTTATTGAGATACAAACTAGATAGTAGCTTGCAGGCAAAACTTTAACCAAATTTTCTATTGCATGCAAAACTTTAACCAAAATTTCTAAGTTAAAAAGGGGCCATAATTCATATTAAATTCAGTCAAGAGTTATCTACCTTGGTTGTCTGATGCCCCTGAACATATTTATAAACTTTCAAGTCAATACCATAAACGGTTATTGAGATATAAGGTTGATAGTAACTTGCATGCAAAACTTTAACCAAAAGCTGCAACGCCGATGCCGACGCAAGGGCGACTACAATAGCTCTCATATTCTTCGAATAGTCGAGCTAAAAATGTACAATGTATTATGAAAATATAGTCTACATTTTAGTCATCTTTGTGTATTGAGAGAAGATACTAAAAATCCAAGGATAAATTTTGGCAAAAATGTTGGTAAATGATAAATATGGGTCTTTTTAAGTTTATCTTGTTTTGTTCTCCACATGGGAAACAGGAGAGGTGTAATAAGAAATGGTTTTATTAATTTCTTTTCTAGAAATATCAAATAAAGTATGAAGACAGTTTATGAAGCAAGTTTACAACGTTCATTTCTATAAAGTGAATACAAAAGTTATGTCATATTGATATGGTGAAAATAAGTTCAAGTTTAAAGTAAGAATTAAGTTTGATATCTTTCCCAATATTTCAAGACTGTTAATTAGCTTAGGTTTTACATCCATCAACAGTCTTTCAAGTCATTTAAAGATGGCTGCCCTTGCTGTAGGTGACATAACACCACACCAATCACGAAACCTGACACTGGACCAACCGGTCACGGCTCCATGTTCTCAAAAATAAAAATGGTACTTAAGTATGATTTTCATACACAAAGTCAACCTATGCCCATTTTCAATAGGGATTTGAGTATGATACTCAAATTTGAGACTGAGACTGTCTGTAAGTATTTTCGAGAACTAGCACCAAGCACAAGGGAGGTATACAAGTGCCATTTTTTTTAACAACTTAGGTATTTCATGACTGGGGATGGAACCTACAACTTCCTAGTTACAAAGCAGATGCCCTAACCACTCAGCCGCCAGGACCATTCACCTTGTCACTGAACTATACTTAACCCTTTCCCTCATATAGACTCATTTTGATGCCCTCAATAGGTACCACATAAAGCCTGATCTGCAGAAAACCACAGTTAAACCTTACCAAATTTAATTACAAAATCCTCATTTCCAGACCACTGAGGAGCAGCGAACAGCATAAAACCTGATCAGCCTGCGAGTTACTCGCAGGCTGATCTGGTTTTATGCTGTTCGCATAGGTCTTTTCATGGTGTCCTCTATGAGGGAAACGGTTAAGCCTGTCATTATCAATCCTAAGTGTTGAAGAAGTTCAATGACACTAACCTGGAATCCATATAATTCCTGTATAGGGATTCTTTAACCAGGAGTAATAACCCTGCTGTGTAAATGTCAAATGCACTGAATATATAACTGAGTTAAAACTTATGTGTATGATGGAAAATTAACTGAGTATGAAGGGAATCCAAGTAAAATTATAGCAGGAGTTCATGACATAGTTTTGCTATTTACAAAAGAGGAGAACTGATTAAAAACTGAATACATGGATCTTACACAACCAATTTCAGTCTTCCAAGAAATTTTAAGTCCCAATGGGACCATCATTTATAATGAATTCAGTCAAGAGTTACCCATCATGATGATCTGAACACTTTAAATAAGTTTAAAGTCAATCCTACATCTGATTGCTGAGATTTAAGCATAATACATGTAGTCTATTGCATGCAAAACTTGGAACCACAATTTCCAAAAAGAGCCAATAGTTTTTCTATCTAATATAGTAAAAAGATACCTAACTTGTTTGTTAAATACTAAAGAAGTTTTAAATCAATAAGCATAGTTGGGACTACAATAACTCCAGTTTAATAAGTTGAACATAAAACTTTAAGCAGGGTGATAATGCCCCCATAACCAGGGTTTTTAACTTGACATATTTCGTATAGTCCAGCTAAAAAAAAGAACACAATCAATTCAGTTTGCTGACACTCTGCCCTCTATTATCTTATATAAAGGAAACAATTAATCTAAAACAATTTAGGCCTAATAGTCCCTTAAGTCTGTGTTAGGCTGAGATGTACTTAGAATTTAAGATAGAAATGAACTCTGTAAAGCTTTAAGCAATTCAATTTTAAAACCTTAATATCTCTTTAAAACTTCCTTCATATCTACAAAATAATCCTTTGAGTAATATTCAAACACTTTATATCTGGAATTTCCATTTGTTTTATTATAATTGAATCCTATAAACCAATGATTTTCATTCAAATACCTCACAAATAGAGTGCTTAAACCCAACCAGTCTGAGAAATAGAGGATAGATGTTAATTGTTTTGGTTACTGATTCTTTTGGAAAAATCGTATTTTCTTTTAAAACCACAAATGAAAACAGGTATGCTCTATGACCGTGGGTGAAAAAAAAAAATAAATCCTTCAATAAAATAAATGTTCTATTTATTCATTTATTCCAGGCTATTTGAATGCTTCAAAAACATTTTTTTCCTCTTGAGTCTTTGAAAGTCACCATGGGGATCATTATTATTATTATTATTTTTATTATTATTATTTGAACCTGGCTTATGGAAGCTACATTAGTTTAAGATAGTCATGCAGGAAAAATATTTTCAAAATGAAAATGATAAGACTTTATCTCCATTGGATATTTCTCAGTTTCTTCACTGACACAGAATGGAATAACATTAAACTTTTCTGTTTTATCTCACATCAATATGTCCTTTTGTTAAAATAACACTGGTGAGAAGAATTCAGCATAAAAATGTTATAAAACCTAATTTCTGTGCAAGACCCTACCATTCAGATCTGATTTCAAACACATTATATTCAGTAATATTGCTATTGCATTTCATCTAGCTAGCCTCTGCATTTATTCACCAAATATACAAGAAAAAGGAGCCTAGAAAAACGAGGGGAAATCACTCTGTGCAGAAATACTAACATGGAGAGGTTAGATTGTGTTTCTTGACGAGAGGTCCTGAAATAGCAAATAGATAAAAGAACAGGTTGAAAGACAGATTTTCTCTCTTCATCAAAAGATGAATAAATAGATTTCAAAAGACAGAGAAAAGCAAGTAACTACAGAAAAATAAAATAATATACATGTATTAAAAAACAAAGGAAGTAGTCATTACTCTGGATTTCAAAAAGGGCTAATCTTAAAGTGTTAGCAAAGCAATGAAGTGCATGTTCATTGAACTAAACTGAATACAATGTATAATCTAAAACCTCAATAATGTAACACTCAATTAACCTACAGCTTAAAATCTTAACCAACCTGCCACAAATAAAACTGCTACTGCTATAAAATGTTTCAGATATTAACTGCTACAGCTAGTTACAAACTGCTACATCCAAACTGATAAGTTACAAAATGCTGTAACAAACATGGCCCGGTCCAGAATCGAACCCGATCCGCCAACGTGATAGCCAAATGCTCTAACCACTGAGCCAAAGAGTCGACTTCCTGACGCAGTTGTCAGAGATTGTATTTACACCTGTGACGAGGCATCGTCACACTGCTACAGCTACAAACTGTCTTAGTCACAAACTGTAACAGCTACATGCAACAGATACTGACGAGGCATCGTCACACTGCTACAGCACCCTTTCCCCATAGAGACCCAGGAAAAGACCTATGCAACGCATAAAACCAGATCACCTGCGAGTACTCCGCAGGCTGTTCAGAGTTTATGCTGTTCGCTGTCCTCAGTGGTCTGGTAATGAGGATTTACATTAAATTTAGTTAAGGTAAATGAGTTGGCTTCTGCAATCAGGCTTTATTGTACTACTGAGTGCGTCAAAATGAGTCTATATGAGGGAAAGGTTAAGTACCATTTCTGCAACCCTTACCAACCTGTCAAAAGGATGCCACTTCCGTGTTTTCTATAATACCTGTATTGTTCTACCTGTCACCTGCCACACCTACACCACCTCTATCATCAAAATATAAATCCCCCTCCTGCAGGCCCTACATGGTCCCTCTAGAACTCACCTTGCCAGCAAAGAGACTCAGCAGGAGGAGACAGCAGTCCTGATGTCATAAAACAAACTGCACCTGTCAAATTAAGGCCTCTTTACTGATTCCATATAGAACAAAATAACCTTACCTCATACAAGTTTGGTATTACACCTGTAAGGTTCAATGTCTCTCTCTCAGCAAAATTACACCAAACTTAATCAAGGTAATGTCATTATAACAATTAGACTTATAGATCACATATACCTCAACCCTAGACTTGAGATATCAACAACTATCCATTACTATTAGAAATGAATTTAAAAAAAAAAATATTATACAAATAGCTTAAATACTTATCAATATAAATGTATAGTAATTAAGAAACACTACAACAACTTTCTTCCAAGAGAGATTACTCTATTTCATTTCAATCACCAGCCTATAACTCGAAACCTGTTACCAGTACTGACACCCCTAGACAGTAATACAGATAATCTTGACCATTCAAACCAACAACCAGACCTGCCATACAATACTAAACTAAAGTTATTAATATTGGTAGAGGACCTGGAGATGTCATTGATGCCATAAGAAGCATATCAACAATTTTGATTTATCAAATGATAAATATCAAGATAAATAAATACATTAAGTGGGATATATTGAAGACATGTGGAGACGATAGACCCAGGAGTGATATCTTATTCCGTTGCTTAATCGGACACATAGTCCTTGCCAAACACACGCTCAATTACTTTCCCTTAAACTGAACATGCAATCGTCTTCCTTCAATTGTCAGTGGTTCTCCTTCAGTCCTCTAATTATTGTGATGCATTTTTATTATTACAGGTCTCGCGATTCCTCAAGGTCAGACGGGATTGGAAAAAAAAACTTGCCGTATTCTAGGAATCATTCAGATGTCAAAATCTTATATTGAAATTTTGTTGATACCTATATACATTGTGTTTTCATTGATTATTTTGCTATGTTTAGCTTCAATCTCATTAAAATCAGATTCAGTATGCTAACTGGATCTGACCACATTGTATATAGGGTCGTCTCAGATTGACTTTTGTATAAGCCAATCAAATTGGCGGCTACAGAATCAGGCGGTATATCGGGGGAAGTAACCGCATCAGTCTCACAATAGGGTAGAAAGATGTCTAAGCAGCCGGGTAGCTTGTACGGTAGAGCGGTAGCTCACTGGGTAGAGCATTCACCCTGTAAGCAAAAGGCCCCAGGTTCTAGTCCCGGTCAAGCTGCACATTTTTCTCACCTTGTGACAAATGTTTTACCGTAGTCATTTTAAAAACGCTATTTAATTGGTTTAAAATCAAGCATTTGTTTATGCATATAAATTGCTTAAAAGCTAAATTTGACGTGACCCCTAATAGGATGTCAGATCCTAATTGTGGATTGTAGAGGAGTGCAAATTAGGATTTGATTTTAATGAGATTGGTTTAGCTTTTAATTGTTAGTATTTTTTTTAACATAAAATATGTTTTGCCATTTAAAATATCCCACTAGCACAGCCTTAGTGTAAGAATTAAGTCAGAAGTTGTTTTTTTTATTTACCTATCATTTGACTGACCTTCGTTTTAGTTTCATAAATGGCGAAGACTTTTTATTTTTACATGTTTGTAATAAACACCAACTATTATATGTTGTGGTTTGTTTCATTGTGTGCAGCTCTCTTCCTTCTCTTTTTCTATCTACCTTTTCCACAAACAAACAAAATTGGCTCCTTTAATGACAGCTGATTAATCAGGAGGAACTCATCAGTTTGCTAATGAACAGGAGGTGCGAAAATACATTTAACTTTGTCATGCTGATATTAAGATTCGCCTACTTACTCTCTAGAGGTATGACAGTACAAACCCATCTTGGTCAAGGTGTTATGGGGTCTGATTGCCAAGGACATACAGATAGATTTGTAAACGACTTCTAAAATCCCACAGAAATTATATATATAGGATTTATTATCTACAGACCAGGCATGAAGCTCGAGGAAACTAAAATCACGTTTGAAGAATTTATCTAATATTTAGTAAGAGAAGGGCTAAATCAGGGATATAGCTTGCAGCTCAAGTCCTCGCATATATTCAATGAATCGCCACAATGAAGAATTGCAAGACCACTGTATTATGTTTACAAACTGGTTGTCCTATTGATTCATGCATTATTAGTTTATATATATCGTTTTACAAGATAACTACTTTCTAGATGAATAAACATGTTGTTTAAGACCCGAGGCTGAGACATTGATCATAGGTTATGTATTAGCAATTTAGAATGTGTATTTATCATTTTGACTGATGAAAATTATTGATATTTCTTCTATATTGCTGAAATCAATGACAGCACCACCAGTTTCTTAGTCTAGAGTGTTATACTAAAAACTAACCATGTCACAAAAAAAAAAAATCCAATCAAATGAAATACCATTCATCCAGTAATAATGAAAGGGTAATCCTAACATGAAACTCAATACTACTAAATAAATAGTCAACTACCATTAATCAAACTACAGAAAGTCAAAACAAATCCTAAACAGTAAAGTAATAAGATTTCTAAATTCTTAAAAACTATAAGTGGAAGAAAAGAATGAAGCCAAAAAATGATAGCAGGGTCTTTAAGCTTTAAAAAATGTTATTTGTAAAATGTACATTATGGGGCACTTAAAAAATTAAGAAGAAATCAAACATACACATTACCATCCTAAATGCCAACTTAGTGCTCAGGAAGTAACATCAACCATTTCTAATTCATCAATCCCTATGGATACAAGCATTGCTTGTTTACTGTCATTTTTAAGTATTTAACCCACACTGATAAAAATTTTCATTAAATTATAAAGTGACCAATGAAATGACTGTAATTGAGACAAAATGGTAACAACAAGAATTTGACTATGTAAACTATGGTCGACTTATGTATTAAAACAATCATTCAAGCAGGGCTTTCTCACATGTGAAACAGGATGTTGTCTTTAGCATGTGCCTCATAATGTACACAGTTTAGAGAAAAGGAACTCAGAATAATGTAAGTAAGAATCTAAGGCTAGGGTTATTCTACTAAAGCAAAAGAATGCATTAACATTTTTAAAGATATTCATGTAAAAAATAAATCAAGAGTTCAGTTTTATTTATATTAACATTTGAATGAATCTCACTTACCTTCTTAAAATACAAATACAAATGTATTTCATTTAAACAAAATATGTATCTTTTCAGACCATTATAAAAACCAATATCTTTCTGATAAGATATCCCTAGCCTGCTCAGGTTTTCGGACGGGTCAAAGTTTGATAAAAATTTAGTAAGTTCATTAATTAACAGAAAAACAGACTCATTTTCTGGAATTAAAATAAAAACTTAGCTGGAGTTTTACTAGTTTTACTGGTCTAAAACTTTCATAGAAGAACAATTCACTAACATTCTTGCCACTTATAAGATAATATCTTGAGACTTAAAGCCTTCATAATGACTAGAACTATCACTAAATGTGATTAATACCCCTGCAATACTGCTTTAGAAATGATGAAGTTATTAGGATTAAGAAGAAGAGTATGAAAAAGACATTTTTACATTAGTTTTTTTTCCAGATTTTTGGCTGGGTTACACAGGTTGTGCTTGACCATTGTATGAAATTGTTTTGAATTCCAACCAGTAGTTTTAAAGTTAAGCTCCGGACAAGGAAAAGTAACAAAGGGCAATAACTCTGTAATTACAATAGATAGAGTTATGGTTCTTGTGCACTGCACTTCCTCTTATTGTGGTTGACAATTGTATGAAATTGTTTTGAATTCCAACCAGTTCTTTTCAAGTTATGCAATGGACAAGGAAAAGTAACAAAGGGAAATAACTCTGTAATTACTCTAGATAGAGGTATGGTTCTTGTGCACTGCACTTCCTCATATTGTGGTTGACAATTGTATGAAATTGTTTTGAATTCCAACCAGTTCTTTTCAAGTTATGCAATGGACAAGGAAAAGTAACAAGGGAATAACTCTGTAATTCTTAGTAGAGTTATGGTTCTTGTGCACTGCACTTCCTCATATTGTGGTTGACCATTGTATGAAATTGTTTTGAATTCCAACCAGTAGTTTAAAAGTTATACTCTGGACAAGGAAAAGTAACAAAGGGCAGTAACTCTGTAATTACTCTCGATAGTGTTATGGTTCTTGTGCACTGCACTTCCTCATATTGTGGTTGACCATTGTATGAAATTGTTTTGAAATCCAACTTGTACTTTTCAAGTTATGCTCCGGACAAGGAAAAGTAACAAAGGGCAATAACTCTGTAATAAGTCAAGATGGAGTTATGGTTCTTGTGCACTGCACTTCCTCTCCATGTGCTTGATCATTGCATGAAGTTGTATTGAATTCCAATAATGCAACAGACCGCTGGACCGACCGACCGACCACCGGGTGACTCCTATATACCCCCCCAAACAAAACCTGATTAGCTTGCAATACAAACCACACAGGATGATCCAGATTTGTACTGTTTAACTGACAACCCCACAGAAAGATCAATAACATTGTAAAACCTGTTCATACTGAGGATCTTGTTCAGTCTCATTTGGCTTTTAAACAGTCTGATGTTGCACTAGAAGTACCTACCCGCCTCAGTCTGGGTCCATCCCCTTCACTCCAGGCTGTTGTGCGGCCGTGCTTCAACGAACGCGATATCATACCACTTCCTGGAAGACCCACTATTTTCTCACTTCCCTGACTTTGCTCTACAACATC
Organism: Solen grandis; assembly: GCA_021229015.1. NCBI lineage: Eukaryota > Metazoa > Mollusca > Bivalvia > Adapedonta > Solenidae > Solen > Solen grandis. The sequence goes on along the minus strand of CM037779.1, from coordinate 72,443,906 downwards.
ATGAAATAACTTATGTGAAATTCACATTATCAAAATATTATGTTACAACAAATTTCTCTATTATTGGCTATTAAGAATAATTTATTCTTCTAAATCCTACTGAGATGAATATTCTAATGCAAATCATTACACAGTTTCAATAGAGATGCAGATAATGGTAATCTTCAGTTTTATACAATGGACCTGTGACAGGATACCATACAGTTGTGTAACTGGAGTAGCTTTGTTACTCTCATATTGAGCATAATAAATAAGTTAGAATAATTCAGTTGAGCAGTATCTTTTTTAAATAATATGCCATCATAACACAGAATATTGCTTTGTCCAAGTAGTACTCATCTCCTATATTTTTTAAATGCAAACTTATCCCAAGAAGTCTAAAAAGGTATATTTAATGTGTTGATCAATAATTCTTGGTAAATAGTTTTATGAAATTAATTTAAATGATGTATCTCATAACAATTTGTGCATATTTCTGTCAGCATTTGGTAGATACATATGGTATTTTCTATATGTCTTATATATTATTTATAAATTCCAAAAAACAGTTAATAAGAGAGATTTTATGAAGAGATAAAAAGAAAAAGAAAACTCCGTATCCATCATAATTTACCTGAACTTAGTCTATACTATGTATATATTCATACCCTGCATCACACATTACATTTAAATGCTGTTCTATTTACATACATTTAGTTTTATAAACTTAGTAAAGTGAGTGTATCCAATATAAAAAACAAAGGTTGTGTCCCAAGTTATTGTTTATTTGTATGGTTTTAGTTGAACGTCTAACTGATAGTACTTCAGTTATTTGGGGACTAATGTCTTCATGAAACAGATATAGTGCTGCCACACTCCAGTATCACACTGTAGACATGTGGCATGATACCACACCTAGTCACATTATCCTGACACTGGGCCAACCAGTTCTGGAACTCCTTTATGTGCTGTGCACCAAGCAAAGGAGCTATATCAGTATCATTTTCACCCTTTCCCTCATAGAGGATACCATGAAAGACCTATGCAAACAGCATAAAACCAGATCAGCCTGCGAGTGACTCGCAGGCTGATCAGGTTTTATGCTGTTCGCTGCTCCTCAGTGGTCTGGTAATGTGGATTTTATAATTAAATTTGGTAACGTTTAACTGTGGTTTTCTGCAGATCAGGCTTTATGTGGTACCTATTGAGTACGTCAAAATGAGTCTGTATGAGGGAAAGGGTTAAAGGACGCTGACATGTGGCAGCCAGGGACAGAACCCATGATCTTCATATTACGAGATGGACATTCTACCTACTCATTGTGTACTCCCAATAGTATAGAAATGTCTAATCCAATATTTTATAATTGTGTGATATCACCAATAATTTTGTAATGATCCAAAAATTAAACTACATAGTGACATTACACCTCAATGCCAAATGTCACTGATAATAGTATTTTTAATTCATTATGAATGAAATAATCAAAGCACATCAAGAACATGTACTGCAAAGTCATCTTTAGTAATACCTTCAAACTGCGAGCTGGGTGAAGTCCTCTTCTTGGTGTGTGCAGTATTGGGCTTGTTGTAGTGCTTGAAGAAATATGGGGCAGGAACCATTGGCTGCTGCCTATTCTGTTGGAAATTGGTTCCAGCCACAGTTTTAGGTCTACCCTGGATTGGCCGGACATCAAAGTCTGCCAGTAGCTCTGCCTTATTTGGGTTTCTGTAACTTCTGAACATTAAAAAAAAAAGGTCCAATTCTTCTAAAAGAAAACTGATACTTTCTTTCTTCAATAGCTCATAAAGATTCATTTTGATATACAGTTAAACAGGACAGACCCTGATTAGACATTTCCTGTGAGGAGTGCTTATCAAGGTCTTCTGTTTGCTCCTATCATTAATGTAGCTCAGATTCTTCACAGAATGCTTAGCCAAAAAAAATCACTATTTCATGTACCATTTTTATCTATCAATTACTGGAATGTAATTTTAAACTTTCATCCAGGGCTATAAATACTGTCAAGTGCCAAATGTGCCAATAACTCTAACTTCAAGTGGTGCATATTTTTCAAATTCAACTCCTTGGCTTAATAAGAACATGATATTTAACTTTGCAATTACATAATCAGATTTTTAATCCTGTAAATTCAATGACAATCTAGATGCCAAGGGCAACATGTCAAGCCCGCAGCCTAAGGTACACCTTTCACCTCTAAGTGTGACCTTGACCTTTGAGCTAGGGGCCAACTCTTATAGTGTGACACATCATCTCACTGAGGCAGATCTTATTGCCAAATCACTTGAGAATCCTATGATCCAAAGATAATTTACAGCCTGGACAAGTAAATCCAGCTCCAGAATCTTTTACCTTGACCTTGCATTTCATTTTATTGAGGCAAACATTGCAGCCAACTTTGGAAAATCCTGCAATCCACATCTAAGTTACAGTCTGGACAACAAATGACCTTTGACTTGCCCTTGGAGCTAGGGACCCAAATCTTGCTGATGTTTAACTGAGGTAAACATAACTGCCAAGTTATTTGAAAATCCTGCAATCCATGTCTAAGTTACAGCCCGGACAAGAAAATCTAGCTCTATAAACTCTGACCTCTAAGTGTGACCTAGACCTTTGAAATGGGAACTCTTGTGCATGACACTCTGCCTTTAAAAAAATGACAAAATTAATTTGCATTCTTTGTATATTTTGGGCTAAAAAAAGTGGCCTAGGTGACAAAAAAATTGATCCCTATTTGTCACCTTTGCTTACAGCAGGTGACACAAGAAAGAATCCAAGCATAAGCCTTGTAAATCCAGAAATTTTTGCCATTTTTTTTCAGAATCAATTTGAAGTAGGCCACCATCTACACCTTTCACTGACAAACTACATTATGTTTTATAAATATCATTTACCGTAAACACTCGTATATTGTACGCACTCGTGTATAGTGCGCATCCCTAGTTTGAGGCTTGAAACTCAGAAAAAAATTATTTCCCGTGTATAATGCCCCCCTTCCTAGTTGTTTGAGAAGTCTGCCATTTTGAATATTGTGTAAACAGTGAGGGCTTGATATGACAAGTGCGATGTTCTAGCAGTTCCGCTAATCAACTTAATGTTGATTGCCGAGTAAATTGTATTTCAATTAATGGGCGTTAGTTAAAGGTAAGTATTTGCTGATTGTTGGGTATATGATAATGACTTTCTAAATGGGGGTAACTGCAAGGTAAGTATTTTTTTTTTACCTTTAATTGGGAATTTTTAAATGTTAAAAAAAAAAAAATAAATAAAAAAGAACATTTCGATAAATAAAAAAAATATTCATGAGATATAGACTTATGATGGACAAAAAATACTTGTTGCTATGCTATATCGGAAGATGATGCAAATATAGCAAAGGCATTAATGATTTATCACGTTTTCTTTTTAAAAATAAGTTTCACTTCCTGTTAAAAAAAACAAACAAACGAAATCCAAAAGGAAAAACCTTTTATAAGCATTTATTTCAAATAATATGATTGCACTATTTAACAAAATCATGATTTTATTGTGAGTATAACAATAAGTGTATATGAACTAGATATAATACTGATGTACAGTACAAAAAAAGTAGATGTAAGATTGGCGATATGGCTTCATATGTTGGTGGGGTAACATCGAGAAATGTCAAGAAAAAGTTCGTAAATAGGAATTTTTGTGTATAATGTGCACCCAAATTCACAATCAGATTTTGAGCTCTGAAAATGTGAACAATACACAAGTGTTTATGGTAGTTTGTCAGTGAAAGGTGTAGATTATTATTATATGGCTGAATTATATGGCTAAAACCATGTTACTTATTAAATGCCTTAAGGAGCCATATAGAGGATCTAGACCAATGACTCTTACCTGACGGTGAACCCTGTTGAGTAGCTCTCCTGTCTTGAACTGCCCTTCCTCAGAGGTAACAAACTGTGCAGACTCTCTGGGCTACCCTGTAACACACACACAACTAACTCAAATTTGATATACATTTCAATAATCCATAATATAAGAGTACTCAAAAGACCTTTTTTTCATTTCAGTTTAAAAACTCCTGTACAAATCTAATTTTTTGTTGACATTAAATTTCACAGAAATCTGTAAATCATGATAATTAGTTTTTGAAAACAAGAGGTCTGCTAATTGAAAAGTTTTCATGGCAATTCATATTTATACAAATGTAGCCATGCTGAAAATAGCGTTATATTATTTTAGTTTTGGTAACTTCGTACCGTTCCAGTATTAAATGGTTATTGTGTGTATTGCTAATTCACTTGCGAATTGCTGCCAGTTTCGAATCAGCTGTTCGTCCGGAAGGACATATATCTTTGTTGGTGTTTATAAATGATATTTGAGTTCATCTGGTTTGTATTATGTGAAATGGTTTTATCTTTCATATGCATTGTGTACACGGGTGTTTATTAATTCGTAATAATATTTGAATATGAAGTTTGTAATCGGTTTTCAAGAATTCTTAAAATGGCAGCATTGAATTATTTTGCTATTAATACGTCTTCTAAATTATTCACACTATGAACTTTTCTTCTCATCACGATTTTAATTTACAGAATTAACAGCACGGTATGTCCAGAGCGATGACAGCCAATTAGTACCACATACTGGTGAGTTTGTAAATGTGCATTTGTGTGTATTGTAATGTAAATTGCTTATTTTATTGTACATGTATTGTGACCATGTCATTGTTTTTTGTATTCATATGAATTGCCACTTGGACCTAGAGAACCTGCAGTGCATATAGAATTTGAAGGAACATTAGAATTAAGCATTGATGTTTATGATGCTATGATATTAATATGAATTATGTAAATTCAGAAGTGAAATCAAATAATTCTCAGACATTGCATTTTGTATATTTCAGGTTGAAAATTATCATTCCTTTGGAAACCTGAAACATTTATCATATTAATAAACATTTTATGTAATATTAAATATACAAACTTGCTAACGTTGACTTTTAATTTGTGCTAAAAAGAACCCTGGCAGCAGGTAACACAAAGCCATCTATTGAATCCATGAAAATATATCCACCATAAAAATTATTATTACAGAATAGGTAAGAAAGACATGTACAAAATAAGGCTATAATTTTGATCACTGCCAGACTCTACAGCAAGTACAAACAAAGACTTCGGTAGGAAGGTCAAGGAATACAGCTTCATAGCCAAAGTGGCTGCTAAATGTAAGCACACCTAGAGCTATCACTGAAGGTGATGAATACCCCACTACTCTGCTTTGGCTTAATACTATGAAAAGATGTTGATACACAATGGGACAACCCTATACTGTCCCCACATTACTTCTTTATGAAGCTGGGGTATAAAGGAAAATAGAATGAAATAGTAGAGATTGAAGCTGCTTGTAACAGGCTGGTAGTCTAGTACTTGGAATTGCTGTCATTGTGACAGAACTCAGTACAACAAGAAGAACTTGATAATATAAATAGATATAGAAACTTTCTCAGAGTGGGGACACAACATGCCAGATTGCATTGGAATGGAACATGCTAAATCCTGTATGATCCAAACTTCACCTTTTGAAGCTAGAATATTTTAACACTTTTTGAAGCTGGGACATTTACTGCTTAAAACAGTTTCATAGTTTAGTTCTGAGGCAGTACATTGATATTCATACAAGTTCCATGTGCAAACCTTTAACCTCATTGTGAAGACAGAATTCACAAAGACCTGACGATACCAACCTTACACACTTTCTTGAAGCACTCTTCCAGCCCAGCCAAGTCCTCACGGGCAGCTGTGGCTCGCTGCACTTCCTCAATCAGGGCATCAGGCAAGGGCATGTTGCTCATGTCCCAGCCATACTGCTCCGCAAAACTCATCAGGCCCGTCAAGTTTTCTGACCGAGTAACACCACTGTTATTTATGGATGTGTATCGTCTCGGGTTTTGTCTGTAAGCAATTTCAGGAAGTCAGTGCATCACTTTCAGTTGATATTACAAGAAAAGGCACACAGCTATTATGATGTTTTTCTTCTTCATATAAAATTTTATGTCAATCATAAATGTGTACATAAATATTCATGAGCAAAAGGATCAATAAACAGATCAATGACCACACTGGGTTGAGTTAATAATCATATTACTATAGCGACCATTGCATATACACGTCTATTTTTATCAATAATGAAAGCATTACAATGCACATAAGTTACAGGAGAAAAGTATAAATTTCATTTTTTAATTTAGATATTTTTGAATGACATTATACTTAATTTCACATGATTTCTGTTTGTTTAGATGGGTTTGAGACATGATATAGCACTGCCACACTGCAGTATCATGTCACATGTTTTTGCCAAGTCACATTACCCTGACGACCCAAGGAACTACCCTTATATGCTAAGAGCCAAGCAAAGGGAGCTATACCAGTATGATCTGTAACAATTTTGTTATAGATCATGGCATGATTTCTGTATTTCACAAGAATAATAACACAATAACAGTTCAAACCTGATCACATCTTCAAAATGTTTTGGGTTGGCGGACTTGGCTGGTCCCCATTTCCGATGCTGAAGTTGTTGACTGTGGGAACATTTGGGGACTTCATTCTCCAGGCCTTCCTCATGGGACTGGCGTCGCTGCAATCATTCCAATTCATTGTCATAATCACTGGTCCCCATAGAAACAACCATTTTGTACTTTTATTTGTTACATTTAAATTCTTTGAGATGACATACTGAGGATAATGAGTTTTCGTTCAAATAATGCTTTCAAATAATCTTTCTTTGCATTTACTGAACTATGTTTGCTGGATTTAATAGAGAACTTCCATTTCATTGTGAACCTGTACTATACGTACTGGGTGATTCTGAAGTGTGCCTAAAATGAATATGTTTGTGCAGACATAAGGTTTTTAGCAACAAAAATACATTTCAGCATAAATGTGGCATTTTGAATGTTGTTTTTTCTCCTGAAAACTTTATTGTCTTTCACAAATTGTATGTATTCAGTGGCATACATGCCTATACCTGGATACGTCCTTGCTGTATCATGACAAAAACATCTGCACACTATTCAACCAATTAAATTGTCAACCATAGATTGAGTATGTTAACTGTGAATCAGATTTAAATGAAGTCTTCTTACCTTCAACTGCTGTCCCCGGAAACCTCTTTTCTCTTCTTTGACCCGCAACAGTTCCACCATTTTCTGAAATGGAGTAGTTGAAATATTCCATTAAGCAATGTGGGTTTTTGATAATAGGAGTCCGATCATGTGGTCAGTATCTTCCACCTGCATGTATTGTTATGTTGGACATGTGATGAAGATTTACACAAAAACTTATTCAAAATACAGCTGAGTAATGTTAAAACCTTTAATCTTTGTAATTCTTAATATTTCAATTCTGACCAATGTTCTTGACCAAGCTGAGTACCTGCCAATTCTGAAAAACGATACATTGGAAAGTCTCATCCTAAACACAGAAATACCACAGAATTTGAAAACAAAAAATCTTATCTTACAACTTATAATTAACACACAAACTACAAAGTTTGTGAAGACTGGTGAGTATTTTTCCCAGCATGTTGTTCTTTTTTCAACATATTACTAAAGCAACAGCAACACTGTATAAAAAGCTTCTGGAGGGAGTGATGCTGTGTAATAAGAAAGTACAGATAACACAGCGGACATGAATATCATCACGCAGCCCGGATGTCTACAATCAAACAGGAAGTGCAATCCATATGGGAAATCAAGTCAGAATTGTCATGATAATTATCTTTCTAGGAGAAGAACTGGCACCAAAAATATCAAACTGGTAAACAATGTTACAATAACAAGAAAAGATTCTGACAATACCAAAAGTGATATGAATAACATGTTATTCATTGCCTATACATGTATTTATTGATGAAAACTGCTTTACTGATAACAGCTATTATCTTGTATACTTGTATTCTGAAACTGAACTCATCCCTCTGCTTGTCCTTCTGGCATAGACAACATTTATTTCAAGTTTTTTTTTTTTACATAATAATAACCAGAAGCAAAACAATAATTATTCAGGCTTTGCACTTGTTCCGAGTGGTATATCTTAACATGATCAATTTTACATGTCAGGGAAACATAGGTACATGTTTTTGAGATTATATTTGGCAAAGCAATTTTAAAAACTTGACTGAATCAGTTGTGAGGATTCAATTAAAAATCCCTCCATAATCATGTGGCAAGGTACATAATCCCTCACACTTCAGTTGCTTCTTCTCATAATCTTTTAATCTTTTTCTTCAGATAACAGCTCTGTGTTAAAGTCTTCAACAATTCTTAACATAAACAATATTGTTGTGACTTTAAATTGCATCAATTTATTATTTCACTCCTTTCAATCAGATATACGGTTGTGTATCCAATTCATTGTGTAACATGAAATTTGACGTTACATGCTAATGTAACCACATGTAAATTTATAGAGCAACATTTAAACTTCCTAAAGATTGTTTAAAGCAGCTCGTTTATAGATGATCTTTGACTAAGAATTGATATTTAACTATCTGTGTGTATTACGCTTGTTTGTTTGTTGGGTTTTACGTCCTACCGACAGTATTTCAGTCATTTGGAGACAATGTCTACTTGAGACAGTTATAGTGCTGCCACACTACAGTATCACGCTGTAGACATGTGCCATGATACCACACCCAGTCTCATTATCCTGACACCAGGCCAACCAGTCCTGCAACTACCCTTATATGCTGAGCACCAAGCAAGGATGTTAAAACAGTACCATTTTTTATGACTTTGGTATGTTGGAGTCAGGGGTCACACCCACGACCTCCCGCTCCCTAGCTGGACGCTCTAACCACTCGGCCATTGGGGACGCCCATCAATACCCATCTACAGACGCATGGTCACTTAATGCAATTTTCTGTGATTGTAAACAATATTCATAATTACAAAAACCTATATTTAGAGAATTTCAAATGACATATCAATTTCAATCTCTATGAGTGCACTCACTACAGGCTGAACATATGAATTCTCTTCCATATTGCGGGACATGTCACATAATACCACAAGTACCTGTGTTTGGGATTCAGTATTCTATATTTAAGCACATGTTTACAAAAATAGTGTTTCCTGTGAAATGTGACCTACACTTGCCAAGTTTATTTGTCATTCATGAAGCAAAGACTTCACCAACACTTATTAATGAGGGAGAGTAGATTTTTTTTTAATTACACATATCATCTGTGAACAAGCTGCTTTAATGTACTTGCCATACTGTTGCTACAACCAGGTATATTTTCGACATGTTATCTATAAAGACTCATCTTTTACACATACACAAAATATGACAATATCAACATGCAAGCTGATCTCAGTTTGTTCAATGATTTTATTTACTAAAAGTTAAACATTTATCTCTATGTTGATGTATCCAGACCCCACTGTTTTGCGTCATCAATGTGATCATGCCACAAGTTCCTGTAATGTTAAGATTTAACATTTGCCAAATCCATCATTTCTGTTTGGCCCCTAAAAACCAAGATAAGACACATTCAAGGTATCCTGTTGTATTCATATGTTTTTGGGTGTTTGCTTGTTTGTTTGTGTTTTTTTCAATAAGAAATGTGTCCATTGAATATGGCTGTCTGCACTTTGTGCTATTTTCACCATGTCAGGGGCCATAAGTCTGCCATGACTCAACAAATTTCAAAACCAAACCCATGTGTAAAGGAACATTCCTGTAAAGTTGTTTTTTTTCACTCTAATACAGATAAGCACAACACAAAGAACAGATAAACGAAAATGTTTTTTCTTCCCTTTTTGGGCCTATTTATCTGTGAAAATGGAGTCTTGCAATACTACATTCAACTTAAAACATTGGAATTAAATTACATTTTACATAAAAAATATCACTTTAAACAAAATAATCAGGGCATTATACTATTTTGTAAATAAGAGAACTTTGCCATCATATGATAATTTTTTTTTTATAACAAGGAATTAAATAATGTGTGACAATAACAGCACAGAATTACCTTTTAAACTTAGAATTTGTGCATTTGGTATTTTCTTGTGGTAATTTATAAAACCTTGTGTTGTGGCGTACACATATTTATCCCTTCCCTCATGAATATTCATGAACAAATTTATGTCTTGAGGAATATTGATTTACTGGACTTATAAATGGTATATGAATCAATGTATTTTTCTTCATAGAATCTGAGCAAGAGTATTGTATAAGCAGGGTACGAACTCACAACTGTTAGCTAACGAGAGCTAACGGACACCCTTTAATGAATGCACAACATTTCTCTTCCAGTCGGCTATAAGGTTGTCTTAGAGCCATATACCATGCTGTTCATGTGCACTTCATGCTTTTAGTATAATGTGAATATTTGGCAAACTGAATGCACGCCAAGTCTGATCTTTCGGTGTGAACTTGACCTTGAATCTTTAGCTATTCACATCTTCTCACTTTGGCAGTTTGTTTTTTTTAAAATCAAATCTGGGGTACAAGAAATACAAAGCAGACACCTTTTGAAAAATATTCATTCAAAGAATAACAAGGAGTCATAAATTAGTGAAAACATATCAGACTGCCATGTGTCAACGCTATGCACAAGCAGACATGGTACTAATAAGTCCTGTGAAGTTTCAATGAAATCAGATCAGGAGTAGCTGAGAAAAAGCATGGTGAAAGTGTACCTACAGACAGACAGGTGTATGTGAATCCAAAGCAGAGCATGCATACACAACTTCAAGCATGAGAACATGATAATAAAACATTCAGAGAATAACAGAAAATAAAATAAAAGACTAGATAGGTAGGTGTACATGGGTGAAAAAGATGTAGGTGTGGCACATATTAATTGTGTGATCACTGCACAAAGATATTGTGCAATAACCTTTTACCACAATTTTTCACCATACTTGACCATGTCAACCCTGATAAGACTGAAAGTAATTCCCAATTTTACAGAGTAACTTGCAGGCTGATCTAGATTTATGCTGGTAGCATAGATAATTTTTCTCATACTTTTCATGTGGTAAAAGGTTAAGCCATCAGACAAGCCCTTACATTGTAATACACGAAACACGGATAGTCAGGCTGATACACATGTAGCTATAACATAAGAATTCCAATTACAACATCAACAAGCCTCCTGGCAAGATCACAAACATTGGATTAACAAAATTAAGAATAAAAAATAAAAAAACTTTGAAAAAATGCTGGTTTTTGTTCGAAATTGGACAAACATTCAGGAAACAAATGAAGGAGCTGACCCCATGTTTTTGTTACAGATGATCAATGCCATGTGCATAATGAAGCTAATTGGTAAATAGTAACTTCTGCAATTTTTTATCAGTTCAATATATTTAAAATTGAAACCTCAGATACATAACTACACATGAACTTAATGCACCTGTGAAGAATAAATATGGCAGGAGTTATAAGTGTCAAAAAATGCAATAAGCTAGAAAACTTAAATTTTCAGGTTCAGTGGGAAGAACTCTGCTTTGACCTGATGAAAAAGAACAGAAAATATAATGAAGTGACACCACTGCAGTACAGGACATGCCACAATATTTCAAAGGGATAGACAGATGCACCCACTAAAGGGTGGAAGGAAAGTTAAGGATTTATCTAAAATCTCCCAAAAAAGTTGGGACAAAAAACATGAGCCAGATGCTATTAATTGGTCTTCAAGGACTTATTTAAAATTCCATTAGAATATATTTCTACATCGTTCCACAGTGTATTTTAAATTTTCAGCCAAAATATGAATGTTTTCTATCCTTACTCTTAATATTCTTCAAACAAGACAAAAGAAAAGTAGGTTACATAAAGCCAATGAACAACTTCTTAAAACATGAAATGTATTTCAAACTGAAAACCATTTTTTTTTCTCAAGATGAGAAAATACTTTAGAACCCTTTTTAAAAGGCTCATAAAATCTATAAGAATGGCATTTTACTTTATTTGTATAAGGATTTTATCTATATCTATAATAGTCATTTACATGCAAGACAGGCAATCTACATCATTGTCATTGCACTAAATAAACTTAAAGTTACAAGAGATATTTACACAGTACAGAAACCATCAATTACTTCTGAAAGGGTCTATGTAGGACTATCAACAGCAGCCCTATCATTAGCACCATCTATTGGAATCCCCACAAAGTCAGACACATACAACCCATTGTGAACACCTGTGTATCTGATCCAAGTCTCCTCTATGTCAATAGACGGAATTTGATCGACAGCTGGCGTTAGTAGTTTAACATGACTTAGCATAAACTACTGAGTACTTATGAATATATTTCATGTATGTGTCTGACATATGCTCTGGTATATTCATGGTATATGAAGCTGCCTAAGGGCAGTAGTGAGACTCCACCATTGTATCACCCATTAGTTGGTGTCCAAGGAATGGATGTTCATGTCCACAAGCAAACAACTGATTGACAGTTTTTCTTGCAAAATGTATACTTTTCAGGAAGTTTTATAAAACTGAAATAATATTTAAGTTATTGACTGGAGAAAAAAAAGGTTAAGATTTAATTAATGTCATAACACATGAGCTGTCTATTAATGTAGGGTGTATGGAACTGTAGTTTTTGGGACTCCTATTCAGTCTGATATATATATATTCCCCATAGCCACCCCTCTTGGACACCACAATTTGCACTTAAAGATAGGATATTATCCAAGTAGCAGATGAGTGGATGGCAAACAGACATGCACTAGTTTTGCTAGACATTTATCTTAAGTTCCACCCATAAAATCAATTCCCAAGTACAAGCAAACTTTTTTATCATCAGACATAGACATGTGGTCTGGGTACATGTCCTAGGCATAGAAAAGGAATGTCCACAGGATATGACTATGAACATGCTTTTAAGATAATTGATCTTTTTGCCTAAATTAGATTGATAAAATCACAACAGTTCTAGGAGCTTTTCCCTTATTGTATGGTCCATTTTGTGTCTTTGCATTTGTCACTTATGATCACATGTCTTACAATGTGTAATGTTTTAGATCATAGTTTAAGGGAGTCTGCAAGAAGTTTGCATATAGCTTGCACATTGATGTATGCTGGTACAATGCTAGTTGAAGATGCCTGCACATTCAGCTTAATAAGATTTGTGATTATTTTGAATCAGTATGATTGCACTAATGACCTCTGGGGTCCTTTGCATATTTTCCAATTTCCAAATTCATGCAAGAGTTGAAAACTTTTAACTGCATGCTTAATATTCCCCTAAAAATGCCCTAAAGATCATAATATTATTTCATACGCTGTACAGAAATGTTCATTTCTGGCCAAAAACCTACTTGCATGGATTTATTTGGCTACATATGATCCAGGCCTTATAATCAATATCCAGAAACATAATAAGGCTATAAGAGAGGTGATCCTATACAAGTAATATATATTTAAAAGTAATAAAACAAAAGAAATGAAATGTTTCAGGCTGTGGAGTTAAAACCTATTTCTGTATTTTTGGGGAGACCTTATGTCTATACAATTTTTCCTGAAAACATTAAGTCACCCTAACAAAGATAACTATAGACATGTGAGTTACCGGTACTTAATTTTGAGTGTGAATACAATGCCTCATGACTAGATCAATTATCTACAAATACACACAAATACACTGATACCAAACTTTATCAAGCCATCAATTGCCCCAATCAAACATGACTTACAACTGTGTCCGGGTTCAACGTGCTGATCATGAAGAACAAGGCAGCAGACTATCAACCAAAATCAATTAATTATCAAATAAAGTATCTTGACAATGCGCTGATTATTCAGAATGATACCCACATTGTGCTTCAGACCACAGTGCCTTCCACTTGAACCCATCATGGTGTCCTCTAGACCCCCCACTGGATCATCTGCCACTTTATCCCATGTTTGACCACTGATATGTTAGAAACCATTCTCATGATATTTTGCACAAGTTTTACATAGTCCCTATCACAAAGATATTAATACTCAAATTAATACTGATCAACCTTTGAGTTACTCTTATCCAGTTTTTACTGATTTCTTCATCCACTTTCCTACATATCCTTTGCGCACCGGACCAACCTTTACAATGAATGCCTGTAGCATATTTAAACGGGTAAAAAAATTGTTGCTTCAGAAACAGGCCAATCTTTACAGTGAATGCCTGTAGCAAAATGAAACAGGTAAAAAAATCGTTGCCTCAGAAACAGGCCAATCTTTACAGCGATTACCTGCAGGTTATGAGACCAGTGCCTTTTTTGCAGGTTTAAAACCGAACACGAGATTCGACGTATTTTTAGTAAAAAGTACATTAGACAACATTAAAATCAACACAAATACGTTTCTTCCAGTTGTCACTGTTTTTCAGCACTGAACATATTAACCTTCATCTGTGGACACAATTTTACGGAAGCATTTGAAAACATATGTAAAGGCTATAATGCACCTGATACAGGATGCTTATGAATGTTAAATATTTTGGTATAATGGAATAATATTATAAACAAGTAACTGGTGTTGCACGCAACATATGAGTCCCCTACCAGTGAGGTGCATAATTTTTCTGTTACCATAGCAACTAGAATTTTGGTCTGAGTAAAAAAACAAAGTGTCGTGCAGAATCTGATCAAAAATACATAATAATCATCATGAAGGAATTATAATGAAGAACAATATATGTAGACATCAAAAAGCAGATTGAGACTTGGCAGGACACAGAAATAGAACACTAATGTTTAGATAAGACATTATTTTAATAGACCAAGTCTGGCCAAGTGCTGACAGCTTGTTCAATACAATCTCATAAATGTCAGAGTTGATAGTGTGAGATCATAAGAAAAATCAATGCTGGCATAAAATAAGAAGCACCACATACTTTAAGAACCTTTGTTCTCATGCATTTATCAGTATTTTGTGCCATGGGTGGTGCTCACACGGGGGAATTTGACATTTTTTTTTCCCTTTTCTGAAGTCTAAATCCCCATTCTAAAGCAATAGCAACATGTCAAAATCCCCAGAGTGGAAGCTGCCTTGCCGGGATCTATAATTCGGCTAAGTCTATTTCCCAGGACTTGGGACCATTCTGTCTGTCAATTCCCACCTGCTGGGAACAGTCTTCTGTCAGAAGTCCCCTGTATGCCCACAGCCCCTCCCCTGGGGCAGAATATTGATAGGTGCATTATCCTAATGCCTTTTGAAAACAGTAAAAGAAAAAGTCTGGTCAGTCTAATTGTGATCGAAATGTTAAAAGTGAGCAGTAAACTGAGTAAAGTGTGCAGGTTGGTCAGGTTTTATATAACAAAGGGTTGGCATTGTAATTTTAATTGCAAAAGCTTCGAAATAAAGATAGGAAAATTGTACATATATAATTATGATCTTAAAATCACTGAATTCTAAGTCATCTATAATGTTGTGAAAAATATATTCTGAAAAGTTGGAAAAATTTGATTTTAACTATAATGATGATGCATGACTTCAGTTTTTGGTTTACTATATCACAATAAACAGAAATTAATTTTTTTCAATTACAGTTATCATCAAAATAATGCACTCTTTTTAAATCACCAGATCCTTTTAATGAAATAATCACAATAAAATCCTTCCAAAGACCAAGAATATAGATTCCTTAATGAATAGTTAGAAAGTATTTGCAATGAGCATAAAGTTGTAATTAATGTGTCTAGACCATACAATAATAAAACAATACATAGTGAATTCAACACAAATATTTGCGTTACAATGGTATCATGTTTCAATACTGTTGAATACCTTTTTGACTTATGCTCTAGAAAAAATTAAGCCTGAAAAATAACAAAGGGCAATAACTCAAAAATTATGAAAGGTAGAGTTATCATTCTTATGCACTGCACTTCACCTCAATGAGATCTATACACCTATGAAGTATCAAGTTGATACCTCAAAATACCTGTAGAGTTATGCTCCAGATAAAAATGTGGGATGGAAAGACAGACAGACGGACAAATGGAAGATAAAAAAAAGAAGTTCAAGTATAAATAAACCAGTAAACCATTTTAATCTGTAAAGAATGTTCCAATTCTGTTCACACATAAATGGGAACGTAAATAATGGTATAAAAATATAAATCACAACATCAAACGTCAAATAAACACAACGAACAAGTCAGGTTAATTAGTCAATACATGTTTGTGAACCTACATGATAATAAGAGATCAATAATTGTGTTTACAAATAATAGAGTTACCTACTGTAACCTACATACTCAAAAAAGGAAGATAACATGTACACAACATTTTTCTCACAGCTTATGTGACTCTTCTTGAAATAATAAATGTTTTTATTGTGTATAGATTCTAAAATATCTATCTATCCATGCAACTATGAATGCCTTACCCGACATGCACTGGCAGACTGACAAAGTATCATCAAAGAGTGAATTCTTTACCTTTTGTATCCATTAACAGGCATTATAATTTTATCATAATATACAATAAAACAAGATACTGTGAGGAAACTGAGGGATAACCATGAAACTATCCCATCTTTTTTTAATTTCTTTATTCAGTAAGAACAATTTCATACTAAACCCTCACAATATTTCGTAACATTATCAAGTTTAATACTTTCATTTCTTTAGGTTACATTATCACTTTACATACCTATACTTCAGATCATTCAGAAAACAATGAATGTCAATGCATTTGGAAAACAAAAATTGGTGAAATATTTCCCTAACCAATGAAATAACTTTATTTTATTTACTTTATATTTATTAATAATTTTAACTTTACTGGAGCATACTGCTCTCTTTATACTTGCATCCAATAAACTCAGAATCTAAAAACTGCAAACCTTCAGCTTTCCTCAATTTCAACAAGAACCAGGATAAAACAAGCAATTATGAAGCCCTTTACCACTTAAATATCTGGTAGAAAATTGACCAAAACAATAAAATCATACTGAATCAGTCTGCAATTACTTCACTTTTTTTTTGTTGATAAAGTTTTATACTTTTGCTACTCCTTGGTATAACCTTGTAAAAAATCAGAAAGAAACTCTTTTCCTTGTGAAAAGTGGGTCATTCCCATGGAGTCTTTAAAATCATGCAGAATATTGCAGCCTATTTCTAAAATATTCTGTTTTTATAGAAGTTTTAGCAAGAATGTTACAATATTTTTCCAAATATTTAAAAAAAGGTCTCTAAACCTACAGAATGAGACTGGCTTTTTGTTGATTCCATTTTTTCCATGGAGTAACATGGTGTAAAGTGATATCAATGGTCCAGTGGTAACATACATGACTGTAGTAGATCCAAAGGTATTAGGTTTGAATCCCACTGGGGCAAGATTTTTTTGCCTTCCCAGGAGCAAAGTACTGGTCCAACCCTTGATTTGTCTAGAAGGATTAATATGATTTGTAAGAACTTGACAATTCATGTGAAACAAAAATATATTGAATGAGTGATATCTAAGTGGTAAAGGGTTTCACTCTGGGCTGATAATAATATGTCAGGAGACAAAGACAGACTTACATATCTCCTGTCTTCAGCCGGCGTCCTCAGTTTGGCAGAGGTTCCTTTACGAACACGAACAGAGTTATTTCCACGGTTCATAGGTGGGTTCACATTTCCTTCCTGCATATTGATTAAAAATGCAGAAATTTAAGATGGGTTGAAAAAAAGGAAAACATACAAACTTGAAAAAGGGCCATAACTGTGTCAAAAATTTACAGATTTTCCCAAAATAAATATTGGTATTCATTTTAATGACATATGCAAGTCATTAGGAACTGGGTATTGCTAGCAAAAATGATATTGCAATATATTGCGTTATTTGAACCCAATGTCTTAAATCAAAACATACATAAAAGATGTGCACGCTTCTTTTAAGGTCTTCCTATCCTAATAGCCATATTCCATATCTGCAACTGGATGGTTATATTTCTATGAAACTTTGTCACTTTGAAGACATTCAAAAATAAAAATATTTCACCAAGAGTTTTTTTTTAATTTTTATCTAATTTGGGGGAGATAATACACATATTAGTTAACATTGAAGCCAATGGAAAATATGTATTTTCTGTGAATATGAAAAACTGAATTTGATTTATGAGAAAAACTCATAGTAAAAAGATGCATTTTATGATTTTGTACTTTCGTGAAAAAAAATCTAAACTTTACCATAGGAAAATGGAGAAAATCACTTTTGTTGTTTTCAAGGAAGATAATTAATGGCAACAAAATAATCAAGGGGTGGTAATAAAAGAACTTCTGTCACTTGTCATAACATGTCAGTTTGCCCCTAAGATTACCATCGTTTGACACTTTAAAAGCTTATATACATGTGTATTGTTAAGATATATGCATGTCTTTGATAGAATTGATCGCTATTAGGATGAGAAGACCTTAAGTTATTTTAAGGCATTTTCATATTTTCAGCATTTTGTGTAAGGAACCAACTCAAAATTCTTTGCCTTAACTTTTCAACTGATGTTTTGATTTCAAGTTTCCATTCATTCTTAAAGCAACATTACCTATAATCATAATAGCTTGTATATACTGCATAACCATTTTGTATTATTGCTCTCTTAAGTTGTGAATTTATAATTGCAATATATTGCAATATTGCCAGCCCCTACAAGTCATGTGTACAAAAATTATATAAATCTGTCAATCCATTCATGAGTTACTGACTGGACTCACCGGCCAATATACCCCCACTCAATTTTTTTTTGTGGAAAAAAAAATACATATGCCACCAAGAGGGCCATGTTGACTCTTATCACTCACCTGAGTATCACTGGTTTTTATTAAGATTCTCAATAACGTTATCACTAAGATTGATTATTATTGTTTCATAAATGCACATACTCTAGAGTTAACAAAGTGAAATTTGCCTTTTTTTGAAGAACCCTTATTCCTTACCTACAGGGGGTACATGAATTTTGAAACACCCTGTAGCTTTGTTTCTCGCAAACACCTGCAGCACAAGTTTCATGATTTTAACGGTATCTTATCCTTTCAATAGCAAACTACACATATATGTTACACATAGTTGTGATTTCAATATAGGTAGACGTAAAATCGACTCAAGTTTAGAGGGTGTTATAGAATACCTGTTGAAGAAAGGAAATTCCTATAGAGGCATAAAGAAGGAGCTTAACGGGCAGGGGCATGATGTATCCTTGTCCACAATACATAGAGTAAAACATTCCATCGCCAAATCTCGAAATCCTAATACTAAAATGTCGAACACAGGTGAGTCTCGTAGGCGACATACTAAGTCAACTGATGACGTCGTTCGTAAAGTCGCCATTTTTATTCAAAGGGGTAAATCCTCCAACCCAGAGAGAGATGACACAACGTTTAGGTGTATCTAAGGCTACTATTAACTGAATCATTAAACGTGTACTGCAATGTAAACTTCGCAAGAAATGCAAAGTTCATAAGCTCAATGCAAATCAAATTGAGAAAAGACGTCAACGTTCATGGCGTCTGTATTTACGTTTAAATAACAACCAGTGGAAAATTTTGTCACCACCGACGAGGCAATGTTTTATCTCGGTGGCAGTTATGGTCGTCGTCGGGTTTGTTATTACCGTAAAGGAGTACATGATGTTTCAAAACTTAAGTTTGTAAAACGTGATTCGTTTGCTCCAGGATTCATGGCCTGGGCAGGCGTAAGCTTCCATGGGAAAACGGATATCCATATTATTGATAAAGGTGTAAAAGTCAATTCAGACTTCTATATCAATAAAGTTCTGAAGCCTTTTGTCAATAAAGATCTTCCCAGAATGTTTCCTGGAGACCAAATTAAAGACATGGTCTTCCACCAGGATAGTGCATCCAGTCATACCTCAAAACACACACTTGTATACTTGCGTCAACAAAAAATCAACTTTGTAACGCCTGAAGATGGATGCCCAAAAGTCCTGATGCAGCACCAATGGATTTTGCTATTTGGGGTATCTTAAATCGACGTTTACAAAAACGTAAAATATACACTTTGGCAGGTCTTAAACGAGCATTAAGGATGAATGGAAAAAATTAGAACCAACAGTTATAAATAAAACCTTGCAGTCATGGTCAAAGCGATGTAGACTCATTTACAACATGCATGGATCACATATTGAGCATTTGTTACAGTAAAATGCATATCAGTTTAAAATTATATGCTGTTACAAAGTGTTTCAAAATTCGTGAATCACCTCTCGTACAAAGCAAATATCAGCCCTAATCAAAGTTTGTTTATTGGATTTAACATCCCGCCCACAGTATTTCAGTAATTTTGTAGACTGTCTACTTGACACAGATATAGTGCTGCCACACTGCAGTATCATGCACGATACCATACCAAGTCACATCATCCTATCAATGGGCCAACCAGTCCTGGAACTACCATTTTATGCTGGGCGCCAAGCAAGGGAGCAATACCTGTACCATTCTTTGGTATGTCCCTGACGGGGACTGAACCCATGACTCCCAGATTCTGGTGTGGACGTTACTGGGATCGGTTCAGTTGCTTAAGAAATGAAGTTACTAGTGTAAACAAATTAACTGTGGATACCAGACAGATGATGGACGTTCAACAATCCTATTAACAAAGTCATCATCGTGAGATAATTAAAAGGTGTCAATGATATTGAACTTATAAAATTCTTAGAGAGACAACGTACCAAATTTTTTAAATTTTAGTACTAACAGGTAAATGTGTGTGTTGTTATACAGATGTAAGTTATCTTTTTTTTTCTTTTCCAGTATTTTATATACACATAGAGAAAATCTCATTGTTTTAATTTATCAGTTAAATGTATCTACCTACCATTACCCTCAATGCTGAATTAGATCTTTACAAGGAAAACCATCTTGAACCAACTGGACTTTTTTTTAAAAAAAAAAAAGACTTAAGCCACATGATTTTTTTTTTCAGAAAAGATCCTTTTAGCAGCAAAATTCTAATCAAATGAAATAAAAAAGAAAAAAATATTTAAATATTTTATGGAAATCTCATCTTAAATTCCTGGTTTATCAGAAAGAAGTTATCCTCTCTCAGCACTTACCAGTCCAAGATATATTCCAGTCATATTTCGAGGCTGATTGCGACTGGGTACACTGGCAGAATAATACGGCATGTTCCGTGTCATCGGGAGAGCTGATGTAGGCTGCATGCTTCTCATTATGTTTATAACACACACAAATCTTTTAACTCCGTATTTCTTCACTATCGCCACTATTTTCTCATGTCTGCTTTCTAATCCAAGATGTCAAAGTATCCTTGGTGTGTTCACACTTGTATGTCACACTTTGACATGCTCTTCATTCTTTGGACTGAAAATGATGACAAGCATTGTTAAGATGTCCTACCAAATTGCACACAAAAACAATTCCACTTCAGATTATTGAGAGCAATAGGACTTGTCAATCATATCAGATAAATATAAATGTCCAAAGTTGCTCCTTATTCAACACTTCTGAACATTGTTATCTAAAATATTACTAGATGATACTTCACATGTTTCAGACTTATTTAATATCAAACAGATAACTGAAACAAGTTTTAC
Organism: Solen grandis; assembly: GCA_021229015.1. Lineage (NCBI taxonomy): Eukaryota > Metazoa > Mollusca > Bivalvia > Adapedonta > Solenidae > Solen > Solen grandis. The sequence continues at coordinate 72,422,367 of CM037779.1, read as the reverse complement.
AACAAATATTTAACAATGACACACAGAAAAATAGACCAAATCAATATGTGAGCGAGCAAAAAGTCACCCCATACAAAATAGCTGATAAAATTTTCAAGCCATGTGAATCCTTACGAAATAAAATATTTCCAAGGGACAACTTATCTTCTTATAAATTCAATTTGCTCTCAAATGTTATCCTTACCTACTTACAGATTCACTAAAAAACATGGATTGGGAATTAAGGTATCAAAAACGCCTTTTCTATCAAGATAACAAATGGAAACTAGGATTTGTATGAGGACCTGTTGGTCTGTTATTGGTCATGTCCAAATCTGTCCCTGTAATCCTTGTTCAGAGGATTTCCCTCTACTTGTGTGCTGCTCATATATATTGACAAGGGAACCTCCTGATTAAAAGGCATCTAATGATTTTTACGGTACCTTGGGTCAGTGAGTCCATCATAAATTTATCATTTATATGAAAATAACAAATAAGACCTTCCCTGTATTCAGTTACTAGTAAAAGTCCCTAAAGTTACCATTTGTATCCCTGTTGTATCGTAGCATATAGAGTGCAAGCAGGGAACCAAATCCATACCGTTTGCGAGCGTTATGGTTAACTTAACACAGGGCTGGTTTGACTCTTCCTCTCATGAACATTCATGTACAAATTTATTACCTAATGAATATTGTTTGTCTGTTTATTTGTTGGACTTGAAGTCCCAATAACAGTATTTCACTCATTTGGAGACTATGCCTACTTGAGACAGATATAGTGCTGCCACACTGAAGTATCACGCCATAGACAAGTGGCATGATACCACACCCAGTCACATTATCCTGACACCAGGCCAATCAGTCCTGGAAATGCCCTTATATACTGAACGCAAACAAGGGAGCTATACCATTACCATTTTTTTACGACTTTGGTATGTTGCGGCTGGGGATCAAATCCACAACCTCCAGTCCTGAGGCGGTGCTTTCACCACTCGGCCATTGGGACGGTCTCATTTAGTCATAAATGTGTTAATAATAACCCAGTCACATTATCCTGACACCAGGCCAATCAGTCCTGGAATAATCATGAGGTAAAAGGTTTAACCCTTTCCCTCATATAGACTCATTTTGACGCACTCAATAGGTACCACATAAAGCCTGATCTGCAGAAAACCACAGGGGTTTGGCACAAAAGGGGGGGGGGCCTAAAATCACTATATATAATATTATATATAGTGATTTTATGCCCCCCCCCCCTTTCGTGCCAAAGCCCTGTGCAGAAAACCACAGTTAAACCTTACCAAATTTAATTACAAAATCCTTATTTCCAGATCACTGAGGAGCAGCGAACAGCATAAAACCTGATCAGCCTGGTTTTATGCTGTTCGCATAGGTCTTTTCATGGTTTCCTCTATGAGGGAAAGGGTTAAGCTAATTATCTTGTGTATAATGGTAATGTTTCCAGCTAGTCAAATAATATTTTAGAGTCATTCTATGATTTTTTTTTTTTTACCTCATCACTTAACAGCACATTTTGAAAGCTTCACTGCAAATGTTTCGGTCCAAATAGAATGTCACCATGAACAATGCTATTAGCAAACCCTCTATTATCAAAATAACTGAACAATGATGTGTATTAAAGTGGGTACCAATACCTATATAGACGTTAATGCCTTTGTTTACTGTAAATACAAAAAAAAATCATGTAAGGATTTAAAAGCCATTCATTGGTAAGTTCCTGTCAAGTTGTATTAAGTTGTTACACAAGTCATTGTGATAGTTTAATCTGTTTACTGTATGTATGTAGTCTATGATGGCTACTCCTACATACCTTTCATATGAAATTATAGTAAACATTCATTTCTTGTCTGCAGTTTGCACAGCTGTATATCATATATGTATGGATTGCAAGACAGTGCAGCATTATCTGACTGATATATAAATCAGTGACTTGGAAAAGAGGGGACCAGGTGCTGGTAGTCACTTTTAAACAGGAAATAACATATTGAAATTTTCAAAGATGTCACTATTCATTTTACAGTTAAATTTACAATAGTATGTCGCTATTGCTTTCCTTGCGTGTCATTTTTTTTAAATGAAGATAAATAAAAATATGTTTTTACAGGGGAATTTTTAGACTGAATTGGGGAAAAAAGTGTACTTTTTTTATGAGGGGAATGAGGCCGAATATCGGCCCAAAAATAGGCATAAAAAAGGCCTGCATGTCATGTTTTGATATTCAAGGGTCATTACTTCTGAACTTCTGGGTCAATATCAGCAAAAATCAATCCTGACCATTGTCACCAAGTTTGAAGGAGATTTCTTCAGAAATAACGATGCTAGATAGTAAAAATGGCAAAATATATGATTCTGTGAAAAAATGTAGAACCAGAATATGCTAAAAAAATATGCAGTATCCCAGGTAGCTAGCATTATATAGCTTGGCACAGCATCCGTCTGCCCTTTTGCTGCACCTGGCATGTTTCCTTTTGTCGGCAAATTACACCTGTTCTTTTGAAGGCAAGTGCTGCGTATCATTTCAATTAACTCATATCCACTGCAAAATATTACCCCCAGCTATGATCCTAGCTTAACGCTGCCTACCGATTTGTCATGGTAGACTGAAGTGAACACCCCAGGTGGTATACTACTGTGTTAAAAGCAGTTCATCATTACATAATGATCCAATTATTGGGTATTGATGACTGGCAACAATGCAGGTTTGTTGATGCTAACAACCAACCACAGTAATCAGCATTAAATTGATGTGTATATTCCATACACAGGAGATACTCATTTTAAAAAAAAAAGGAAAATAGCAAGTCCTACTGAAAGGAAGTAATCAATAAATGTAACTTAGATCAGCTTTACCCGGTAATTCAAATCACCATACCGTACACAGTCGAACTGCTTTGAAACTTAAAGATGTAGGTTTGAATCCCAATAGAGTCATACTAGATATAGAAAAGAAAAAAGTGTTCATTTTTTATGTTTTGTTCAGCTATATAAGTATTTTAGGCTCATGTACTAAAGTATAATATTAGGTACTTGCTATATGTAATGATTTTTTTAATTCTAAATTCTCTGGTAAAAGTGCATAATCTTAACATATTTATTGAACAATAAAATGCTGCAAATTTTGAAGAAATCCCATGACTGTACTTGCAATATGTTACAGACAGTATGTGTTTAAAATATAAGTATGTTTATAAACATTGTTAAAATGAATACATTTTTACTAAAATCAAGTAAAAAATAATATTAATTTGACAAGAGCTGTCAGAGGACAGCACGCTCAACTATTCAAAATGCTTGTTGGTAAATAAAATGAAATCTATTTCAATTCTTGCCCTTCATATACCCTGTATATAATAATAGTCAAAAATGATATACTTTAATAGTATTATA
>CM037779.1:72368881-72418881 GCA_021229015.1 Solen grandis | reverse complement strand
AAATATGGCTTTTTTTATATTAAAAGGGGCATAACTCCTGACCAAGGATCTCAGCCATAATCGAACTCAATCGAGACCTTATGGTCATAAGCATTGTCATAAAGTTTGAAGATGATTGCTCAAAAGATGAAGATGCTAGAGTGTAAACAAAGTGATTTCTGGCATTTTTTTATATTAAAAGGGGCTTAACTCCTGACCTAATCAACTGATCTCAGTCATAATCAAACTCAATCGAAACCTTATGGTCATAAGCATTGCCATAAAGTTTGAAGACGATTGCTCAAAAGATGAAGATGCTAGAGTGTAAACAACTTGAAATATGGCATTTTTTGAATATTAAAAGGGGCTTAACTCCTGACCTAATGGTACGATATCAGCCACAATCGAACTTGGTCGTGATTTTATGGTTATAAACATTGATATAAAGTTTGAAGATAATTGCTCATGAAATGAAGATGCTAGAGTGCAAACAATGTGAAATCTGGCTTTTTTTTAATATTAAAAGGGGCATAACTCCTGACCTAATGTTCCGATATCAGCCATAATCGAACTTGGCCGAGATTTTATGGTCATAAACATTGATATAAAAATTGAAGATAATTGCTCATGAAATGAAGATGCTAGAGTGTAAACAATGTGAAATCTGGCTTTTTTGAATTTTAAAAGGGGCATAACTCCTGACCTAATGTTCCGATATCAGCCATAATCGAACTTGGCCGAGATTTTATGGTCATAAACATTGATATAAAGTTTTAAGATAATTGCTCATGAAATGAAGATGCTAGAGTGCAAACAATGTGAAATCTGGCTTTTTTTAATTTTAAAAGGGGCATAACTCCTGACCTAATGTTCCGATATCAGCCATAATCGAACTTGGCCGAGATTTTATGGTCATAAACATTGATATAAAGTTTTAAGATAATTGCTCATGAAATGAAGATGCTAGAGTGCAAACAATGTGAAATCTGGCTTTTTTTAATTTTAAAAGGGGCATAACTCCTGACCTAATGTTCCGATATCAGCCATAATCGAACTTGGCCGAGATTTTATGGTCATAAACATTGTTTTAAAGTTTGAAGATAATTGCTCATAAAATGAAGATGCTAGAGTGCAAACGAACAAATTGTGGACGACGGACGACGGACGGACGGACGGACGGACGACGGACATTCATCGATCCTAAAAGCTCATCCTGAGCACACGTGCTCAGGTGAGCTAAAAAGGCGGAAATTCTAGACTCTGATCCCCGGAAGACAGTCAGGTATGAGATAATTACATGATATTTGCATTTTAACAGTCTTGGTAACAGCTGCAGGTACAATATTCAGTTCTTCTGTGGCTTGGTTGCATATAAAGAAGTAGGGTGGCTTGGCCGTATCTTTTGTCATCCACCTATGTTCCAGTGAAAATATGATTCCATCATGGATACATGATTTGTTACCATACTTGAAAATTTGTTAAGTTTTCTTGCTAACAGTATTTCTCGCTCTAATAATAGACTTAATTTTTCTCATCTGGAATATATTGATGGCTTGGAAACAGTACAAAACCTTTTCAATATCATCAAGCATTCTAGTTACAATATGTTGCCATTGGCTAAGTCTTGTCAAAGTATGGAATATTCAAGATATTTTTTCCAGTTTACAACTTACTTGCAGGCCTATACAGGTCATTATCCTGGTAACTTGCTTAAGGTAACAAGTAAACCTGAACAAAACAGGTAACAATACCAATACAACAAAGCATTCCTTACATGATGGTGGAGGGGTTAGTTGGAGGCTGGAAGTTCTCGCCGGTCATGTAGGCGTGTAGTTTCTCCGGCATGTCATCCTCATACTCTGCATCATCCAGCAGCATGTCCATCATCAGCGATGGGTCCTTCTCAAAGGGAGGCTTCATGCTGCTCTCCTCTTTAGGTGTCGAACTGTCAGCTGCAGAAACACATCCATACATTGGAAAAAATATAAATAACATATACACAGTATCAACACATTATGCCAAAAAAAATTTTTAAAAAATGGTTCCATTTCAAATAAAAAAGAGGGTTGGTCTTATTTTTTACAAGAAATGAAAGGTAAACAAGAGGGCCATGATGGCCCTGAATTGCTCACCTGATTATAAATGAGCAACATATGTTGGATTTTTCATAAGGACCTACTTTTTGACCCCACATGACCCAACTTCGAACTTGTCCAAGATATTATAAACTGATATTCCGACCAAGTTTCTTGAAGATATGGCCAAAAATGTGGCCTCTAGAGTGTTAACAAGGTTTTTCTTAACATAGACCTACTTTTTGAACCCACATGACCCAAAATCGAACTTGTCCAAGATATTATTGAAACAAACATTCTAACCAAGTTTCATGAAGATTGGGCCAAAAATGTGGCCTCCAGAGTGTTAACAAGGTTTTTCTAAGATTTGACCTCATGACCTACTTTTTGACCCCACATGTCCCAAATTCGAGCTTGTCCAAGAGTTTTTTAAGATTGAGCCTTTTTTTTTCCCCCCCAAATTAACTTGTCCAAGATTGTATGGAAACAAACATTCTGAAAAACGTTTTTTTGTTTCTTTAGTTTTGGATATTCGATAACATTGATGTATCTTCGTTGAATGCATTTTCAACATCAAACAGAAAGAGTAGAACATTCATTACTCATAAATTCTCATATACAGGTATCACATATGAAGGCACTTATCCTATATGGTGACAGAGATATATCATTACTTTTTCATGTGGTGAAATGCCTACTTTAGCATCATTGTACAGGATAAGTCCATTTTTTTAGAACCTTCCAAAATAAAATCAATGATTATTTACAAGACAGCAATTTTTATTTTGGTAAATTTACCACCTTAACAGTCATTTCCCCATGCCAAAACCTGACCTTTTTTCTCAAAATATCTACCTATTTTCCCAATGAGCAGAAACAATTCTTGGAATTTTAATGAAATTTGTATTATTCTTATAATTTTAATGCTAATTTGAAACTTTCTATGACATAAACCACTTAATTGCTTTGTTAATTTAAAATATTTTCATTATCTGATGATTTCCAATTTTTAATTTATAGTGCTAATTTTCATGTTGTAAAAAAAATCATTGCAAGAAATAAATTGCAGATGAATAAAAATTATCAATGCCTATATACCCTGGATGCTGTTTGACGCAGATTCAGCATCTGTCAGATTCCCATTAGCCATTGGACAGGACTGAGCGAGTGACCCTCCTGCAACAAAATGAAGAGGTCTAGATCATTTACAGTATTTCCATTTCACAATGTTACCATATAATGAGGCAATGATTTTTTCAGGTCTGTTCTAATGGACACAAATACATAAATTTCTTTTCTAAGTGCACAATTCTACAATTTTTTTGTTGTTGCTATATTTAACATATCACAGACACTCAGAATGTCCTCTTGAACACCATATAAAACCTGACAAACCTAAAATTATGAATGGGCAGAATAAAGCTCTATTTCCCAACACATTACTACCCTAAATGTAAATTAAGTATCAAATTTAAACATCATTTAAGTAACAAATGCAGAACTAGAACCATTACTGAAGATGATGAATACCTATATACCCCACCTTAACTCAACAGTGGGAAATGATAACTAATAATCCATAATAATAACTGGCAACTGCAACTAATGTCCTACCTGACATATCTGCTGGAGCCTCCGCACCTGACAGGTCCAGTGAGGGCATACTGACACTGTTGGGCAGCGAGTCATCAGTCTCGTTCACCTGGCCTGATATCTCATCATCTGTGATCCCATCATACTGTGTGTTTGGATACACCTTCTCACCTAGACACAAATTTAAATCAATCATATCAAAGAATATCAATGTATCTTTGCTTGCAATTCTCATAGCTTTGGGGTTTAATATAACAATTCTAAGCTAGTACCTGGAGACAAAATATCAACATTGTTCCAAGCCTTACCTTCCAGTATATCCTGCAGCAAGCATGTGAGAGCGTGGCTGGCCCAGGGTCCTCCCCAACTGATGTTGCCATGGTTAAACTCCAGGTTAGCACCCAGCATGATCAACCTCTCCAGCTGCTCCTGTGACATTGCCTCAGTCAGGCTGATGGCTGGCCTGGTAGATATGCAGATACGAGCCAACACCTGCCATACACCAAAGAGGTAGCAATTTTAGTATCCGTTCAAACCTTGAAAAATAGGGTTAGTTTCTTATTCATGGTAATTATGGATTTCATAAATAAAATCCCATTACTACAAAGGATTCAGGAACAGGGTGCATTATCAAAAGGTTTAAAAGAAGCATTTTAATTTAAACAAGGGTGACACTGAATGCACCCCTCCTCCCAACCACCCTTTTTAAAATTTGCACATAAAAGAATTATCACTAATGATGAGGATTTCATGCTTTACACTTACCTTACATGTGACCAGGAAGAGATCAACATTGCATGTGAAATCCATGCTGAGCAGGAGGGCCATTAGCCCATGAACCACTGGGAGACATCGGTCCTTGGGCAGAGTGAGCACGGTCTCCGAGTCATACTCCAGGGGGTCCCGGTCCTCTGAGGGCTGGCGCTCCTCCCGCGGCATCTTCGTCAAGGATTCTGCATTCTTACGGATCTGGATAATGTCCTTAAGATGCTGCACAAATAACATATACAGGTCCATTTGTGATCCTACATGGTGCTTTAAATTTTTACTTTTCCTTTTCATTTACTATTAATACTGCTTTTTTAAACACTACTAGTCTAATTATCATATTGCAAAAAGATAAAAACAAGATTGTAGAATTATATCATGTAATTTGACATAAAATTTAACTTTTTTTTTTAATTCTATACTTATTGCAACCTTTTTATTTTCATTCCCAAACTGACTGTTTTTCTAGATTTCCTCTTTTCTGAATACTTATATATTTTCCAAATATAAATATTCTCTTTAACATTGCTATAAACAAACAATAAAAACAAAATTACAGAACTCTTGTAGCTTGTATCCTGCTAAAACTGCAGTATGAAAACATTTCTAGCTAATGTTTGATAAAATTTAAAGCCACTTTTAAGATATAGTTAGTCTATAATAATATGAACACAATTCCAAAGCTCAGTCTCCCACCTTTGAAGCATACTGTGACAACTCCTTCCTGAACTGCTTCTCCTGGTGTTTGAGGAGTGCATTATGACTGGGGTCCTGGGCCAGGAAGTTCTTCTTCACATGTTCCAGGTCCATCAGCTTCTGCTTGTGGTGGAGCAACCTCTTCTGCAGGGAGCGTCGACACAGTCGCACTGCCTTGCTCTTCACCATCTGGGACTTGACACTACTATTGGCCTGGATGAAGTTCCAGCGGTTGGACAGGTTTGACATACTGCTGCCTGAAAACAACATACACATGTTAATAGACATGAGGTTAAGGTGATAGGATAAATAAGTTTGCGTTCTATGCTCTAAATTATACACTCATTTAGAAATCAAGCTATTATGTTAACTACAAAATAAACGCAGGCAGAGCATACAACTAAAACATTCATAGTAATATATATTAACACATAAAATGATATATATAAATAATGCTAAATTAAACAATTTTAATGAAGAAGCAGATATTTTCTCATACAAAATCTTTTTAACAAAACTTCCTAATGCCTTGTTAAAATTTCCTCTATCTCCATCTCTCAATGTATCACTTGAGTGCTGCTCTTCAAACTTACCTTGTTCTTTTTTCGATGCTCCAAACTCCTCATCCACATTCCCACTGGGTGAGAGTGTGTTGTCAAGGTTACGACACAGGAATAACAGTATCCAGCCAATCAGAGTAAGGTCCAGCTGCCCGGCATGTGGCATGACCCCTGTCCCCTGTGTCAAGAGGATCGGGCTCAGGACCTTGGCCAGCATGGTCAGCAGGCTCTCCATGATGCTCACAGAGCACGGCCCTTGTAGTGACCTCTGACCCATGGCTGTCAGTAGAATGAACACCCTGAAATAAACATATGCTGACTTGAATATCAAACAACTGCAAAAGGTGTCTACAATAACCATTTACTTCTCAGCGAGAACAAAAACAAGTTTCACTCTCTTATATTTTACTGTGTTCCTTCTTCATGACTAAAACTCTACGGAGTAAAACAAAAGCCTGATCAGTCTGTTAGAGATATGAAATGTTCCTCATCTCAAATACAAGATAAAATTAAATAAATGCGAATAATGATTGAATAGGTCATTCCTTAACAGCTCCCTATGGTTAATTATGGTCAATATGTCAATTCCTAACAAAATACATTTCATTTTAGTTGAAATTCCATCAGTGTTCAAGGTGTTTTAAACTCCCCCTAAACATTTCACTTAAATGGTAAGGAATTTCTAAGATCATAAGATTCCAAATAAAGATGAAAATAAGCATCTCCAGATATATACATATTTGTACCACAGTAAAACCAAGAGACAAAGGTCACTCAAAAGAAATTGAAAACTGGCCTTAATAAGAGGGCAGCTGTTATTCAGAGCTTATATTCCAAGAAAATCAGGGTTGAGAATCTAGTTCCTGGCCTATATTTGCAGGCAGACTGGTTTTTAAGGCACGTGACTGCTAATACAAGAAATCATAGAGTCATACAAGATGCTGTCTAGTACCTGTCCTGTGCAAAGATCTGTGTGGCTTCAGAGTGGAAGTACTGCTGCAGCATATTGCCCAGGAAGTCTCCAAACCAGGCCTGACTCCCACACACCCGCACCAGCACCATCCCTGTGAGGATCTGCAGCCGTGGGTTACCATGGAAACAGAGGTGCTTGAAGAGGTCCTGACAGACAGCGTGGTCCAGACTGGTGTAGAGCGTCAGAGGGGGCTGGGGGATACTGGGGGAGGGGTTGGTCACGCTGATCAGTGTCTCCAGAACATTCTCCAGAATCACTCTGTCAAACACAAATACACACAGCCATAACATTGGCATGTTATATAGTCAGTTTCATGTTTATTTATATTTCAGAAACCAAGAATTATATCCTAATTATCATGAAATAAATACATTGAAATATAAATGGGAAAAAAAAATTCAAACCAAAACAAATAATTATGGTACTTGAAAGGAATACTGCAAAAACTGAAACTACACAGTACACTGTTGGACAAGTAACAAAATACTGCAAGCCTACCAATACACATTATATTTACACACACACACGCACACACACACCAATATGTAATATTTAACTTGTCAGACATAAAGATATAGCCTGATTTCTTTATCAGAATACAAACACAACAAATATAACTGAATAGAAAGGCATTGTACCTGAGTTTGTCTGTTGAAGCTTGTCTCAAAGAGGCAGAGAGGGAGGGCGGGTGTTGAGTGCTGGGCTGCCGGAGCCCCAGGGCACTTTGTAAGCGGTCTATCGCCCTCATGGCCAGGTTCTGCTGAAGCTGCAGCTGTAGACACTCATTGTATGTCTGAAACACATAGCACATATTGATGTATAGGGCAAGAAAACTTGGAGTCTCAACCCTATCTTGCATAAATCCTTACTCACTTTTCAAAAAATATATATTGATTTTACAGAGGGAAATAATACAGTATACAATTAAATTCACTTTTTTCAATATTTCGGAAAAAAATTGCCTTTCTCAAGAAAAAACTTTTTTTCTGCAGAAATATTGAAATAGTGTAAATTTAATTGCTACCTCACTTTTATTTGTGTTTTTTCTTTTCATAGTTATGTTGTCAGTTTTCATCAATTTCAGCTTTTCAAACACACTCTACTCTTATTCAATAGGGCCTTTAATAACATAAAATATATCTGCTTAGCAGATTTCTTAATAGTTAACCTTTCCCATATATATCATTTGACCAGATATGTATAGCATAACTATTGCAAAACAATTAAACTACAATTTAATTACAAATACTCATTTCAGACTTGAGGAGCACAAAAAACTGATCAGCTGATTATCGCAGCATGTTTATGCTTCGCATAGTCTTTTATGTGTCTTATAGGAAAGGTTATCAGGAGCAACTTCATCCTGAAAAGACTTTTTAAAACAGCTTGTTCACAGATGATTTGTTGATATTGAAAAAAAAAATTCTACTCTCACTAATTAACATTGGAGAAGTATTTGTTTCAAGACAAATAAACTCGGAAAGTGTAGGTCAAATTGCGCAGGAAAACGCTGTTTTCTTAAACACAACTTCCTTGAAATTGGTTAAATATAGAATACAGTAACCTCGAAGCAGGTGCTTGCTGTACCATGTAACACATTCCACAACATGGCATCTTCACCAGATCAGGGTATAGATTTTTTATGAAATTAGTACATGCACTAAAAGTCAAATGGGGGCAAATGAAAATAGACAATCTAAAGTTTTCTTTATTTCTACATATACAGTTGTTTTTTTTTACGATCACAGATGGTTGCATTGCGAGATTATGTGTCTTCAGATGGGTATTGATAGACACACATATACCTAGAAATCAAATTATTAGTCAATGACCATCTGTGAACAAACTGCTTCAAGGCATAAAAGGTATATACCTGGATCACACATTATTGTTTTAACTGCAGACCTTTTCCTCCATATTCCATTTTCTCAATAATCGAAACCAGAATTATGACTGAAGTTGACCTATACCCTAGCTAAAGTGTCCTGACTCATCAATATCAAATGATATTGTACATATTTACAGTCTCAATACCTGCAATATACTGTTATCTTCATCATTGTTCTTTTGTTTCTTCAGGAAGTACTGGGTGTGGTGGCTGGCATACTGTAGGGACTCCACTTCCTGCAGGAGAGACTCCAGCCTCGCCCGGGACAGACTGTACCGACACTAAAATATACAACACTTTACCTTGAAGAGAACTTGAATATCTCAAAGTCTGTATTACCACAATCTTGAATACACTGTTAGAACATGCTAACAAATGTAATAAAATAAAGTATAAGCAAATGTTTCTATTTTTTATCTCAGACAGAGAAAATACTGGATCTTCAAATATTTGAGTTGAGATAAATATCAATTTTAGACATTTTATGAAATGAAGACCAGTTACCTGTATGTCCTCTAACAGTGACATGAAGCTGCCAAGCTGAGAGAGAAGCTGTGACTGGGTGGGGTAGTCCATCTGACATGCCACCGCACTGGATGACGGAGAGGTGTGCTGGTCTGGGCGCTGGTTCCACTCCCAGGGCAGGATGTAGCTGTGACCATAAAACGCTCCTATTGGGATCTTGGACCGTGTGGTTCCACTGCCATACCGGCCTATGGTTGTTATCTTCAATGGAGATTATGTATAATAGGTTTCATTTCTATTTAAAGTAATTCATTGTTTGGAAAAAATGCCAATCAGTATGATGTGTATTAAGATTTTAAAAAAAAATGATGCAACAAAATGTAAAAAACCTTTATGAATTTGTTTTGAAGCAACATAAAAAACCTACACAATTTATTTTAAATCCAAGAAATAAGCAAACCAAACAGTACTTTACTGTCTTTATAAGTAATATTTTCAAATGCAATTAAACAAGAGTCTTTATTCAAGTATACAACAGTATTAAATAGAATAAATACCTTCAGGAATCTGCAGACAGGGGGTGGCATGATGTTGTTCATGACAAGTGACCTGACCCCAATATCAGAGGCAACGATAAGCCTCTGTCCATCCACCTCCTCGCCCCGCACCCACACATCTAACGATAACGAGGCCAGGTCACCACACAGGGGGATGATCACGTCAGTCAGCAAGATAGGCTTACCAAAATCTAATATCACAAATCTTCGAGCACCTAAAACAACAGCAAGAACAAATAAAACAAGACCTGATGGTATTATGAACATTTTTTTTTTCAACAAAAGTAGGTCAATGGTCAAGGTCATGGTCAACTACATAATATAGAGGTCCATCTACTTAAGCAACTTTCCAAGTATTGAAACAATCTAGTGCAGCACATAGAAGTTAAAGCAGATTAACAAAACAGTAAAACTGTCCAGACAATGCTTTTTTCATCAATAGTAGGTCAAAGGTTAAGGTCACAAGGTCAACTGCATAATGTAAAGGTCCATCCAATGAAGAACACAGAAGTTATAGTAGATTTAAAACAAGAGAGTCAAGATGGCCGTGAATCGCTCACCTGAGAAATATTGCTTTCATTGCTTTTTACAACAGTCATATGAATACAAAATTCATGCAGAAGAACAGCAATATAATTTTAATTCCACACAAAAAGTTTACATGTGGTCCAAAAAACTAAGTTAACCCTCCTGTGGGACCAATTTTGACCGAAGGGCCATGATTTGAGAACTTGGTTCAGGTCCACAAGGCAATGTTACATACCAAATATCTAAACCCACGTTCTTGTGGTTTCTGACAAGGATATCTTTTAAAAGTCTTTCTTATGTAAATCTATGTTGAATCAAGTGACCCCTGGGGCGGGGCCAATTTTGACCCCAGGGCCATGATTTGAATAAACTAAGTAGATGTTCATATGACAATGTTACACACTAAATATCTTAACTCCTGGCCTTGTGGTTTCTGAGACGAATATTTTTTTAGTTTTTTTCCTGTATAAGCCTATGTAAATTCAAGTGACCCCTGGGGCGGGGCCAATTTTGACCCCAGGGCCATGATTTGAACAAACTTTGTAAAGATCCACTAGACAATGCTACACACCAAATATCTTAACTCCAGGCCTTGTGGTTTCTGACAAGAAGATATTTTTAGTTTTTTTCCTATATAAGCATATGTAAAATCAAGTGACCGCTGGGGTGGGGCCAATTTTGACCCCAGGGTCATGATTTGAACAATCTTGGTAGAGGTGCACTAGACAATGCTACACACTAAATATCTAAGCTCTAGGCCCTGCGGTCTTGTAAAAGAAGATTTTCAAAGTTTGCATTTTTAAAATCTATTTTTAGCTCCTGTGACCTTCTTTCAACCAATCAAAATAATTTGAACGATCTTGATAGTGGGCATCATAAGGATGATTCCTGTGAAGTTTGGTCAAAATCCATTCAGTGGTTTAGGAGGAGATGTTGTTGAAAGGAAATTGTTGACGCCGGGCGGATGCACGGACGCCAGACAAAAGGTGATCACAAAAGCTCACCATGAGCACGTTGTGCTCAGGTGAGTTCAAAAAAAAGGTCAACCTGACGCCCGCAGACACCCACTTAATGATGTTATTTTTCGTTGAAAACCCCGTCCAAAAAGATGAGAGAGAATAAGAAAGACGTATTCAAATTGTTTCAATTGTATGTTGTTTTTATTTTAAAAAATTATCTTAAAAGAAAGTTTTAGTTTAAATTTATTTATGTTGATTGAGAAACAATTTCTTACAACTTATACTAATCCCTCTCAACAGTTCCTGGGTTGGACCAGTATTTTTATTCATGAGAAATCCTTGCCCTAAATGGGGTTTGAACCCACAACCTTCAGAACTGCAGTTGTGTATGTTACCACTGGACCAACTCTCTCTACTGTCATACAAGCCATTACTATGTCACAAGGTAAAGTTCACAAGAGTATGTACATACCAGAGTATATTCTCTCAATGACTAGAACCTGGGGAGGGGGAGGCTGCAGGAGCGCATGTGTAGGCTGAAGGTTCACCGGGGGCCTCTGTTGACTGGATACCTTGGGAGAGTCGGCCTTCTCTGCATGGCCAAACACCTGAACAAACGAAAGGGAATGATGTCTTATACAGGATGAGGTGTTCGCCAGCAATATAAATGAGAAATTAGATCATGTTTTTTTTTGTTTTGTTTCTAGAGAATTTACAAATTTATTCATTTTTCTTCTGTTTTTAATTTACATACATGGAAAATTTACCAATAAAAAGATTTAGTTTTTTAATTTTGAATACAGAATTTAAAGATTTTTTAATCAACTTCAGTTTTCAAAGAGATTATACAATAATGTAAATTATTTCTTTTTTTTACAGGGAGACTAACGTGATAAGTATGTCTTACTTATGTTGTTGAATTGGTATAAAAAAAATAATTGAAAAACGTATATTCATACTTGCAATAAACAATCCAAAATAAAAAAATATAATCAACATTCCATAATCAATGACCCTTTACTTCACAAATATTCATGTACCTCTGATTGCCCTTGCATTTAAATGAGTCTATATGAAATTAAGGGTTAAAATAATGAAAGAAAGTAAATGAAATATGTGAAATGAAGCATCTATATGATGGCTCAAGTTGTGATAACTTAATCTTTCAAATTAGTATTGTCTAACTAAAGAAACAGTTTTGCTTGTCAGGAGATAAAATAAAAAAAATGTCAAATCATTCATACTTGTTGCCATGCCTCATTAGGAGGGGTTAGTGGCGGGGTCATGACTTGAGGTGTGGTTTTGGGGGTTGAGGGCATGAGCTCTGAACTTCCACCGGGTGTTTTCTGACTGGAGTATGGTGTATTCTTCCCCACTTCATTCAGGATCTGCTTGATGTACATAATTTTGTTCTTGACAGAGGGGTAGTTTTTGGTGCTCAGCTCCTGCAGCTGGTGTTTGGCAGCAGCCACTGTATGAGGGATGGAGTAAGGGAGAGCTGAAGACATTGTGGGGATATGGTTGTATGTAATCTGCGGCAGGGACTCCCCAAAATTTATTGTGCCGGAGATATTACTACTCCCCATGCCTGTCCCTGCAGCACTTGTTGGATTTATCACAGTCGATGCTCCAGGCACGCCAGCACTGTCTAGCCGCTCCATTTTCGTCCCATCGCTGGTGGAGTGACATGTGAAATGAAGTGGTTCCACCTCAAGCATTCCCAGGATGTGGTTACGGGCACACTCCAACAGAGACTTGGTAGACTTCTCCGGTGGGTTGTTGAAAAGATCATAGAAATCAAGGTCGTCCTGCGATGACTGTTGTTGGGATATTGGGCCAGTGTTGGCGGTTGAGGAGGTGGTGCCAGAGCCAGTGGCACTGAACGAGAAACCAGACTGACCCCCGGGGATGATCTGTCTCACAGCCTGGGGCAACTCCATATCAAATAGGTCAGCCTCAAATGGATGGCCATTCAAACCATACCTGCAGCAAAATCAGTAGTGATAATTACAAAGGCTGACATTAATGAAATCTTTAAACAACTATTATTCATTGTTGCTTTTGTGTGTTCTTGAACTTATGAAGGCACTAATATTAAATTTCAAATATCAGATGGTCATTATAAAATGCTGTAGTGTAAAATAATCCTAAATAAAGCCATCTGCAATATAAACAATACAATGTTATCCCCCACAAAAATTAATGATCTTATAGTAATAGACACTGGAAGAATAGAAATTACCAACAGCTGACATACCTTGCCTTCAGCAGTGAGTGCAGTAGAGACGTCCTTTCATCAAAGCACTGTGACACAGCCTGCAGCAACTCGCAACATTTAGCGGACACCATCATCACCTCCATACAATTGACACGGTTCAGGAGAGTGAAGTACCACTTGAGACCCCCAGCAGAGTAGGCACATGGCAGCAGGAAGAGACAGTCCACAAGGGCCTGCAGGAGAGACAGGCTGAACGACGGAGCTAGGTCCGGGTCCAAGGAGTTCTTGCTGTATCTAGAGAGAAATAGTGTGAAAAAATATATCCCAAGTGTTTATGAAAAATTCATCAAAGCTACAATTCATGGGTAAAAATTGGAAATTTAAAAAATCCTAATTTTAGCAATATTTTATAGAGTTTTAATAGAATAAGAAGTCATTTGGCAATCTGTAAATCCTGAAATTCAGGAAATGTCCTGAAAACTTTTACTCATGATAATTTGAATGAAAGATGTAATCTATCTGACCTACCATTTATCCTACATCAGGCATTAGTAATAATCTGGGACCCATTTCACTCTAAACTTCGTATGATCAAATTTGATCTCAGTCGTAAGTCTGAAGTTCTAAATAGTGTATACTAATGTCTTATTTTCACAAGATAACATGGTGATAGCTGACCCATTTCATTGCATTAAATACAAACACAATACTTTCTGTAAAGAAAAACCACAGGGAAAATATCATTTGACATCTGTGAACTTTTTTTGTACAAAGGTTAGTGAAACAGACTCCTGTATGTGAACATTTATTTTGTGTTAATACATTTTTTATCTAAATTTTTATATCAAGTCCTAATAGATGTAAATTTACAAAGCATTTCATGAACTTAAACATGATTCAAAGTGACATGTATCAGTATTAAAATAGTCTCTTTGAAATAGAAGAATAAGAGGATTTAAGAGGATTTTAAACACAAATATGAATGATTAAAGACTGGCATATTTTTCTTCTTCAAAGAAAGAGTTGCTTGTAGATGCTTTACCCCTTCCACAGTACTTTGACATGTTACATCTTTCCACCTGACAACATATAGCGAAATCATCTCAACCCAAATACCATCCACATTGTCAAAATTCTAAGACATGTTACATTGTACATATGATGGAATCAGGGCTGTGTTCAGTAAACCAGAACACTTGCAACTATTTGGGATTTGGTTCCCTGCTTACACTCTGTAAAACAGGGTTGCAATAAGGGACTTTTAATGGTAACTGAATGTAGGGCTGTATACTCACTCCATGCATATAGACAGGAGACGAGAGCACTTGTGGGCTGTAGTCCGTGTTCCATATATAAAACAAGCTTCTACAATCTTCACCAACCTCTCCTGGATGCTTGTCAGTATACACTTGGTTCGTCTGGAGGGAAAAAAAAACATCATCAATATTCTATTGCTGAATAATTAATTTTGTTTTAATTAAATACACACATGTATTTATTTTGTCCCTGTAATTCTTTTTTGTACAAATTGAAAACTAGAGCTCTGTGTGATTTAATTTTCAATTAATTAAAACATCTATTTTGTATAGCAAAGTTTTAAACATTTGTGACTTAAAACAATTCAAACAGTTTTTTGACAGTACTACATACATATTTTTAAACAGTTGTTTAATAGTACTACACACATACTTTTTCTTTTAGTTTTTGGCTACCTTGAAGAGGTGATGATGAAAAATTAATTTAAACAATTAGAAACCAAACACAAGTATACTGTACTGAAACACAGGACATTGTATTGTTTATCTGTAACGTCTCACCGAGGATTTGGGTCATTCATCTGGATGTTTGTGACCCAGGTCAGGATGTCGAGACACATGTTCTGTATATGGTCTGGACTGACCCCCTCTATCACTGACCCCTTGTCAAAACTGACTGCAGCCAGTAACCTCTCGTGGAACCCTGCCTCCTCTATCATGGCATGTCTTTGGGTCCTAAAAACATAACAAATAAGACATACTCAGCCTGAATATAACACTCTCAAAACTGACATACTCCACTTCAATCATGAAAGCTGTATACTGAGGTAAAAAAGATTTTGATTCAACTAAAGCAGATATACAGCAGATCCAGTACTGTATAAATCATTATTAAGCCAATTCTATTAAAAAAACACTTTCCCTCATGAATATTTATTTAAAAATCTATGACTTAATGATTTTTTTGTTTGTTTGGTTGGTTGGTTTACAACGTCCAACAGACAGTATTTCAGTCATTTGGAGACGATGTCTACTTAAGACAGATATTGTGCTGCCACACTGCAGTATCACACCGTAGACATGTGGCATAATACCACACCCAGTCACATTATCCTGACACCGGGCCAACCAGTCCTACAATTACCCTTATATGCTGACAGTGCCATTTTTTACAACTTTAGTATGTCGCGGCCGGGGATCGAGCCCATGACCTCCTGCTCCTGAGGCGGACACTCTAACCACTCGGCCACCAAGGATGGTCAACTTGATGAGTATCAATTTACCAAACTTTAAATGGTGTATGAAACAATGGATTTTCATTTGCTATGCAGACTTTGTAGAATCTGAGTTACAATATTGTATGAGCAAACAGAGGAGACCCTGTTTAGACAGATCCTTCCAAGAGTTTGCCAATGTGTCAAAATGAGTCTACCGGTGTATTAAGTAAAGGATTAAAACAAGGCTCAAACCCTCAAATAGTTTTGTCCCATAGTTACAACATAGTTTAGTCTAATATAACATAGCATCTTGGTCTGAACCAAAAATAAGCCTTCTGTATTTTGATTTTCACAAAGAATGTGTTATTTGTGTAAACCCAAGATATCAAGTAACTGAAATCAAAGTATTATCTACCTTAAAGTTACTCGTTCATTACAAAACAAGTATAAAACAAAAAAATTATTGATTTTAATGGGCCAAGTTTTACACTCATCTGGAAGTCATCGGAAACTTGACTTGCAAACATAAATCATTGAGGTTACATGCGCCTTTCTTCAATCTGTTTTTCCAATTTCAGTAGTTCATATGCAGAGATTCAAAATGATCTTTGCAAAAAAAAATCGCAAAATTATACCCTGTGATATATATATCGCTATAAGTTTTGTACTGAAATAATTTCACACTCCTGCAAGGAACTTACCTGTCTTTAGGCAAGTTGAATTTCTTGGTTTTCCTGATAGTGATGGAGAGTTCTGTAAGCCAGTCACATCCCTTCAGATTCTCCAACTTGGTCTTGCTACCACTGGCTGCTGGGTAGTTGTCAAACAACGACTTGATCGTTTTAGTTCGACTTTTGTCTGTTGATTGGGCACTTGTCCGTTTCTTTTTCACGTCCTGTTAAGTACATGGATCATAGAAATGAAAGGGCAAAACAGTGGACCATGCTGCACCTTTAAAGATATGAGCTGACAATTTAAAGGGTTTATTGATGAACATATATATATAATTGAGTTCACTTCATCAAAAAGCAACAATACAAGAAAATACATTAATATTACCCTTGCAATAACAATATGCTTACTTAAATTAGAATTCGAAATAATAAGAACTATTCTGGACAGGATGAGACGACGTACATAATGCCAACGTAGCAGGTATAATTGTTAGTATCTTTCTGTTTCTTCCTTTTTGAATATATAACAGTATTTTTTTTTTCCATTTGAACATTTTAATACAAACTTAATGTATTTTCAGACCAATACATTACCTTTTGTTTCTCTGACATTTGCTCCCATTTCTTGCTGGGAAAGCCCTTGATATGGAGTAAGAAAGACCGTGGTTTTGACATGAGTAGCTGGGGACTGGTGAGGGAAATCAGCCCACAGTTGCCAGAAAGGTCCATACAGTTGGATATACTGACTGGACCACACAGAATCTCCGCATGGTGACTATCGAGAAACTGTGGGTCCCGTACGTTGTTTATCACAGGAGGAGATCTTGAACCCGATGAACTTGACGAGTCAGACTCATCAGAATTGTATGCCGCTTTTATGTTAAAGTTTATTTTACTATCTACAGGTGTGGAAGCTGCCTCGGGGCCAACCGTGGTTTGTCGACTGATGGCGTTGATGTTCTGCTTCAGCAGAGTAACCTGGATCTTGGGTGTAACGGTACACAGAGGGTTAATGGTGAACTTCACATCCACGTGACCTACGCAACATACTCGAGGTAAGACTATCTCAAACAGGTGCTCGTCCCAGGTGTTGCTGCAAATAAATGTACTATATCTGTTACCAATGGATTGAACCCTACAATGAAAATGATTAGGTACTAGTTATTATATTTCCAAGCGATGTTTGTTTGTTGGGTTCAACGTCTCACTGACAGTATTTCAGCCATTTGGAGACCCGATCAACAGTATTCCAGTCATTTGGAGACCAGATCAACAGTATTTCAGCCATTTGGAGACCGGATCAACAGTATTTCAGCCATCTGGAGACCTAATCAACAGTATTTCAGCCATTTGGAGACCGGATCAACAGTATTTCAGTCATTTGGAGATTTATTTCCAAGTGATTACATATTACGTCAGATCTAGATAAACTGAGTCTAAATGATATAGCCTTTGGGAGTTATACAAAAGTTTGTTAACTCTTATTGTTCCAACACCTTGAAAAAGTGTAAAATGTCATGGCATGTGCACCAACCATTTTTGTATTACTCCTTTTATCTGCTGAACTTTCAAGTAGTTAAAGACTTTCAAAGAGATGTGTTTCTTCACCTTTGAAATCAAAGAAATGAGAATGGGACATAACCGGTAACTATCCCTACCTGTCTGGTTGCAGTTTCCAGGTACGAGTGTGCTGAGTTGCCTCCCCTTGATGCTGGAGATGCTGAGGATGGCGCCTCTGCTGTTGTTCCTGCTGAATCTCTGTCCAACATGGGGGAACTGTTGCAGTGAACCTTGGCATCAGGTTCTCAAACTGGATGAGATTGTGAAGTTCTGCCAGGGTCTCAAATGTCAGGGGCTGCTTCACCAGCAAATCTATAGAAGTAGGGCATTATGTAATTAATAAATCTGATTTTTAAGATTAAATATCATTATGCATTTTACACAAATGGATACTTCTTCATTGCAATGCCAATTAGTTCACTGTAATAAATTGTGCATATGGGCACAATGGTAACCAGTATCAATAGATATGAGCCTGAAAATTTATTCTTTAAAATATATCCTGGCAAAATTATAAACCAGAAGGGAAAGACTTTTTTTTTAAGTTTTAAAAAAATATCCAAATGTTTAATTACTGAATTTATTCAAAAAATTTACATTGATCATAATGATTATCAGCAGCATAACTAATCTGATGTTTATAATCATCTCTTAATAACACTAATAATAAGGAAACAATTTTTTTTATTTTAAATATTCATCCAAAATTTGAAAATGAAGTGCATTTAAGTTATAAGTAAAAAGCATGTCATCATAACCAAACTGTTACTTAGTAAAAGACAACAAACTTCACCTGTGGTTTTAGACTGCTCTAAAACATCATCTGTTTTTGTTCCATCTCCCCCTGAGGCACCAGGCAGGTCTACCGACCTGCTGCCACACCTTCTAACACAGAATCTGCCTGATCTGGGATTTCTTCACTCAGTTGATAAAAATATAGCTTACCAAGACTAGAACACAGGCACAGTCTGTCTATACCTGCAATGAAGGAGCGATACTTGACACTAAATCCCCACTATACAAATGGAAAAATGTATTACAACACAGATCCAGTGATCAAAATTAAGAAGGGCCCAATAGGCCAGATAAATATGAAACACTAGCCAGGCCCAATCATTTCCCCCAAATATGAACCTGCAACATCCCTATGACTGCCTACTACATCTGTCAGCTGTGGAATACTTGACTAGCACTATATTATTATAGGATATTTATACGAAGTACATAGACCAAAAAAAATGCTGCTTAAACAAATGAGAACCCTAATATCTGTAAGTCAGTAAAGGTTTGTCTAAGTGCCGTAAGTACGACAGTTTCTATTGGTAAAAAAATCCCCACTTCCTAGTGGCATATTGTGGTGCAGCTTTTCAAATAATCAATATTCATAATGAGCAAATTGCTAATGAATAATCCCACAGGTGATGTATGGAGTAACAAAATAAGCTCTTGTGGGTTTAAGATGGTGATAAACGTGGTGATCAGTCAAAATTTCTAATAGAAAATGTAATTACAAAGCTTATCATTACTCTTTCAATAAATTACTATCTTGCATGTGTACTAACCAAACTTTTATTAAAGAGAACTTTACATTTATCTAATACAATAAAGTAAAAAGTAAACAGTGGTATTTCTATATCTCTTATTTTTCAATCCACATAATTTTTGTCTGTGCATTTCTAATTCTTAGAGCATATATACATGTAGACCAGAATTGCAAGTTGTCTCAAATTTTATTTTAACCACTGTAGATGAATCAAAATAGATTATTAATGTATGTCGGGGTCCAAACTTAGATACAATGTTATATTAGAGGTCAAGGTACTGAAGCCCATTAACAAACAAAGGACTTTGGATCCAAGGTTTGAATGGGGCTGCACTGCAGATGTCATTCATTTAAATATTTTTCCACACACAGTCAAAGCATTCCAAGCAACAAAAGTAATCAAATACTGTAAAATGCATGTGTCACAATTTGAGTAAGTCAGCATATCATGAGGAGAAATTACCATAGAGTAAACAGAGTAATTTTACATCCATTAACCCATCAGATTGATATCAGCTGAGTATTTCATATCCTGCATGATATTATACTAAGATATCAAAGAGATTAGAAGTACTTCAGTGCCGGCTGAAGTCAAGTCAAGGCAATGGCAATATTTTACTTTTCTATTATCTGGAATGAGTTAATTACCTATTAATTATACAACCATCACAGGAGGCTGCTACAGATATATAAAAAAAGATTGTTTTGTTTTTTTCTACACTTAACTAAAACTAGATGCCTATGAGTACAACATACATGTTGGAGAGACAAACCAGAAACTAGACTGTCAACACCATGACCTTTCACCTTGGAGCTAGGGACCCAACCCTTTGTTTTGATACTTTGATTCAATGAGGCAAGCCTTATCATTACTGCCAAGTTATTTGAGAATCCTCTTATCTATGTCTAAGTTAGTCTGGACAAGCAAATCCACATATACCAAACCACCACTGTGGCTGCCACAAGCAAGCTCAACTAAATCATTCCATCTTGGTACAAAAAAGAACAAATAAGACTATTGCCAAGCAATAAAGTCCCCTACCAGAAAGGGCCTTGTCACACTTAAAAGGGACCAAAATTCAAATATTGGCAATTACTTAGCTGAAGTCAATAGTTTGTTGTAAATGATACATGAAGTTATCTTAACAGATTTTCATGTGAACAGAGTTCAGGTAGTGGTCGGAAAATTTCCTGCCAGGTAATAGTATAGGCAATATCCAGGACAGATTCCAAGTTCATGGGTAGGCTGCTCAACCAACCATATGAAGCCACTGTTTGAGGCTTCCTTTTTGTTAGTGAAAAAAACATGAGTGCAAAAAAAAGGGCATAATTTTTTCAATGGACAGAGGGCAAACCTATTGTAATATATTTTGCTAATGTAATTACAGTATACAAAATTACAAATGTATAATGGCCCTTATATAATGAACGTGTGCTTGTAATATCTAAGTCTGTGACAAAATCATATTTTCCAGTTAACTACAAGTAACGGTACCTACAATGACCAATGCTGCCTACAAAAATTAAAATAACACACAATGGTTTATTTCAAGTTTTGACATGGGTAATCATTACATGGTAATTCACAGCACTTTAAGAATCATCGATATAAGTTTAATTCAGCAAAAGTAAGACGAATTGAAAACAAATGTGCTATTATTCACAAATCACAATGTTACATTTAAAGATTTTAAACTTCAATCAATAAACTTTTATGAGTTTATGAAAATCAAAAATGTTCTTTGGAACACATGTGTCACCTGCTAAAGCGTGATGGAAAAAGTGGGACAGACAGATAGACGACAGACAGATGACAGAAAAGTGATCCCTATGTGTCACCTCTGCTTACAGCAGGTGATACAAAAATTTGACTTCTGACCACTTACCCGAGCAGTAGGTGACATCCTTAAACTTGTCCCCACCAGGAGGATCTATATGAGCCACCACAGAGAGGTCACTACAGTTCAACACACTCATCCTACCACAGGTAAAGATCACAGCCAATTGTCCATATAAACCCGTTGCCCTGCCCCCACTCTCCGCTGACGTAGAGGGGGTGGGGACTTCATCACAGCGAACCACCTCTTCTTCCTCCACCTGATCACTAATCTCCCGGGGAAGCACATACACCTGTGCCACGCCCCCCTCTGATTGGTCTATCTGCCGTACAACCACTGGAGTTTCATCTATACAGGCATAATGAGTATCACAATCATAGCTGAACTGGTACACAAGGATACAACCCCGGGATATGCCAGTCTCTGATGTGGTAGCTGAGGAGGAATTGGTATTTCCATCTTCTGAAGAGAACCCTGTGCTTTCTGTACTGCCAATAGACAAAACTTGCTCGTTGCTATTGGAACTCAAAGAACTAAGCTGTGGGTCTGTGGTATCACTACTGACTTCAGTACTGTTAGAAAACTGACAGTCTAACTGGAAGGTACCAGCTGAACACTGCCCCCGGGGCCTGACGACGACAACCAAGTGCTGCCGATCCAGAGTTGGATATATGTGGCTGATAGCCAGATGCGGGGACTGTAAATCCTTGGGTAATTCAAGACACTGCAGCACATTGCCTGCCCGCTGAGGAACATTGCGTGGTATTGCACTATCTGGCATAGATGGGATTTTCTGACTGAGACTCTCATTCATCTCATCCTGCTTGGTTCCCTCTGTGGGACTACTGGTAGAAAGGGAACCAGGCCCAGGAGTCACCTTGACAATCTGAACGTCAGGGTCAGAATCATACATATTGTCCATACCCCATTCCTGTTGGTTCATTGTAATACTGCCCAGTGTTGGCACTATGTTCCCCATACTGGTAGATGGCTTTAAAGAATCTGTACTTGGTTGTTTAGGTATCTTTTTAGCATCCTCCTTAATTGAAACAACCAGTATACAAGGAACAAATCCTGTGGATTGCAACAAATCAAACCCTGCTGTATCCAGCTGAGGGACTTTCTCACTCTCAGTATCTGTTATAATAGGTGAGGTCTCACCACTAACTACCTCATTCACTTTATTCATTAACTGAACTTCCCTTTGAACATCTGTCCCCCCACCCTCATCTTCACAATTTAATGGAAATTTAGTTCTCCTTAAAGAAACACCACATATAAGACTAGGATTCACAGGACGTTTCTTTACTTTACTTGTAACTGAGGATTTTTTTGGCAGATCTGCACTTTTAGAGGATTTAATATCGGTGTAATTTGAAGACTTCTCCACAATACACATGGAAGAGATCACAATATCTTCATTGGGCCTCACAAATGGCTTCATATCTGTTGGAAGAAAAATATACTGATAGGTCAGAACAAGAATGAATACCAAGAGAAACATCAATTATTTGATTATTTGTTAAATATTCCTACTATCAAAAATTAAAAAATTTAACATGCAATATTTTACATTTTCATCCATGAAAACTTAAACCTTTACAAGAGCACCGCATGTGGGTGCCAACGCTTGTCTGTTTTTGCCAATGTCACATATTTTTGTTAAACATTAAAGTAAGTTGACCTTGAAAATCACAACTAAAACTGTAAGCCTTTAATGCAAAGTTGATACCCTTTAAATTTGACCTTTGACCTTAAAGGATGACCTTGACCTATGCATGGTATAGAATGTATACAACACAAAGACGTAAAATATGTAAATAAACAAGAGGGCCAAGATGGCCCTGTGTCACTCACCTGAGTAAGATGGCTGTGTTAGGCATAATGACAAAAAATCTGGCATCTGAAGTGTTTTTCTAACATTTGACTAAGTGACCTACATATTGATCCTACCTGAATTTGCACTCAACTGGGAATTCATGCAGTCATCATTCATACCAAGCTTCATGAAGATTGGGCCAAAACTGTGGCCTCTAGAGTGTTCACAAGGTTTTTATAAGATTTGACCTGGTGACCTAGTTTTTGACCCCACATGACCCAATTTCGAACTCATCCTAGATATCATGTAGACATACATCCTGACCAAATCTATTGAAGATTGGGCCAAAACTGTGGCCTCTAGAGTGTTCACAAGGTTTTTCTTAGATTTGACCTAGTGACCTAGTTTTTGACCCCACATGACCCAATTTCGAACTCATCCTAGATATCATGTAGACAAACATCCTGACCAAATCTATTGAAAATTGGGCCAAAGTTGTGGCCTCTAGTTTGTTCACAAGGTTTTTCTAAGATTTGACCTGGTGACTTAGTTTTTGACCCCACATGACCCAATTTCGAACTCATCCGAGATATCATGTAGACAAACATCCTGACCAAGTTTCATAAAGATTGGGCCAAAACTGTGGCCTCTAGAGTGTTCACAAGGTTTTCTAAGATTTGACCTGGTGACCTAGTTTTTGACCCCACATGACCCAATTTCGAACTCATCCGAGATATCATGTGGACAAACATCCTGACAAAGTTTCATGAAGATTGGGCCAAAGTTGTGGCCTCTAGTTTGTTCACAAGGTTTTTCTAAGATTTGACCTGGTGACTTAGTTTTTGACCCCATGTGACCCAATTTCGAACTCATCCGAGATATCATGTAGACAAACATCCTGACCAAGTTTCATGAAGATTGGGCCAAAACTGTGGCCTCTAGAGTGTTCACAAGCAATTGTTGACGACGGACGACTGACGACGCACGACGGACAAAAGGCGATCACAAAAGCTCACCCGAGCACAAGTGCTCAGGTGAGCTAAAAAGTTATGGCCAACGTTTAAGTTTTTTGTTAAACATTTCAAAGTAAGTCAAAGTTAAAAGGTCAAGGTCAAAAGTGTAACATTAAAGGAAAGGTCTTGCCACAAGGAATTCACATGTGAAATATCAAGTGCCCTGTTGACAACAGTTCCCAAATGACAGGCATTTTAATGTTTTCAAAAGTTACAGCAAAACTAGGTCAAAGGTCTAGGTCGATAGATGTAATGTTGAGGTATATCTGAGTAGCCTTTGCAAAGATTAATATGCATACCAAAAATAAAAGTTGTAAGTCAAATAGAAAAGAAATTACGGCCAATGTTAAAGTTTCTTGTTAAAAATTTCAAAAATAGGTCAAAGTTCAATGGTCAAAGTCAAAAGTCTAAAAGTGTAACATTGATGGAAAGGTCTTGCTACTAGGAATTCACATGAGAAATATCAGTTGCCTGTTGACAACAGTTTTGAAATGACAGGCATTTTAAAGTTTTCAAAAGTTTCAGAAATATAAGGTCAAAGGTCAAGGTCAATAGGTGAAATATTTGCATATGTCTGGATAGGTCTTGTCAAGATCAATATGCATGCCAAAAATGAAAGTTGTATATTGAATAGTAGAGAAGTTATGGCCAACGTTAAGATTCCGGACGACGACGATGCCTGATGACGACAACCCAGACAAAGGAGATACGACAATAGCTTGTATTTTTTTCTTCAAAAAACAGACAAGCTAAAAATGGCAGACACAAACAAGAGCTAATAAATTGGTATTCTAATTTAAAAAAAAAACTTTTTTAAAGATTTAACCTATATCTTGTTTGAAATGAAAGCCATTTTCTACTTAAAAAACACCCAGTGTATCTACACTTGACATTCTACCTTGCTCTACTGCTCTTTCCTCCAGAGGCAGGTCCATTGGAGGTAGGTCACTCTTCCCCGCCTCCTCTCCGACAGAAAACATGGGTGGGGGCAGACCAACCTTGGCATCTACCTCATCACTGGACATACTTCCCACTGTCCCGTTCACCTGACTACTACTGGTAAAAAGAGGACATTTCTATCATAACTTTACCATTAAAGCTGATTTTATCACATCTCTTAACAACTCACAAAACATTGAGGGATGCATGGGGTTCATAATCTTTTGCAACTGGTTAAAATTTTAACTGATAATAGTATTTTATTTCATGCTTACTAGTGAAATACTAGGTTCTATCAGTGAGATAAAATCCAGACTTCACAGTGTAGGTGATATAGATCAACACAAAATAGTTCCATACTTTCACCGGCTGTTCGCATAAAATAAAATGAAAAGTTGTTTGAGTGGATATGGAATATATCTCATCTCGAAGTGATACAATTTAAACATTTTCACTCATGCTACGTGCTCATTAAAGTGTATCACTCAAAACACAAATATCCTCTATATATCTGGTAGGAATATGCTGGTAGGAAGATAATTTCCTAGATGCATGTAACTGTAAAAGATAACATAAAGGAGCAGCTTTACTTTATAGAAATCAATTAAGCAACATTCAAGCAGACACTTTAAGGAAGCATGCAGACAATTTATAACAAATATAATTTCCT
Source organism: Solen grandis (assembly GCA_021229015.1). Taxonomy (NCBI): domain Eukaryota; kingdom Metazoa; phylum Mollusca; class Bivalvia; order Adapedonta; family Solenidae; genus Solen; species Solen grandis. The sequence continues at coordinate 72,393,093 of CM037779.1, read as the reverse complement.
TAAGTGTGGTTAGACAGTTACAACAGGGAAAGTAAACTCCAATCAATGAAGAAGATAAACAATTCAGACATATAAACATAAATTTGCTAATTCAGATGAATTTCATCACAAAATATAGTGAAGTTCAATGAATAATATTTAGATTACTTTCATTTACATGAGATTGACCTTAGTATTCATCCCTGTTCTCCTAAAACCTCAAAAACAATCAAATGGAATTTTTCCTTCAAGCAATTCTATTCCAACCATCAACTTGTTTGATGTGAAAAAAAGACTATTTATTAAATGAATGTTTATGACAGTTATTATACACAGAGAAATTACACCAACATGTACTGTCCTTCCTCTCATCCCAATTTACTTATTTACATCACACACAGTCACACAGAAATCCAATCTGAAAGTTTTTCAGCTGTTTATCAAAGCAAAAGTGTTTGCCTTTACCATGATTGGACTAACTCTATTAGTATTTATTTCAGAGTTATACCACTTATCAACTGCACTTCCTACCATCCCTTCAAACCCTATACACCAATTTTCATTGAACTGTCTTTCATAATTTAAATATAATATTTCACAAAAGTGTGGCAGTCTGACAAGTTGGTGACAATGGACAACTATAAACACACCCTTTGGAGATCTTAGGAAGAACTGTTAAGTTCTATGCTGTTTGAAATGAGTATCTTAACTTGCCATTTCACTGACATGCATTTCAATCTTTTGAAGATCAAAACTTGAAATGTATGATTGAAATTAGAGTATAGAGTTCCAAAAACACTCACCTCTCAGCTATGACTCCAGGCCTGACCTTGACCTCTAGACTGTCCTCCATAACTTCATTCTCCCTTGAGATTGATTCCCCTACTGCCTGATGTTCCAGCTGCAACCCAGTCTTTAAGGCCACTTTCATGTCAGATGGGCTGATAGTAAACTGACAGTGTTTCTAGAAAAAAAAAAACAAAAAAAAACATGAATATATGTTAACAGGAATCATGATCAACACTTTGATTGAGAGAAGTTCAGTATACTGTAGTATTAGTATTTTTCACACTGGTCTAATTTTCGCAATCTTCGCGCGATGGATGCTCCACAACTTTATGATCGCGTGATACAAAGTCCATATACATTGTAGTCGGAAAATGTCCATGGGATTATGCAGAAAATGTTCATTTGATGGTAATTGATTACAGTTTCCATAATTTCTTTTATAATTCATGCCATCTTTAATCAACAAAAGCAACATTTACCGAAGGGATTTTAAGTTCATATACCATTTGCATTTTATTATTAAATCATAATCTTGTCTAAGACCTTAAAAGATTATACAATAGTACTGGTATTTTGTTTTGTTTGCTTTACCGGTGATTACAGGTGCATGTAATTTAGGACTGTGTGATGTTCACACTGTTTTACCTGTACATATTATTCTTACACTGACCTTTTATGCATACATTTGTATAATATACGATTTTTCTGAATATATAATAGGTGGTTTCCTTACCACCTTACCAGATTCAACCATTTAATAAGAGACATAATTCTCTTTTTACTTTTTGTTGATTAATAATTCCAAAAATTTAATGATAGCAGTACGGACACAACATGGATTATGATGAAAATAAGTAAAGTGACTCAAAATTTAAAGATGTGGAATAAGCATTACTAATTGTCAGATGGCGAGTCACGTGGACTGACAACTCGCCAGCTGCTGTAGCAGATTATTTACAGGCCTATACAAATACTGAAATCAGGAAGACAAATGTCAGTAGAACCTGTGGATGCTCCCCGAACTGCACTTTGTCACTTGATGGGTATTTTATTATACAATATATATGACAAATTGTAAGTAGGAAAAAATGACATAACGGGCAATAGTTCCTAAATTATGCAAAACATAGTTATGGTTCTTGTACACTGCACTTCTCCTCATTGGGATCTATCTACCTATCGAGTTTGAAGTTGAAACCTCTCACAGTTTTTGTGTTTTGCTCCAGACAAAATTATGGCAGACAAACGGACAGACAAAGCAGCAACTATATGCTCTCTCTTCGGGGAGCATAATAACATTATAACGGGTGTCAAATTAAAACATGTAGCCTGAGTCATTTAGTCACAAAGTGACTTTACCAATTATAGATGATATACCCATTGTCTGGTTGTATGTTCACTAGATATGTATGTTAAAATTAAATACAAAAGGTGCCGTTTCCATTCTGACAAATAATTTAATGACTTCTTTCTGATACTGGGATAAGGAAGGAGCCTTTATACTATATTTAGGAATTAAAAGTAACATTTTCTTGAGTTAATCATAGGGTAAATGCGAACTCTGAATAAAATACATGAAGTCATTTTATGTTAACACCAACATTTAAATAAAGAATACAGAGCAATACAGTCATAGCAATCTATGGACAGTACCTTCATTTTGTGTTTGAGATTCCAGACCACAATGTCACCATGTTTTGTGGCCGTAGCCAGGTAATCCTCACTCCCTGTATTGCTGACACACTCAATACGATCCTGGGCCTCATTGTGAGGCAAAGCAGGCTGGGTACCGTATGTCACCGACAGAGGCACATTCTGTGTGTGTTCTCCCTTCACAAATGGGCAGGAGGGCGAGTGACGTTCATGCTCTGACCTAGATATTTAAATTATGAATTTGTAAAGAAAGTTCTTATGTTTCATTACTTCACTTCTCTCTAATCTATAAATTTTACTTAGTGTTTTTTCTGTTCTTTTAACACTGTTAGACTATAATCAATCTTGACCTATTACTTTCATATGTATCCCAGGTTTTATCAATCTATTCAAAACTTCTAATAACAAAAAGATAAGTAAATGACATTTACAGTCTTGAATATGAGAAAAATATTTTTCTTCAAGTATACGGCCACTAAATAAACAAACTAAAATAATGGAAAGTAAAGATTTTAGAGAGCAGGAGACAAGGCAGTCCGTACCATGGTTCATCAGTCGGTTCCCAGCACACAAGGCAAACATTGCAGGTGAAACACATAGCCCGGTCATCCCCAGACACATTTGGTTGATGGTAAAACCCAGCCTGAGCCATTGGATCTGGCAGTGCCCACCTATGAAGGATAAACAATAATTAGATCTTTAAATTTTCACAACATAACAAATATCAACTCATGAATCAGATGGTTCACAATGCTTAATGTACAGAAAAGTTCACTAAAATATGTAACTCTCAGTACAACATGACAAAATACCAATAAATCTGCTTCTTTATCAAATATATCTAAAAAAGAATAATTCGTTTTTTTTCAAAATATGTATCTATATAATGAAGCATATCTACTAACAAAGTATATCAAATACCAGCATTTATACAAAATTAAGGAGACAATGATAAAAAAGGCAAATGTGTTAAATAATTACTTGTAATTCATGTGCGGCCACTTTGTGAAAGTGTCCCTACGTGCTGCCTCACTAAACATCAGTGACCTGTCCACAGTGCCACTAGAGGCCTCAGCATCTGGGCAGTGAAGCAGGTAGCCAAGCCGATCTCCCACCGCTGACGCTATAGACAGTCCCTGACTGTGAACATTCTCTCTCTTCATCTCGGTAACTAGGCTAGAGCACACTGTCTTCAGTGCTATGTGAGGTACTTCTATACACACTGTTGCCCACTACAGTTGGAAAGATATGAAATCCTTATTTAACATTTTATCTGCTTTATTAGTCAATGATATCAATTATTAATTAAAATACGAAAAAAAAAATGAACAAAAATGTGAGGACATCAACATTATGCCTTCATGTTCAACTCTTTCAATGCACAGAAGTCCAGGATTTACTGGTACCAAATAAATCACTTGGGCTATCATTTTTTGACAGTTCCAAACTAGAATCCCACTGAACTACAGCTTATTTCCACTTCCCCTTAGTTTGTGGCAACACGTTCTGATTACAGAGACACTTAATCTATGTACACATGCTGCAGAAGGTACAATCAGTCTCATATCTTTTGACAATCAATTCACTTCTTTCACTCCATTTATCGAGGTACCTTTAGAAAATATGTAGCAGCATGTATCCTACGAACAGCTACTCACTATTAGTAATGTGCAGAAATCACTGATATAGTGTCATTGCCAAATTAACCACTATCAATTAACTTACAAACATGATATTAGTTAGGACACTCTGAAATGAATTTGCTTGGCAGAAGAAGGTCCATTTATAAGAAACTGACACTTTTACATGTGAGAAAAGGTATGGTTATTGATATATGTCAAAATTTATACCTCTCCTCCACAAGAATTTATTAAGTTCACACTTTGCCTCATATAATTCAACACAGAAAAATTAAGAAAAAATTAATGGCAAAGAAAAATTAAGTGTTTCATATTCTATTTAAAGTTGCAGAGAATTAGTATTCATCAGGTCATAAATTTGTGCATCAATATCCATAAAGTGAAGAGTTATGTCAAATTAAACAGAGGGGTAAATTTCTTTCAATACATTCTGTTTGACCAGATACAGCTAAAGTACATGTATGTATTATGTTTTATCACAGGTATCCGAGTCCTACACATTCTCTATATATCCTGTGTATCCAATATTCCATATATGATATTTCTCATACATGTACATAACATAACATACATGTTTAAATAAACATGTATATATTAAGTACCATATACATGTAGCAAGTCTTCAGGATATAATGAGAAAATCATCAGACTGCTGACAAATATTCATCATATGCCATTTAGGAAAAAATTATATAGAACATAATCTGATTCAGTTTAATTGTTTAATAATAAATGTACTTTCTTCCGTTGTCATTGCCCTCTTAATTCATTTTTTTTTTTTTTTTTTTTTTTGTTACTGTAAAGATTAATAAAATGAAGAACTGTCAAGAATTCATTTAATTTTGCTTCTGAAATTTAAAAAATCATTACAACAAAAAGTTGACTACCAAGCTTCAAGCATCCAATTCTGGAGGACTACAAGCATTCTTAAGAACTTGTTGGAAACTAAACAATACATTAAATAGACCAGAAAAGAGCCAACAAGTAGGGGTTCCAGGACTACTGTGTTGGGAAGGTGATTTTTGTGACAGGAAGACTGTACCTTGGTGGTTTTGTGGTTCCCTTTAGTTGCTTCCTGAGCCAGCTCAATTTGCTTTTCCAATTCTTTGACAACAATATCCATGTATTCTGTGCATGCTAAGTCAACGCTTAATATTGACTTCAAAAAAAGTGTTGCCTGAAATATGAAACAAAAGGCATCAATACAAATTACTCTTCATGCATATATAGAATATTAGTGATCATTTACAATATGATTTAATCTTATGATTATATTTTACAGGCAAAAAAAAAAAAATACAGCCTATAATGATTTCAGTGTCATGGCTAAACAATAACACAGTTATCACATTATTATGAAAACTAGATCATAAGATGCCCCAGGGCAACATAACATGAAAGATATGTAATGAACACAACCATCTTTACACTGTAAGCACCATGACCTTTTACCTCTGTGATACTGATCTTGGAGCTAGTGACCCAACTCTTGTGTGTACAGGGTTGGCAAAGTATTGACCGCCCGGGAAAACCCAGGTGGGAAAACCCGGGTTTTCCCGGGCTGGACAATACCCCCTAAACTGGGCAATACTGGGTAATATGATATTTTAGCATTTTTTGCAAGGAATAATGAACATATTTACATTTATTAACATTTCTGAAATACACACAGTGTGTAACACATCATCTCTATGATGCAACTCTTACTGCCAAATAATTATCTGGCAATTGAGGGATAAGTTACAGTCCAGCACCATGATATTTCACCTTTTAGTGTGAACTTGACCAAAAAACCTACCCTTTTGCGTGACACATTCTCTCACAGAGGCAAAGCATAATGCCAAATAATTTGAAAATCCTTTGATCTAGGGATAAAATACAGTGCAAACAAGCAAATCAAGCATCCCATGACCTTTTAACTCTTACATGTGACTTTGACCTTGGAGTTAGAGACTTGATTCTTGTGTGTAATGCTATGTCTCATTGAGGCAAACCCTGCTTGTTTTACTGAGGTAAACCCTGCTGCCAAGTTTATCTTAGGATCCCTTGATCTATGTCTAAGTAACACTTACAGCCTGGACAAGCAAGTCAAGGCAAAAAGATGCACACTCAAATACTGAACTACTATTGTGACGACTATATCAAGCCACAAATGGGCTTGACAAAAAAAAAAAAAAAAGGTATTCAGAAACATTAACTATTTTCATGGATAACAGGAGAAGCATCTTTTCTATTTCTGTAAATAATAAGCATCATAATTTGTATGAATACATGTAGATTCTATCATTTTACTGTAACATAATAGCTATCAATATACCTCAGCAAGCAGGAGTTCAAGGCGTATTGTGTCCTCTTGTTTAGACACTGGGGTCTGCAGTGCTGTATCAAGCAATAAGACTCCATGCAAATCGCTTCGGATCCCAACTGCATTGCTGTTCTTAAAAACCATTTTGTTTCTCTCTGGCAAATACATGCAAACAATCTTATCCCCTTTTGGAGCTGAAATGAAGATAAGAAATTGTTCAAATAGAAGCAATAAATTTTCTCAGAATAGAATTTATGCAATCAAAATGTTCCTTTAAGAATGCAAACAATGTGTATTCTTCAATTATTTATTCTGAAGATGTATTCTTCTAAGAAATGTATGTTTGAAATTTTTCATAATAAGATCAATCTTCCTGGTGGTATTTTTCTGAAATATGCAACCTGACTGGGACTGGAACCTGTGCATTTAGGTTACAAGGATAAAACTCTTCTAAGCTACCTGTCCACATACACACATTTCTCTCCTATTGTACGTTATTGGTACCATGACATAAGGATCAGTAGAAACATTAGCATATTCAATTATTTTCATCATAGAGAAATATCTTTAACCTGTATTGTCACTAGTGATTACAATTACTACTGATTACAAAGTTCAAAATGTTACTAGTATGTTGTGTGTTGTCGTTTTTATTAATCATTATGCTAATAACTGAGGGAGCACATTTTAATCACTCTTGGATGTGTTACCAGACACCCATTCTAAGAATGACCCTCTACCTGATGTTGCAGTAATTAGCAAGATGGGGAAAAGCATGTCCCTTCTTTTCTTCCACTACTCTGTGTTGAGTTAGGCCAATCTGAAATGCGACCTGGAGTCTCAAGTCCTATGCCTAACTGTCCTGTTATATATGTCAAAATCTCATGTTCCCCCTTCCCTATCACAGAAATGGAAGTTGGTCCCCCATTTACTGCTGCCACAAATATTCCAAGATTGCTCACTGATCCAAGATGTACCCTACCAAACAGTTCTTAATTTATCATGTCAGGAACAGAAAGTGACTTAAAATGACAGATAAACTGCAAGGAAGTTATTTTTGTCATAATCCTCATATACATCACTGTAGTTGTGAGAATTCAGATTTCGTCCATTTCTTTACACATGACTAAAACAAAACTGAAATGTTCCATATCAAATTGGGCCGATCAAATTCAATGCAGAAAAAAACGCATCAAATTCGTGTTTGCCAAAGCCGTTTTATTTTTACTTTAAGCAAAAAACACGATTAATTTCTTTCAAGACCAAAACAATACACTTATAACTTAAATGAATAACAGGTCTCATATAGGCACCATTGATGTCTTTTATTTAGTGAACGCTTAATCATATTTTGAATGATATCTACATTTCTCTTTCTATTTATAAATTCAGCTGTCATTTGGGAAACTTACCCGAGAGATCGGATTTCTGTAAAACCGATCCAGATGTAACATCGTAAACTTTTACAGCTGGTTCGTCTGTTGTGACAATAATTGAATTCAGTGCTAAGTGGTATGACACACTACTGACTGGCTCACCGATGGGAATACACCCATCTTCCGCAACATACCACTGGGGCTTCCCACTGGAAGCCATCTTGGACTGAAATTCTCGTCGATGACCTCACATATTTTTTGTTATGGCAGACAAAATAGTTTTATTCATCAATCGTGACACTGTATTAAATTAGAAATCAAGATGATTTTGATAACAAATATCAATATAAAAAATATACGTTATATATTTTAGTAATAAAAAATCTCAGGCATATGAGACTTCCTACTAATATTCGCCCAATTACGTTTCGTAACAAATACGTATTCTTTATTAGGTCAATATTGGGGTCTGTTTATCAGCATTGGTACTTTTGTAGAATATTTGGGATTATCCAATAATTAAAACAAAAACGAACATCCGTAAATTATTGGTATGCGAAATGTACCGAAGCTGTGCAAAAGAGCAGGGATTCTATAATATGCTATAAAGAGTCCCTGCAAAAGAGTAAAAAAATAAATATCTGCTCTGTCAAATCTCCCTAACTTTCCACAATATCCATTATCTATAAACATATTAAGTAACGTTATGTGATAGAATATTTTTTTTTTACATCTGTTAAATGGTTGATTTCATTTCGAATATTTCCGTAGTCTGGTATGGATTACCTGCCCCTGACACAACTGTTGAAGGGCGGCAGGGAACCAGACTAATATTACGGGTCTTTTGTGAGTACGGGTTACAATGATAGTCGCATATATTATAAAGCGTCTGTTTAATAGAGACGAATCAACATCAGAACATACCAGAACCTACCAGAACGAACCGGGAATACTGAAGATGGCTCAAGAATTCTCTGTCGTGACACAAAGTATGGTCACATTAAATGTTACCAGTTCTATTAACACATTTGGAAGCGAGAGACGTTTTCCGAAAGACCTGATGATCAGGCAGCTGAAGGTAGCTATATAGCAAATCGAATGCTGACGCATATGTAAACCGGCGCCGTGTGTGTGTTGGGACATGATAAACATCTTGTTTCAGTTAACAAATATTCTTCTTTGAAACAATAAAACGTCTTAAATCGTAATGATTTTTTGCATGTACTTTTTTTATTATGGCTAGATTTTAAAATTAGATCTCTACAATAGTTAGCAATTTACTGTGTTAATGTCATAATTTATTATAATTTAGAGGACTAAAAAATATTTAGATACGCAGTAACGCAAGCATCTGGCTCATAATCTTATTGGATTATGAGCAGGGTGGTGGTAGTTTAAATTACCAGTATAAATACTAGTGTTATGTTGATTATTGGAAAACATTGATTGACGACTACTTGAGATTTCCTGATTGTGATTATCGTTGTTGATTTCGGACGATAAATAATCACGACATAATAGTACAGCCTCTTGATTAGTTCAAACATTCCTCTATTAATAAGTACACTACTGTCCTTTCCAATCATCTGCAATTCATTTGGATTACCCAGTTTTTTAGATTTATTACATTTATAAATTCTGTATGGTCAGGGTTGAACAAAGTGAACAATTCTCTGAACAGTCAGCATCTGTTGAAATTTATAACCATACCAGACTGAAAACAAAAGCTAGAACATGGCAATGCAACAGATCACATAGTTACCATGCTGAAGTTATATAAATACTGAAATACAAGCATGACTGGGCAACTGATTAATTAATATCTTTCTGTTAATAATATCAGAAATGGTACCGATTCCAACCGACTATCAATTGTACTTTTCACTAAGCGATACCAATAAACCCATTGTTGTGATCCCACTTTGACTTGACTATTTGACCTGACTATTTGAGCAGACCTGTGAACTTTATTCGGTCTGAAAGTGGGAGATCTGTGCTCCCAAAGTGGGAGATTGGGTTGTGTGAGAGGGAGATTTTTTGCAGCGTGTTTTTTTCACACTACAGTAATAACAAAACACATTTTTTTTATTATTCATTTACTTTTATTTCATTTTTTATTACTTATTAACTAATTACATACAACATTAAATAAAATATCAAATCAAGATAATAAATTAATAAAATATTCAGAAATATAACAACAAAATAAGAGAGCATAATAAACCAGATGATAAACATAAAAATAAACATAAAGGACTAGGTAAAATTAAGCCATTTGGGCCCACTATAATATTTCAAAATTCTTATTTTAGATTTTCAACTTTCACTTTCTGCACATAATGGGCCATTACATGTACCTTTTTTTCAAACACATGAACAGCTATGTTTATAGCATACTAAAATGTATATGTATATTTTAAAGATATGCCATATCAACTTTTTTAAATTCTTATATTCTGGTATGATATATGCATTTGTTATACTTGGACTGGTCAAAGACATATTCAATTGGTGCATAATATTTAAAAATAAAAATTTTAAAATATGTTGAAATGAAAACATTACAAATACTGTCATATAATTCTAAATGTTAATTAAATTAATTTAATTCACATTTAGTTTTATAAATAAATTATGAAATAAATATTTCATTCAATTGTCAAAAAAAAATTTCATTAAAAAAATTAAAATAAATCAATTATAAAGAACTTTTTATGAGAATAGGTATATTAATATTTTGATACATTAATAACCAAACATCAACAAAAGACCAAAAAAAAATGTGTTCATACAAAATCATAAATATTAACCTGACTAAAAATATTATATGAAAATATCAAGTGAAAAAAAAAAAAAGATACTTGGGTACGTTAAATATTGGGTACGTTTTGGTTTGGATACGTTTTGACTCGCTCCATTAGCGATTAGCATCGAGTCATTTATATACATCGGTACATCTATGCTATTTACCAGTTGGAATCTAGCTAGGTTAACCAATTAATCAATTTAAATGTTTTAAAAGAAACGGTAGTAAACATTGCTGATGTTTTTCGCAAATGGCCGCCACTGTGATGATTGCGCAATTTCATAACAGTTCCAAATGCAGGTATAAACAAAAGTCGGTAGATGGTGTGACAAATGTAAACAAGTTATAAGCTGCCAATACTATCCGGCTATTCCACATCTTTGCATAATTAGGAAGCCTTAAAATGCATGTTGATTGGATAATCCCACAGCAGGTGCTGGTTACTTTAAGTAGTATACAGTGTAGAGCGACCTGTATTTTTGTACATTACGGAACTTAAACAACCGCGGTACTAATTTACTGATTTCTTCTTCATATGCGCCAAACAATTGCGCCAATTAGAAAAATCTTGGGCCAGTTTCATAATATTGTCGCATTTGGCGACCGACAGCGTGAGCCCTGTAACCCTCCCCAGGCAGACATGTGCATGTCAGTGGCTAATCATCTTCAATCCTCTCCCCAAACCCCCCATAAATACACGGCGAAGTGACACACTGGTATTTCTGACACTCCCCACCTACCCTGAAATCACGCTCTAAACGAAATTGCGTTCCGATAATAGCCGAATCAACTTACGCAATCGGCATAACCTCGGCTCGGTAGGGGAGCAATTAGTGCTCCAAAAGTTGATAAGCGGTATATTAGGGGCCTTGAGATCAAAGGCGGTAGATTTCTGGTGTTGGTCGGTAGACCGGGAGATGCAAGCAATTATCGGTAGCTCCCGCTCAAAATCGAGAGAGTTCACAGGTCTGTTTGAGTTTACCGTCACTTCGATAGTATTTCAGTTATATAGTGACGTCCAGCTAATTACAGATGGAGGAAGACCCCTAATGCACAGAGGCATCCGGGTAGAGCCACCGACCTACCGCAAGCCAGCTGGAAGGCTTCCTCGCATGAAAATCCGAATGACCCTGGCAGGATTCGAACCCACGCGGTGAGGGCTGAGTGAGTGTTAAATGCAGCAACTTTACACTCTCGGCCAAAGAAACTAACAAACAGACAGGCCAAAATCAATATGCCCTGATCTATTGATCTTGGGCATAAAAAGAACCTAATATAATATAACAAACACTTGAGAAAAAATTGTCAGTGTATTTAAAATCTAGTAAAGATATAGACCAAGATTATTTTTTTTTAGCTCACCTTAACACGTGTGCTCAGGATGAGCTTTTAGGATCGATGAATGTCCGTCGTCCGTCCGTCTGTCGTCCACAATTTGTTTGTTTGCACTCTAGCATCTTCATTTTATGAGCAATTATCTTCAAACTTGATAATAATGTTTATAACCATAAAATCTCGGCCAAGTTCGATTATGGCTGATATCGGAACATTAGGTCAGGATTTATGCCCCTTTTAAAATTAAAAAAGCCAGATTTCACATTGTTTGCACTCTAGCATCTTCATTTCATGAGTAATTATCTTCAAACTTGATAACAATGTTTATAACCATAAAATCTCGGCCAAGCTCGATTATGTCTGATATCATACCATTAGGTCAGGAGTTATGCCCCTTTTAAAATTAAAAAAAGCCAGATTTCACATTGTTTGCACTCTAGCATCTTTATTTCTTTAGCAATTGCATTCAAACTTAATGACATTGTTTATAACCAAAAAATCTCAGCCAAGTTCGATTTTGGCTGATATCGGACCATTAGGTCAGGAGTTACACCCCTTATATTATTGAAAAAAGCCAGATTTCACTTTGTTTGCACTCTAGCATCTTTATTTCTTATGCAATTGCCTTCAAACCTTAAGTCATTGTTTATGACCAGAATATCTTGGCCAGATTTGATGATGGCTTTAATCAGTTTATTATGTCAGGAGTTATGCCCCTTTAAATGTTGAAAATTGCAAGGTTTCACTCTGTTTGAACTTTAATATTTTCATTTTTTAGCACTCATTGTCAGTTGAAAAAAAGGGGAAAAATTAGTAAGATATTATTTTTTTTCTAATATAACACCCTATTATCACATTTATTTATTAATGTACGAAACAATTTTCAGGAAACGTATGCTTATTGATTTTGATCAGAATATCTAAACCTTGCTTGCTTTTGGTTTATATCAGATATAATTGTCTGATCTGAATATAAAATGAAGATCCCAATACTGGGTTTTACAAAATGCCAAGGTTTTTGAGATATATTCATTTATCTCTTATATAAATCACTATAATTACATATAGATTAACAATCATGCATTGTATGCATACTCCAGGAACGTTCCATTTCGTACACATCTACTTCAATTATTTTTCTTTTGTGGAGCATGGAACCGCAGTTCTTGTTTGGAGCCGTGATTTGCACATGTCCCATTCAAGCCTCGTTTTGATTCTCCACTCATGCCTTCGTTGTGTTCATGATAGTGTGAAAGTTTATCTATTAATATTTTTATATCAAAAATAGCCAGATTTCACATTGTTTCCTTTAAAGACTATTTATCTCAGGTGAGCGATTTAGGGCCATCATGGCCCTCTTGTTTTTAAAAGAGCCTAAAAATATGCAAAGCCATATAGAAACGTTATACTCCATAATTGTATTTCAAGAAAAAATAACCTTATCAATTACTTCCATTTGTTTATTTATGTATGAATTTTTTTTCATTTCATATATTCATCTTTATAGATACATGTATCATTCTGTCGTACGCACCAATATGAAACTTTCCTATTTTAAAATGGTGGTGTTTCATTATTGTGTCACCTGTTGTAAGCAGAGGTGACACATAGGGATCATTTTTCTATCGGCTTTCTGTCTGTCCATCACACTTTGCTTGTGAACACTCTATGAAACCTGGTCAGGATGTTTGTCTTCATATCTCACATGAGTTCGAAATTGGGTCATGTGGGGTCTAAAACTAGGTCACCAGGTCAAATCTTAGAAAATCCTTGTGAACACTCAGATGTGCCAACTTTTAGTTCGAATCTGTCCTTGAGTTAATAGGACCGACTTCGGCCACAGGATGTTTGTCTACATGATATCTTGGATGAGTTCGAAAATGGGTCACGTGGGGTCAAAAACTAGGTCACCAGGTCATATCTTAGAAAAACCTTGTGAACACTCTAGAGGCCACATTTTTAGCCAAATCTTCATTAGATTTGGTCAGGGTGTTTGTCTACATGATACTTTGAATGAATTCGAAAATGGATCACATGGGTTCAAAAACTAGGTCACCAGGTCAAATCTTAAAAAAACCTTGTGAACACTCTAGAGGCCACAGTTTCAGTCTTACCTTTTTGTAACTTGGTTAGAAAGTTTGTTAAACTCATCTTGGATGAATTCAAGACTGGGCCACATGGGGTCACAGAGTAGCTCACCAGGGCAAATTTTAAAAAAAATCTTGTGAACACTCTAGGGGCCTACATTTTTGTACCAGTCTTTATTAAACTTGATAAGAATGATGACTGCATGAATTCCAAATTCAGGTTGGGTCAAAGTCTAGGTCACTCAGTCAAATGTTAGAAAAACACTTTAGATGCAACATTTTTTGTCGTCATGCCGAACACAGCAATCTTACTCAGGTGAGCGACACAGGACCATCTTGGCCCTCTTGTTCTGTCATGCTTCAGTAGGTGACACATGTGTTCCAAAGAACACTCTTGTGTCAATATGTTATGCATGCCAAAACAAAAATATCCTAAGTCAGCCACCATACATAACCAATCATATATTTGAACATATCAAAGTTAATTAATCCCTTACCTCATGGATATATGATTTGATTAATATTAACTGAACTTAAATGGTATATGAAAAAAAAAAAGATTTTTTTTTGCCATGCAGACTGTATAGAATCTTAGCTACAACATTGTATGAGCAAATAGGGAAGACCCTGATCAAACCTGGAATGAGCTGTCTGATCTGGGTCTGCTCTGTTTGCCAATGTGTCTAAATGAGTCTCTTTGAAGTAATGGGTAAGTAAATCAATATGTATGAAATATATTTTTAATACTTCCCTTTTATTTGTTGATGGTATCCATAGTTTAGATAACAGAATGTTAAACAATTATTTGCGGATGGGCTAAATAGGCATGAGGCTAATATTTATATTAATAAAAATTGCCATAATTTTTATAGTGGAATGTAAATAAACGTTTCTTTTTTTTTTCAGGAAAAGCTGGTACTGTTGACAGGTGCTAATGCGGCCAATATGAAATTGGAGCTGTACAATAAGGAGGACAAACTGGTTTGCTTACTGGACAATGACGATGCTTTGCTTGGATCCTTTCCTGCTGATGATTGGATGAGACTTCATGTAAGTGTAGTATCTATTGTTATATTGAAAGTGGTTACAAACTGTTTAATTTTGATATTACTGATTAAAAAAAGTTAACACAAGGTGTTACTAACTTTGTGTTTTATTGAAAAATAAAAAAAGGTTGTGACTTAATAGTTTTCATTTTTATATTAATAAACCAGTCCACCTTAAGTTTTTGATGATCATCGAACATTACAACAGTGATATGTTTGATTTTCAAATTTATGAGATGGATTTTTTTTTGTACAACATATACATCTGTTAAAGAACTGAATGTAAGAAGGTCATTGATAAAAATTAAGCCATAGTTGAATTGCTGTTACTTTCAAGCTAATTAGATTAAAAAAAAAACTACTGAAAGTTTAAAAAGGATACACAATTTACTAGTTGTGCAGTAGTTCCTTAAAGATACCATAGTAGACCATTGTTTTCTGTGGATTTTAAGCAGTTTCATTCTCTTCTTCAATGAAAATTATGGAGGATTTATAATTATACGTATATACCTGTCCATAGTGACATTAATCACGCATACTTGAAGTTTGTCTAAAAAAATATAATGGAAAATGATAATATCTTCTGAGTATGGTTTTGGTGCTTTTTATAAATAAAGCAAAGACACAGTATTGAATCTGCCAGTTAAATGTCTGTTCTGTGAGTATTAATATGAGTTTATATTATGAATAAGTTTGGACACTGGAAATTCTGTAATCAATAATGTTCAAAGGTTTGCAAAGTTTAACTATCATTGTTCATCATTACCTGTAAATATATTTCAATATCAGTTACATTTCAGGTGATTGATCCAACAATTCAATTGGGAGAATTCGAAGATGTATCAAAAGTAGAAAAGTTTGAAATTAGTAAAGACGAGTATGAAAAGAGAGCAGGTAATTGTTAATGCCCATAGAAGATAGAGAGAAAAGAGTTTAAAAAAAAGTGACTGAGAGACCTGTTATATTTATTGACATTGACCTTCCATGTGACCTTTTGTCTTTAGCATAAATCTTATTTTCTTGAAGACTTTTAAATACACTTACGTACATCCTCATGAAAACATTACAGGAACTTAAAACTTGGCTTGTCAGTCTTCTTTTGGTATAGAATGTGCAGTTTTTAATTCTGTCTCTAAATTAATGAAATACACTTGACTGATAATTGAACCAAGAATATTTTTTTTAAAATGGTATGAAGTTAAAACTATGAGAAAAATATGTTGTTCAATACATTTCTTTACAATCATACTCTTAAATTATGTTCATAGATTCTGTCAAAGCCTTTAAAGAAAGGAATAAAATGGGTAGATTTAGAGAAATAGATCCAGAGGAACAGAAAAGATTAGATGAAGAAAAAAAGAAAAAGGAGGAAGAAGAGAAGTTAAAAGCTGAGAGTCTTAAAGTTGGTGATAGGTGTGTATGTTGATTTTCATCTTCAAAAGTATGTAAATTAATTCATCAATCAATGTTTTGCCCCAGGGTGGGCAAACACAGGGCATTTGACAGATAACTTTCTGGACTGACGGGATTTTGACAGACAAAATGGCACTGGGCCCCAGAAGTAGACTTTGGCAAGCTATTTAGTTTAGTCAGTTCAACTATAAGCTCAACTGAGCATAATGCTCATGTTTGATTTCAGTCATCCAAAATTAGTATGTTTAAACTCTAGCATATACATTTCTTTGATAATAATAATTTGGTTACAGTTAAAGTAATGTTTTTTGTAAATTTTAAAATTATTAGATTGATTATTACATTTTATGACCAAAAGGGAATAGTGTGTGTAAAAAATTTTTCCAATTGGCAGAGTTGAAGTGAAGATACCAGGAAATCCCACAAGGCGAGGATGTATACAGTATGTAGGTAAGTAAACTGGCTGCTATGCTAAATTCTCTTGTTGCTTATGTACACAAAATAAAATGTGCCCAAATAATGAGAGACTTATCCAGATTTTAGATGCTAAAGTAAGTTTTTCATAACAATTTTTAGCTTGACTATTTGAAGAATATGAGAGCTATTGTAGTCGCCCTTGCATCGGCGTTTGCGTTGCAGCTTTTGGTTAAAGTTTTGCATGCAAGTTACTGTCAACCTTATATCTCAATAACCATTTATGGTAATGACTTGAAAGTTTATAAATATGTTCAGGGGCATCAGGCAACCAAGGTAGGTAACTCATGACTGAATAAAATATAAATTATGGCCCCTTTTTAACTTAGAAATTTTGGTTAAAGTTTTGCATGCAATAGAAAATTTGGTTAAAGTTTTGCATGCAAGCTACTATTCAGTTTGTATCTCAATAACCATTCATGGTATTGACGTAAAAGTTAATGAATATGTTAAGGGGCATAAGACAACCAAGGTAGATAACTCTTGATGGAATATATTACAAATTATGGTCCCTTTTTAACTTAGAACTTTTGTTAAAGTTTTGCATGCAAGATATTCTTAGGCTGATATCTGAGTATCCAGGCATGCAATTGATTTGAAACATCTTAAATACATTTAGGGGTATCATGCTTTCAAGGTAGATAACTCTTGATGGAATATATTACAAATTATGGCCCCTTTTTAACTTAGAAATTTCGGTAAAAGTTTTGCATGCAAGGTACTTTCATGCTTATATCACAGAGTCCACGCACCGGATTGATTTGAAACATCTTTAATATGTTAATGGGTATCATACTATCACAGAAGATAACACTTGATGGAATATATCACAGATTATGGCCCCCTTTTAACTTAGTAATATTGGTTAAAGTTTTGCATTCAAGCTACTATGCAGCTTAATTTTCAGAAATTGTTTATGGTATTGACTAGAATGTTAAGGAGTGTATTCAGGGGCATCAGAAAACCAAGGAGGATAACTTTTGGATTGAATTTTATACAAATTATGGCCTTTTATAACTTGGATACTTGGTTAAAGTTTTGCATGCACCGTGTTATTATGCTCAGTAACTAGGCATGGGATTGATTTAAGACTTCATAAAAATATTAAGGGGTATCAGACTATCAAGGTATATCATTTTTGACTATTCTTATATACAGGATATGTGAAGGGCAATAATTGAAATAGATTTCATTTGATTTACCAACAAGCATTTTGAATAGTCGAGCGTGCTGTCTTCTGACAGCTCTTGTTCTCTTTATTCACTGGTGGTTATTATACCAAAGAAGTATGCATTTTCCTGGTCTATCCATGACCTGTCTTATCCAGTATATAATTAAAATCTAACTTGTTGAGCTTAACTGTTATGCTATGATAACCTGCATGTTATACACAAAATATCTTCTGCAACAGGACTCACCGATTTCAAACCTGGCTACTGGGTGGGCGTGCAGTACGATGAACCAGTCGGAAAAAACGATGGAAGGTAATTTTCTTTCTCTGTATCACTCACTCACTGAAGATTGCATTCAGTCTGATCTTGCTTTTCAGTGAGAGTGTGTGTCAGAATGTAGATGGTCATGGCAATAATCTATTTATAGATATTTTGGAAAATTCGGATGTTAATGCTCAACAATCTGGATAATTTCCACTGACCCCTTTTCAAGATTGCTCTCAATATTATAAGTTAACAAAATTCTTTTTTTGAAAAGTTTTATTTTATTAGGTAGCAAAAAACAACATAGAGATTTAACAAGTTCTGCTACAACGTGATTTTCTGTTATACTTTTCTATTGGAAAATATACATCCTACAATAACTGTCAATAAACTTCTCAATATTTTAGAAATATAAGAAGAATAATTACCACAGCAGTGTGTTTCAGTGAGTCTTTGGGTTGGTTTTTCTGAATCTCTCATTTGATCCATTGTTTTTAAATGCTTGGTGTGTCTCTTTTTCAGTGTTAAAGGGAAGAAATATTTCACATGCCAGCCCAAGTATGGCGGGTTTGTTAAGCCAGAGTTTGTTGAGGCAGGGGACTTTCCAGAGGAAGGCATGGATGACCTTGATGATTTGGATGAAATGTGAGCAATCAGGAGGGCCTATCTGCTAGAGTCTTTGAGGATGAGGGGAAGGAGGAGGAGGATAATGGGCAGGCAGTCATATACAGCAAATTGGAGACAGTGATATGAAACATAATGCTGGTTTCATGAGTCATGTGTTGTGGATGGGTGCATATTTGCTGACTTTCTGTCATGTCAATATATTAAAACATTATCCTGAATTAAGAACACCATTGTCTTCAATATGGTGTAGGATTTGCTACCACTTTTTGTAAACAAATGTCATCATTTTTTTTTTTTTTTGGTACTTATTATTGCAAATATTGTCAGTTATACTTTTGCTTGTCCTGGCAATAAAGAATAAAACACTCAGATGTGAACTGTTTTGATCTTAACTGAATTACCTAAAGCTTCCAGTTAAACATATGTGATATATATTTTCATGTGCATTCATTGTATAATGTATGTTGTCACACTATATGTATTTGGTAGATGATGGTGATGGTTATGCAGATGGTGATGACATTAATGCTTGTGTTCTATGTGTCATTTCAATAAACGGTTAGTTTTGTTAGCACCCTCAAACTTTCTACCAATGAAGTATAGATATCTCTGATATATATATATATATATATATATATATATATATATATACAGGCGTTGAAAACACTTATCTGTTTGCATAGAATTTCAATACAAGCTTATTTTATTTATTTTTTTAATCTATAGTTGCACAAGGCAGCCATGTTCTATTTGAAAACACAGTATTTGAAATTTTAGATCATTATTTTAATGGTTTACATATTAATTTCTGTTTAAATTACAGGTATTTCTTGTTTTCTGTCAATTGTTTCTAATAAATATCTCAACTTGTTAGTGAAGCAAATTGTACAGGACCCTATTGTGTTCTTATGCGTTTCTTAATTATAAATAATCATGTAATTTCTGTCATGCTAATTCAATAAAATAGAATAATACATTCATTATGAATGCATTATTCGATCTAAAATATTGCCCATTTTAATATTTATCTCACTTTTTAAAGTTTGGTATTAATATTTAACAAATATATTGATGGTTTTCTTTTCTTTTTCTTTTTTTCTTGAATATTTTAGGAAACCAATATTATCGCAATGTAAGGCATTGCTCTAGAACAAAATAAAACCTTTAATTGTACATTTATTTGTAATTTATTGAAAGAATGCAGATTGTTCTTTGTGCTTTTTATTATTATTTTTGAGTAAAAAAGAAAATATTGGTACACACTTTTTGTAATAAACATGAATCATGAATTGTAGTAACTTTTCTTTTATATCTGAAGCATCTTCATGAAAAAAATAAATCAGTATTTTGTTTTAGAACATATTGGTTTGAGGTAGAACTTAGAAAATGAGGAAACCAGTCCCGGTGGCCCCATTATTTGAGGGTCAGCCCCAATATCAAGAGATTATTGGTTCAGTTAAAGTGGAAACAATGGTACTAATATAGCTCATTGCACTCTAGTAGAAATACGTCTCAAAATGACTGAAATACTGTCGGCAGGTTGTTAATAAAAAAAGCAATGATATATCTATGAAAATACCATGCTATATTGTGATAATGAAAGATGTAATTATTTTATTCTTGTATATTAAAACTTTTCTAAGAGACCATTTAGAGTATTTGCCCTTGATACAGATGGTTTTATGTTTGATACTGGGCAGCTACATTGTCCATACCAAATAGTTAAAAAATATTACTCACTCCTTGTTTTGGCAGTTGCAGGAGTGGATGGTTTAATATCAGATCAGTGTAACTCTGGTCCTTTGTCAAATATGTTTGGTAAAGTCACTGACTTTAACACTCACTCAGCCCCTCACCGCGTGGGTTTCGAATCCCTACAGGGTAATTCAGATTTTCATGTGAGGAAGCCTTCCAGCTGGCTTGCGGTAGGTCGAAGGTTCTACGCGGATGCCTCTCTGCATTCGGGGTCTTCCTCCACCTGTAATTAGCTGGACGTTATATGATTGAAATACAGTCGCAGCGATGGTAAACTCAAATAGTCAAGTCAAGCCAAATATGTTTTGTTACTACAGTGGAGTAGCATACCAAAGAAACGGAAAAAAAATACTGGAATTGGTATCAAGTTTAATTCATGAATATTCATCAAAGAGTTTTATACATGAATATTCATGAAGTAAAGAGGTAATTCTCCACACTCACTCAACACAAGCATATCAAGTTTGATATTCAGGAGAAGATAACTCAGAAAGTAGTTTCAGTGGTCATGGTGCAGTAAATTAATTCCCTTGCAAAGGAATATATAATTCCATTTTATGAAGTTTGATATGTGTCACTGTGAGTGTGTGGCCCAACATGTCTCTGATAAGGAATAAGAATTCTTATAATACCTTAATTTGATGCAGCTTTATCTACCGTAAAATCATTTATTTTCGCTGGCATTAATTTTTGTGGATTCTGTATTGCGGTCAATTTCAATGGTAAATGTACGTAATTGATAAATGTTTTAAAAAACGTGAATCAACAAAATAAACAGTTTACGTGGGAATTAATATTCTCGGATAAATCCGTCCACGAAACCGACGAAAGTTAATTCCTGATGAAAATTAATGATTCTCTAGAATACTGGAGGAGAATACCGGGAAATTTGAAATACGTTTATTACTGATTATATGGCTTAGGGTAGCGACAAATCGTCAGCCTCTGATTTAGAAGCCTCAGTACAAAGAAATTATAACTGTACAATGACAACCAGGCTCGCAGAAGATGTCCAGTGCCTATTTAGAGTAAATTCATTATTGTTTCGTTTGGTACAACGTGCCTCAACTACGGACTGAAAACTTTGGTGCGACAGGAGATCCTGGGTGCGACAATAAAAGCGTTCGTTTGATTTCCCCAAAGCCATAAGGTATTGTCGTGACGGTAGTTAGAAAATACACCATATACAGAACAATAAGGGTGAACAGAGGGAAAGTGAGAAATATCTTGAAAATATTGTGGTATTACAAAGGATCGAAGACATTAGGAACTTCGATCACATGGATCCCTGAGGCGCTAAATGTGTGTAATGAAATACTGGACAAAACACTGAATAAGAATTGTTCCTTTATAATAATACAAGAATGGTACAATTGATTTATTTTGTGTCATCCTGCGGCGCTTGCCGTTTCACCTATCAATATATTAGATATCCCTCTGTCACGACCGCGGGGACAGTGTTCAGTTGAAATATGACATTCGATATATTTTCATGTATTAACTTCCATAAATAATTGCAATTTGATTATGCACCATTTTATCAATAGAGTGTCGGATGAAAGCTATCTCTTATTTTAAACATGATAAAGAAGGAATCATTAAGTTATCAAGTTTTTCGAGACACGCGTCCTGTAATCTGTTAAGACATTAATTTTAGTTCACAAATGCATTAAACAAATATAACGTCACTTCGTAGGCCAGCTGTGTCAATCGGCGATATGGAAGTATAAGAATAAATTTAATTTTCTGAAAATAGAAAATCTATTCAATAACGGCGACGTATCAATTACTTTATAACGATATTAGAATCTACCCTTTTGTATTCTCTATCAAAGGTACTTTTATTGGTACATATACTCAAGGATTTTTAAAACGCCTCACCTTGGCAACATATTAAATATTTATTCCGTTGTTTTTTTTTCAAACGTTTTTAGATTTGGACATGTAATTTGGCATATTTCATCAAAAGATTGGTGCAGGTTTTAGATCCTACTTTTATTTTATCACTTAAGAAAATATCATTTAGAGGAGGGGGTCACCCAGTGAAGATAAATATATGATGTCCCTACGTAATGATGTTAACACACGTGGTTAATATTCCCAAAATTAACAAGATTTTGTCCATCACAACATGATGTTTTTTATTTATTTATTTATTTATTTATTTATTAAAGCTTAGGTTGAATTGGGTTTTCAGATTGATAAATGCATGGGGTTAGGGAGTAACATATAGTTCATATGTTTATTTTTGTTTATAAGATGCTTAATGAGGGTCCGTCTACAGTATTAACTGTTTTATGGTTCGGACCCTGGTTAGTTCATCTGCCGGATATATATATATACTCAAAGGAAACGCACCAGGTAAACTTTTGTGTCAGGTTTAAAAAGGAAGTATTTGTCGGTATTACAGTTTAAATTATTTTGATAAAGATTTTTTTTTCAAACAAAATAAATGCTTTAGAATGAAATGGGGTCTATCATATGAGGTTTATTGCAAGGTTAGGAGGTAAAAACTTGAGTTTGGCTACTACAGATTCTAGTTAACCTGTGTTTCTTTTTCCTTTGAGTTAAAAAATATAGATATATATATATATATTTTTAACACTGCTCCTGCTTCAGTGGATGGTAACTACAATGTGATCTGATTGTGATCCTGAAGAACTCACTGTGCTGTCGACAGCTCTTCAATATCTATTGTTTAACTGAACCTTTCGAAGACAGATTTATTCAATTAACGTCAGTGTACATTATTTATTATTATACACTGGTAAACAAAACCGCCATTTACTACCGCTAATGAACGACGAGAGGCTCTGAATGAAATATTGCTTATCTACGATCGACGATTTGCATATTTGATCGAAATACAAACATTTTGTTTGCCGGTGATAAGAGTAAAATACTGATCTGTTTTCTGATAAGTGTAGTCGCTGAGTAGTAAACTGATGTACAGTAGGTGTTTGGTTTTTTTCTCTCTACATCTTTTCCTCTCAATATCGGCGTAATTTAAATGATGAAAGGGTGTGTTGAGGTTTAACGCTTTTTTTCAACATTTTTATTCAATTACGGCAAACAGTTTACCTGGATGAACAATGATACTGATGGGATCTATGTGCATCTACAAGCGACTGGAGGCTTTTAATTTTTAGTATTTTATTTATTCATCGTCCGACACCGCAATCTTTTGTATGTTACTCGGTCGACAAAAATCGAACAACATTTAGTAATAATCCGTCACTTAATCATAAATTCATGAACATCTTTTCGATTGACCATTCCTTATTCATAATTCTAAATCATTCACATTTGAATTAAGAAGACGTTAAAAAAATGGCCAAGGTCATTTAAATCAGTAAAATCAAATATCCATGCTATAACAAAGATCCATATATGCTACATATACTACTACTCGTTTACTATATAATATAGATCTTTGGTAAAAAAAAAAAAAATTATACCGAAGTTTGATTTATCCCGATAAAATGGCTTGA
>CM037779.1:72318781-72368781 GCA_021229015.1 Solen grandis | reverse complement strand
CAGTTGAGGAATTTTTAATAGCAGTCTGTATGTACATAGTTTACATTCTCAAGTGTTGCAGTTTATGTGGAAAAAAGTATTGTATTTATAGTTGCTTTATGTTTTCAATCACTGACTCAGACTGGCTTTTTCCCATGTAATTGGCATGAATCAAGGTTCTGTTAAGCAAAAAACTGTGTATTACATTATTGGTCCACTCATTTAACGTTTTTACTTACAAATTAAATCATTGACTTTATATTTATTAAAACAGTTGTTGGTTTGGTGGGTGAAATTTGTCTTGTCTAGAGAATTGAAACATTGGCAACTAGGAGAAGTGCAGTGCACAAGGACCATAACTAAACCTGTTTCCATTTTGGATTTTTCTCCCTTTGTTGATTTTTAAATGAAATTTTATTCATCAAAGCTAAATATTTATGGGGGTATTAATCTCCCTCATTGACAGTTCTATAGTTCATATATACATTTTTTGCTTCATATCCTGATCATTTACATAGTGTTCTGTTCATTATATCAAAAACAGTAAGAAGTGGGCTGTTTCTGACATTTCCCTGTTTCTGC
The DNA here is from genome assembly GCA_021229015.1 of Solen grandis. Classification (NCBI taxonomy): domain Eukaryota; kingdom Metazoa; phylum Mollusca; class Bivalvia; order Adapedonta; family Solenidae; genus Solen; species Solen grandis. The sequence continues at coordinate 72,368,220 of CM037779.1, read as the reverse complement.
CTGCAGTCCCACATTATTGAGTAAGGGCATTGATCTTGTGGCAAGGTTCCTGGCAGGATGTGAGACCACCGTAGCCCTCCACTGTAAGTGTTGGGCGGTTGGTTATTCACTGTGCATGACCTTGACCCAGGAGAATAACATGTTAATGATGTGAGAAGAAGTTTTATTGATCAAATGTCAGAGTGAATATACCCTGTATAATAGACATGTCTCAGCTGTTAAGCCTGGTATATTTTGTAATGCTACAAGGAGCATGGAATTCATTTCTGTGAAGTGTGACATATGGGGCTTAGATAAAATCATATTGAGGACTTTGCCCAGGTTGAAGATAGGTGCTTTCTGTGGTCTGGGTAAAAATGCCATGTTAGGCAATTTTCAGACTTATTTCCATCTCTGAAAACTTAAGCCTGAAGACTGGCCCAGTGCTGTTGCAAGGATATATTGATTCCCTTTTGTCTTAAGACTCGTCTGGTGGCGTGGAGCTAATTGTACATATTGCAGATAATAAAATACAGTAAGAGCTTAAAATTTATTCATTGCTGGCATATGATCTAGCTTACACACTCCTGATGTACAGTCAGACTTCAAAGAACAATGCTCAGTATGATGTATGGAAACAAGAATAAAGAGAAACCCTTTCCCTCATAGAGGACACCATGAAAAGACCTGTTCGCTGCTCCTCAGTAGTCTGGAAATGAGGATTTTGTAATTAAATTTGGTAAGGTTTAACTGTGGTTTTCTGCAGATCAGGCCTTATGTGATACCTATTGAGTGCGTCAAAATGAGTCTGTATGAGGGAAAGGGTTAAATACAGTATAAAACATGATTGTCATTTTGATACAAACCTTAGATGTTATTTCATTGAGGGCACTGTGGTCCAGTGAGGGCGCCGTGGTCCAGTGTACGGATCCCAAGGTTGTGGGTTTGAACTCCGTGAAGGCAAGAATTCTTCACGACCTTCCCAGGTGCAAAGTACTGGTCCAACCCAGGAACCGTCGAGAGGGATTAGTATAAGTTGTGAGAACTTGTTTTCCAGTCGACGTAAAATAAATAAGTTAAAACTATATAGCTATGCACATTGTCCCATTAGAATAAGTCCAACTCATAGCTTACAGGAACTCTACCTTTCAACTTAACTTTTGGTGAAACTTGATCAAATCATTCCTATTCTGTTTACATGTACATCCATGTGTTCAGAGGAAATTGGCTGTAGGTAAAGGTCAGAATATTGATCATGAAGCTACTTGGTCCCCCAGGGAGGCTGGGATGGGAGCTCCTGTAGGAGATAATGGAATGGTAGAACGTATATAAACATAGTATGTTAAAGCAGGAAGTGGTCTTCAAAACCTTTTTATATTCATATTGATGATATGGGTTACATTAACTTTCTGTTGATACATGTTGTATAGAAAAATCAGGGCAGGTTATCAAATGGTATTAGAAGTTGAAAAACCAGAGAGACAGTCAGTCAGGCTTACATAATTATCAGCTTTGATACTGTTTTCTACTCAATGGTATACTTACAATATAATAAGGTAATATTGTTCAGACTGTCTCTTTCCATTTTTGGGGAGTAAAAACATCATTTTCTCTAGCACACTAGCATTGGGAAAGAAAAATACTTGGGTATAGAACAATTTTGAAAAAACTGCATTTATTCAAAGACATTTTCAGGAAGGGGGGAGGGGGGGCTGTGAACATTGAGCCCCTGATAAAGACGGTGGGGCGCCCCAGGTTTTTTTCCATTCTGATCTAGATTTTCAGTGGGTCTAGCATGGATATTTCAGAGTAACATGCATGCAGTATCTTAAACTATTTTTTTTCTGTTCAGTCTGACCTAGCTTGTTAATGGATTAATCTGGTGTAAAATGGCATAAAAGGGTTAAGATTAGGTCCAGACATACTTGGGAGCATGAGACTCCAGGTACACTAGCACAGCTGGTACCTGTCTTGTGGCTGGATTCAGGTGAGTCCAGGAATAAATAGCTGATTCATAAACCTGAGAGGTTTTATCTGGCTCGTATCTTAACTAGCAGGAGACTTCAAGCTCCAAGTTGATTCTGTCTGTTTCATGTTTCTTGAGAGGTTACTAGGGGTGGAAGGTATAGAGGAATACTGTGGTGTGTAATTACTGGCTTAGGAAAAAGAATTGGGTTAATATACATTGGATTGAGTTCGAGAAACATTGTAAATTACCCTATTTTGACAAATCTTATTTAAACCAGGCCTGTGTTTTCAAAAATACTTGAAAGTATGATCTCTGGACCATACTCACATCCCTTATGAAACGAATAGGCTTAGTTTGAATCTGAGAATGAAAATCATATTCAAGTATCATTTTTATTTGAGAGAATTTGGTAGTGATTGGAATCAGTCGAAAAAATATTCGTCGATTAATCAGAGACAAAAGTCACTGATTAATTGATTAATCATGATTAAATACCAAATATACCATGTTTGGAGTAAATGCCTATTAAAACTCTATTACTGTACAACATGAAAATAAAGTATTCTGTATTATATAGATTATATAGATATGTATTAGGTATAGATGTTAATTTCTCAAATATTCAAATACATGTATAAACACTGAACCGAGATAAAATATAAGAGGTTACAACCAGAGGCCAACGATGTGCAAAGTGCAACTTTGCAAGTATCAATTTATCAAATTAATGAAATTACCTAATCAGATGCGCGTTGAAATATTAACAACACTCCCCTTTTTTGGTCAATAATTCGTCAACGAATTATTTTCGTCGTCATCGTCACGTCAACCAGTAGCTCGTCACTGATTCGTTGACTTTATGATTAATCAGCTCACCACTAGAATTTGGGGCCTGGAAACAAGTTTTTAAAACTATAACATCCTGAATATTTCTGGTGTTTTTTTTTCTGTATGGCAGATGTCGGGGAATTATGTAAAGAATTTGAAATATTAGGAGTATCTAATCTGTTACTCTGCTATAATGATGTAAACTGAGTTATAGGGAGGGTAGAGGTTATAAGTCGGTATTTCTTGAAATGTGAGTTTGTTGTCTGTAGGAATCAAGTATGAATGAGTCACTCTTCCAAAACTAGTTAGTGAATAAAAATTTCAGTTGATATCTGAAAACAGTTATGAATTCATTATCTGATATAAAGTAAATCATTTCAGTATGTTAAGATATGTATGAATAATTCGTGAATGAATAATTAAAAGTATCAATCTTTTTAGCTCACCTGAGCACAATGTGCTCATGGTGAGCTATTAGGATCACCCTGTATCCTTTGTCGGTCATGCATTGTGTGTCGTGTGTTGTCAACAATTTGCTTAAACGACATCTCCTCTGAAACCGCTTGACAGAATTTGATTAAACTTGGTAGGGATGATCCTTGGGTGAACCTTCACAAAAGTTGCTAAAGTAAATTTGATTCATGTTGAACTCTGATTGCCATGGCAACGAAAAGAAAAAAAAGAAAACTTTAAAACTCATGTCCTTCAAAACTATTGGCCAGAAATCTTAAAACAACATCTCCTCTGAAATCACTGGACAGAATTTGATTATATTTGGCAGGGATGATCCTTAAGTGAAGCTTCACATAAGTGGTTGCAATTATTCGGATCCATAAAAAAACATGGCTGCCAGGGGCAGGGCTAATTTGCGTTATATGTATATGGTGAAATCTTTTAAAGGACATCTCCTCTGAAAATGCTGGACAGAATTTGATTTAATTTTACAGGGATGATCCTTAGGTGAAGCTTTATAATAGTTGCTAAAATATTCCGAACCATAAAAAACATGGCTGCAAGTGGCAGTTCTAATTAGCCCCATATGTATATATTGAAAGCTTAAAATGACCTCTCCTCTTAAACTGCTGGACAGAATTTGATAAAACTTTGACTGGATCAGCTCTTTCAAAACTACTGGCCAGATTTCAAAATGTTTTAATACAGACTGATGTCCCTTGGGTAACCCTATACTCAGGTGAGCGATCCAGGGCCATCATGGCCCTCTTGTTGATTTTTTCTTTATGATGACGACAACAACAGCAACAACACCACCACCCACTCGTTGGAATTTTCAAAGGAAAATAGAGAGAAACTATAATTCATTCACTATGCCTGAGATTTGAAACACATTCATCAACATGTGTCCTATGATTTGCCCACCAATCAATTAACCAGTATTTGAATGGTGCTGCAATCAATTGGCTCATCTATCTATACACACTTTCTGTATGGAGCATGAAGGGTCTGTGAGTTATGAGACAAATGGGGACCGTATACAGTGTGTCAAGCTGTTGGAATCAATCTGATTTTATGCAGCTCCTAGGGTGGTGATACTCATTCACTGAGCTTTTTCCAATATGTATGATGAAACTGCTAATACAATTTGAAACTGCTGATTTTGAATATATTGGTTCTGAGCATTGCCATTAGGCTGTGTTGCGTTATCGCAATCAGAATTGAAAAGTCTAATTTTGTCAGAATAATTTCCCTAGAAGTGAAACTGTTGGCTCTGTTGATGGTAAAAGTCTGATTGAAGTGGTGTTTTAATTAGAAGGAAATTGGGAAGTGAATGGAGAAAGTGAGGCCATTTATTTCAACATTTGTTTGAAAATGTTGCAGGAGATTATAAAGTAGCTGATGTGAGCTGTATTTCCTGAATAGGGCGGTGTCCCCTGGGTTTAATTGGATAGAGTCTGTAGACCATGGTCACCTCATCAACTATTTCCAATGATCTAGCCATGTAATATTATTAAGTAGTGGCAACTTCATTGGCTATATATATGTACAGATTTGGTTGAATGATGCAATTTCAAACACAGCCCAGGGGTCGAAAAATAAAATAGGAAAGAGGTTTTTATTTCTATCAAGTTTTCTTGCAGTTTATGTTTTTGTTGTGACATATGTTACTTACGATATCATTGTGTGTTTCACATAAGACTCACCGCCAAGTATTGACCTCTTGCTATACATAAATGTTTCCTCGTTCTGAAAGGCTGACTGTATAATAACTCTACATTTATGTATTAGGTTATATTAAAGTGAGTTTTAAATGCATTGATCTAATCTCTAGGTTTACATGTATTGGTTTAGATTAGGGACTTACTTTCTGTCTCTGAAGTAGAGATTTGTTAGTGAAAATTTCAAAGGTTAATTAAGACTTGATTGATTGATTAAATTTTGATTGATATTCAGTCTTTTGAAGAATCTTTATAACCAGGTTTTCAGTGAAAATCCTGCGGTTATAAGAATGGGGTACATCTTAGGATGGGCGGTCGTCAAACAGATCATTTCTGTTGAATATTTCCTGTTGAAATAGAGAGAGTGTTACACCTGGTAGGTAGATAACTCATGGGAAGAGGAAGATTGTGATTGATTTTCAGGATGATAGGGGTCAAGGTCACTGTTACTAAAAAATTTTTTTTTTTTTTTTTGTCAAATAACTTCTTTCAGGAGTGAGGAATGATGATCAGATAGATACCTTATGGGAAGAGGAAGATTAGGATTGATTTTCAGGTCAATAGGTGAAGGTCACTGTTCAAATAGTTTTGGTTGCCTGGGACAACACTTTAAAACCAGGTTTTGCATCATTTGATGTTTTCTTGTTTCTTCATTAATTTTACATAGAGCTGTTTTTATTCCGTAGTATATGAAGTATTCATTTTGTGTATATGATTTGATGAGCTTGCCTCATTGTCTTGAAAATACTCAAGTGCTATCTTGAGCTTTAAATAAAACAAGGTTTTCATTAATAAATATAGATTATTTTGGAAAAAAACAACCAATTTGGCCGTGGGTCAAGGGGGAGTTTAGACATTCAAAATTTCAAATATTGCCAAAAATAACCTATGTTTATTTGATTTTAGCTGGTGATTTTCATCTGCAATCTGTTCATAATGAAAACCCTGCTTAAAATTAATGTTATTCTCTTCTTTTCAAATGTGATGGTCAAGACTGAGCTCTGTAATCATATATTAGTTTATTTTTGAGGACGCAGGGTCCCGGTCTCATGCATAGTGGAAAGGGTTCAGTTGTAAAACCCAATAAACAGGTAGTAATCAAGTCCTTGACCTTGCTATGTGATAAACTCACCAGAACTAGAGGATGCTTATGGGATAATTAACGTGTATATGGGCAGAAGTGGGTGGACGTGGTGTGTGTAAGAAGGTGGGGCGGAGATGTTTATTTAACTGAGTCAGCCGTTGTGTAGAGACATATCTGCCTTGGTTTGTAGAGCTTATATGCAGAACACAGTAAAAAGATAAAAAACACTGGTGGAAATCAATACAGGATGTTGACTCATGTTGGAGAATAGCAGTATTTCATAGTTTTACAAGACAGGAAAATGTGATCTGTAGATTTAATTATGTTTTACATATTATTTCTCCTACTGTAAATGTATGCAATTCTATGCTAAGAGACAGTCTGCCTTTCCAGAATATTTGACTAATGGAATTCTGTTTCTTATTCCTCTCTAAGAAAAAAAAGAACTTTTTTATTTTTTTTATTTTATGATTGATCGTGTCTAGGGCCTCAGTTGTTTGTGCCATATATATCACCTCTCCCTATGAAAGTGCCAGTCTTGGTTCTCTGGAGTCAGATATGTTGTATAAATAGATACAGTGGTACCAGTTGTGGTCATGACCAACAACATTGAATTTATCAAATAAAGATGATGCCATTTCCTCTTCCCAGTCCAGCAATGGTCATCATGTACTTGAATTGTTGCAGTACGTAGCCAAGTTAACCATTAATTATTTAAACAGACTTTCCCCATTACTGGGCTGTCCGTGCTCCAATTCCCAGAGAGGGATATTGCATTGTGGACAATGGAAGTGCTATTCCCTTATGCATTATTAGTGCTGTGACATTCCAGTAATTGAGTACATGGGACCTTAGCATCTCTCTTCCCGAACTATTTTACTTCTCTGGTATTGATTGGTGTGCATCTGCTATCCATGCATTTAATCATTCTCATATACAGTCTCATATATATGTGTTTTGACCTTTGTTTTGTACAAATTGCTGATGTGGGAAAATGGTCTGTTAATTCCTGGAAAATCTGGTTATGTTGCCTAAGGTCAGTAGGCAGGTAGTAGGGGTCATATGGGCTTAGATGGGTGTCACCTTTTTATACCCTGATCTTAATGTTCCCATGCATTGAGATATTTTAAAATAACTTGTTAACCCTTTCCCTCATAGAGGAAACCATGAAAAGACCTATGCGAACAACATAAAACCAGATCAGCCTGCGAGTAACTCGCAGGCTGATCAGGTTTTATGCTGTTCGCTGCTCCTCAGTGGTTTGGTAATGAGGACTTTATATTTAAATATGGTAAGGTTTTACTGTGGTTTTCTGCAGATCAGGCTTTATGTGGTACCTATTGAGTGTGTCAAAATGAGTCTATATGAGGGAAAGGGTTAATCACGTTAAAACTGTGAGCATATCTAAGGTAAAGGTCACACACTTAAAGGTTGAAAGTCAAATTGAATATGATGGACATTGTCTTGGCTGTAACTTTCTCAAGCATAGAAAGTTTTCAAATAATTAGGTACAGTTTTGTATCACTTCCAAATAGAAAATCTGTTAGTTTGTTTTTTTGACTTTCCATAACTCTTTGTGTGTGTGTTTGTGTAGCAGTTGATTTATACACATGTGTATGAACTTATGTCATGTATGTTAAACAGATTATGATATCTCTGGGCTTTAACCTTTCCCTCATAGAGGAAACCATGAAAAGACCTATGCGAACAGCATAAAACCAGATCAGCCTGCGAGTAACTCGCAGGCTGATCAGGTTTTATGCTGTTTGCTGCTCCTCAGTGGTCTGGTAATGAGGATTTTACAATTAAATTTGGTAAGGTTTGAGTTTGGCTTTCTGCAGATCAGGCTTTATGTGGTACCTATTGAGTGTGTCAAAATGAGTCTATATGAGGGAAAGGGTTAAACACTGTCCAGACTTTGGGACCCCAATTTCCCTTTATTACAGAGCAGTTCTTCCACACACAGCTTCTATTGTCATTTTGACCTCCATGTGCTTTATTGTTTGAGTCTGACTTTGTGGTGGTATTCCTCCTATTTGACTCCAGTATATCTAGACTTACCTTAATGTGTCATCCAAGAAGTATGGGAGTTGCTATAGGGAAATATTGGTATAATTTCATGATTAATTTTGATGATCATGAATAATCTTGTCTTGCAAGTAAAGTAGGCCTCTGAAATTTTCAAATTATTAATGGTTGGCTTTGAGATAGGGTTTAGAATCCTTTTCTATGTAGACATAATTTCTAAAATAATTTCCTTTTTAACTACCGTAAAAGGGATGCACAACTTGAAGGGTTTGTTTGATTTTTCTTAGAAAATTAAATATTAAAGAGGACGTGTGTGCTGAAAGACTGATTCTATGAAGATGAGAGGTTATTTGGAAATATTGAGAGTCTGTCCTTGATGATTCAAGTATTAGTGTTTGGAGGGTAAATTAGTTATCATGTAGTAAAAAATATCTACATTGGAGACATGGAGCAAAACTAATGGAGCTGCTTCTTTATCATATTTAGCAATTATTTTGGTTCTGCATCAGTCCTCAACATGTGACAGATTTTTTAATAAAAGAAACAACAATAAAAGCCATAACCAGATAGATCCATGAAAATGACCTCAGTGATCAGTATCAAACCAGATCAAGCTATGTTACACCCTGTATCTTCCAGGTTGATCAGATTTTATGCTGTCAATAGTGCCTCCAGTACTTTTCAGATGAAATGATAAGACCCAAGTTTACTGAAGGTTTATTTCAGTCAGGTCTGGCTTTTAGTGGTAGCAAAGGATGAAATAATTATAAAATGAGCTAGTGTAGTGGAAGTGCCACTACAGAATCCATGGAGGACTGTTAAGACTTCCTAATGCCATGTACATATAATGGGCTGTGTCAAGTGACTGAGGGTTGAACGTGGGTGGAGTTGGTTGTAAGCTAAGTCTGCATTTCAATGAATCATTTTGAAGTGTAGTTTATTTTGGGAGGTATATAACCTGTTGAGATAAAATCATGTAAGAGAGCATTTTGATAGCTGTATTATATCTTTGTCCTGGGTAATTAATAACGATGAAAAGACTCAAGTTGATCACTGGAGTTGATATGTTTTATCGTGTGCCCATTGACACATAATCAAGTTTAATTTCCTGTCATTATAATCAATACAGAAGATGTTGCAGTCTGTCTGAAGGACATGGCGATGTTATGCAATAAGCTAGACAGTCATAATGGCTCTTGGGCAAGGTTTAATTGGATGACAAAGTTAGAGGAAAGTTGAATTATTTTTGCAATTATTGTTTATTACACTGTAGCCGCTATATTTTTGTTAGCTACAAGGATTTCACAACCTGTTTAGTTTTTAATTATCATCCCTTTTTCTTCCTTGTCCAAAATTTGTCTTGACTTCAGATATTATCCAATGGAGAAAAAAAAAAAAGATACACTGTTATGATTGGTAAGTCTCTTATGATTGTGTTTCTTCTTTGCAGACCTGACCTTATCCAGTATGACAAACTGTCCAAGACCAATGCCATGCAGAACCTCAACAATGCATTTCGGGTGGCGGAGGAGAAATTGGGCATCACCCCCCTCCTGGATGCTGAAGGTACACACCCTCCCACTGGTCTCAACAACCTCTTGGTTGACTTCACCAAGATTGTGATTTGTAGGATTGCTATATGTGTTGAATAAAAAACTTATGTTACTGAATAATTGTAATATTTTACAGAATGTTTCAGTGTGCCAGTATTAGGTATGGCTTCATATCTTGAGAATCGCTATCAACTTTTAGTAAAATCAATATTTATCATCAACATATCCAAGTTTCTCAACGCTTTTAGTTGTTTTGTGTTGTTATTTTTTTCTCTCAGAAAATGTATCTGAAAGTCAATGCTACTTATTTCTGAATTCATGTTTACACTTCCATTAGAACTGAATTATTTATGAAGCCTGTTATATTAACTGTGTCAGAGCACAGTGCTGCTTGTAGCTGATTGCCGTTGAATATGCACCTTTAATGCATGTTTTAAACCTGTTCTTTAGTAATAAATGTATGTAAAAAAAAGACCTAATAATTAGTAATAGAATGAGATGTCCTTTCTCTATTGCAGATGTTAATGTTGAGTTCCCAGATGAAAAATCCATCATCACCTATGTTGTCACATTCTACCACTATTTCTCCAAGATGAAGGCAGAGTCAGTGCAGGGAAAACGTATTGGAAAGGTATACATCACAGCTTTCGCAGCAATTGATATAACTCTTGGAATAAATGGTTTCTCCATTGCAGTAATTAAGTGGAAGTATTGCAGGAAATGAAAAAAGTATGGTAATATGCAAACACGCCCTAAGCATCATGGATCGTACTTGCTAATAGCGATATTACCAGATTCACAAAATAAACATTCCTTGTTGAAAAAGCACTTAATGATGCCTTTGCCCTTTTACTTGAGCTATTTTGGTATATTTTTTTTTATCAGTTATTTCACCACCAGTTACTTGACTTTAAACTTCTGTTGAAGTCAAAGGGAGACTACTCCATATCTTATTTTGTCAATTTGCTGTCCGTGAAATTCTTACCTTTAAAAAAATATATACAAAATAGAAAAAAATGTGCTATAAAAAGAATATTGGAAGAAAAAAAAAAAAACTGTAAGGAAAAAGGAAAGTAAATCTCATATAAGATTTGCTCTTCCAATGAACCATTTTTGGATGGTTGACTTTAAATCTTCTACACAAAGTAAGATCAATTATATTGCAGACCAATGAAAAAAAAAATCTGTGATGTAAATACACTATTTATAGCTGTGTGATGGGATTATATCAAGATAAGAGTTATGAACCCTTAACTTCATGAATATCCAAGTACAAATTAATGATTTGATGAATGTTATTTTTTGAAGCTTTAAATGGTATGTGAAACCATGTATTGTATTTTCCAGTGTAGAAACTTGCAACAGTAATGAGTGAGCAAACAAAAAAGGCCCTGACTAGAAACTTCATTCTAGGAGCTGTCTGATCAGGGTCACCTCTGTTTGCCAAGGTATTAAAATCTGTCTATATTAGATCAAGGGTTAAAATACTTTATGATTTAAAACACCTGATACATTATGTGTCCTGAATGTTCCCAGGTCATCGACAATGCTCTTGATGCCGAGAAGAACGTGGAGGACTACGAGACACTTACCTCAGACCTCCTGGAATGGATCGAGCAGACCATTATGATCCTGAACGACCGACAGTTTGCCAACTCACTCAGTGGTGTCCAGCAGCAATTGACTGCCTTCAGTGTGTACAGAACATCAGAAAAACCACCTAAGTAAGTCCAATAAAAAGAAATAAGTGTAAATTGTGAACTCTTGAACTTCTATGGCATTGCAGATCAACAAATTCATGTATCTCAGAATTAGAATTTGTTGATTGTTTGTCTGCTCACTAGGATCAAGATGTCAGTAGTCTCTTATTTTCGACTCTTCTTGTATATTTGGTATTTTAATGTAGAGAATTAACACCTGTGCAATGAAATACAGATCTCTGAATCATAAATAACATGCAGTTAGAGTCTATTCTTTGCACACAAATATTGAGGTTTGCTAGTCTGGTTAATTTTACAAGATGCTTGTTTTGATTTCGATGTTCTTCAGTTTTTTATGAGAAAATTATCTCTGAGTAATTTTAGCCAAAGGCCAACCAAAAGAGATTTTATACATAATTCTTTTAAGAAGAATGTTACTGAACCCACAAGATGACCTGTTGTTCAGATTTTGACAGTGTATGCTTAATGAGAGGACTGTAAACAGTTTAGATATGTCATGTTCTACATGTGCTGCTGCTTCTTTCAGGTTCATTGAGAAGGGTAACCTGGAGATCATGTTGTTCACCCTCCAGAGCAAGATGCGTGCCAACAACCAGCGACCATACTTCCCAGCGGAGGGCAAACTCATTTCGGACATCAACAAGGCCTGGGACAAACTGGAGAAGGCAGAACACGAGCGGGAACTGGCTCTTAGGGAGGAACTTATCAGGTGAGAGAACTGGTCTTTATAACTTAAAAAGAACTCAGACTGGTATTAAACATATTTTTAATTTTATAAAATGACTCTTTCTCTTTTACTGGTAAAATCAAAAGATTTTAAAAACGTTTTATGAGAATTATATCTAATGTTGCTATTATGGTGTAAAGGAGATACCCTGTAAATGTTGCAGGCAGAAGATAAGGTATAAACAAATTTATAATTTTTGACTTGAAATAGTAAATACGGTTTTAAATGGCAAATAATCTTTTTATGTGTGCTGTTACTTTCCTGTTGAAATAATAGTAATATGTTTAAATTCTATATTTTTTTTTGAAATTCAAACATTATTCTTTTGGGATATAAATAAACCTGATTTATGTTTATGTATAATTTCAGACAAGAGAAGCTGGAGCAACTGGCTGCTAGGTTTGACAGGAAGGCCGGCATGAGGGAGACATGGTTAAGTGAGAACCAGCGCCTTGTCTCCCAGGACAATTTCGGATATGATCTGGCGGCAGTGGAGGCTGCCACCAAGAAACACGAAGCCATTGAGACAGACATCAATGCTTACGAGGAACGTGTACAGGCTGTCGTTTCTGTTGCCGAGGAGTTGGAGGCTGAAAACTACCATGATATTGACAGAATTAATGCAAGGTTTGTACTTTCATGATTAAGTGATTTTACTTGAAATTAAAATTTCAGTGTCATTTTGCATTGATTTTTAGGAACCAACATCAAAGGGCTTCTTTAAAATTTATTGGGTAGAATTACTGGGTGGGGGTGATTAAATAAGACTTAAATACTATACTAAGTTATAAACACTATACTATTAAAGTTGATTCTTTAACTGTGTAAGAATTTTCTTGGAAGTAATATTATTTGTATATTTCATGATACAGAAAAGACAATGTGATCCGACTGTGGAACTACCTTCTGGAACTGCTACGTGCTAGAAGAATGAGACTTGAGCTTTCTCTCCAGTTACAAAAGATCTTCCAGGAGATGTTGTACATCCTCGACTGGATGGAGGAAATCAAGGTAAGGCAGCTCCCAACTGGCAGACCCGTGTTTACCTATTTCTGCTGATCTCAATTTGCATACAGAGTAGTAAGGGATATTGCAGTATTAAGTGATAAACTCAGGTGATAATGATGTACTGTGAAATCATTAATTCTTGTTGACATTAAATTTTGTTGATTTTGTGCTTATGGAAAGTTAGTAAGTACAATTAATTGTGGATTAAGAAGAGGTGAAATGAAATAAAAATTAAAGATTTTCTTCCATACCAAAGTGGTTAAAAATGGTACTGGTATAGCTCATTGGCTTGGCACTCAGCATATAAGGGTAGTTCAAGGACTGGTTGGCCTGGTGTCAGGATAATGTGACTTGGTGTTGTATCATGCCACATGTCTACGGCGTGATACTCAGTCACATCACTATATCTGTCTCAAGTAGACATTGTCTCCAAATGACTGAAATGCTGTCAGTGGGACGTTAAAACCCAATAAATAAACATACAAACATTTTCTTTCATAAGGGTTTATGTTTGTGGATAAAACCCCCTTATTAAATCATTGAAAATTCATGTTCTGCGAAAAGTAGTAATAAATTGATTGTTCTCTGTCTGCCTGTTTCACATTGTGTCATTATTCAAAACTTCTTTTATTTTTTTTGAGACAGTCAATTATTTTTTTGGAGACAGTCAAGGCATGATTACAAACATTGTATGGTAATGGATATTTGTTTTATCAAGAACCAGGTTATTTCATGAATTAGAGATAAACAATGAACGTGTTTTTACAGTCTCGGTTGATGTCAGAGGACTATGGAAAACATCTGATGGGAGTGGACGACCTGCTGCAGAAACATGGTCTTCTCGAGTCCGACATTCACGTGCTCGGCGAGCGAGTCAAGACTGTCAACCTTCAGGCGTCCAAGTTTGTGGAAGGAGACTTCTCTGAGGTTGGAGGTACATGAGTTGCTGTTGGAATAAAAGATTAAAACATAGATGGTTACTAGATGATTTAGTTTATATCGGAGAAAATCCTCTGGATTTCATGCATGACTTGGAATCAAACCCAGGCTTCACACACGAAAAGTGAATTTCTTTGCCATGGCACTATACTGGCAAAAGAACTTGTAATATATATTTTGAAATAAAATTTTAACATGCAATTTAACTGTAGAGGATTTAACTCATTAGGAATGTGAGTTCCATAAAATAAGATTTTATACCATTATACTGGAATCTAACTTAAATGTACATATACTCTGCAGGCTATAGACCCAGTGACCCAGAGGTCATCAAAGATCGTATTAACACTCTTGAAAATGCATACGAAGAACTGCGAACTCTTGCGGAAGACAGGAAGGGCCGTCTGAATGAGTCCCGCAAGCTGTGGCAGTTCTACTGGGACATGGCGGACGAGGAGGGCTGGATACGCGAGAAGGAGCAGCTCATGTCCGCCCCAGACCTGGGTCATGACCTCACTAGTGTTCATCTTCTGCTGAACAAGCAAAAGGTAAGGTGTAGATCTTTAAAATTTGCTTGATTTGTCTAACTGTATTTGACTAAAAAACTGTTTCTTATGATGTCAAGATATGCCAGGGTTTTCCATGATGCACAAAAACCTCAAATGGTCTAAATAAATGACCCCCAAAATTGTCCAAATTTTTCTTCATCTATATATATATTGAGAGGTCACATGACCCCTATTTGAGAAAAACAAGGGAAAACTCTATACGCATCTTTTGAATGTCATTGAAGTATTTAGATACATGAAAACTGATAGAGGTAAATATTGTTTTCTGATGTTTTGCTTGAGTGCTAGAAATACAAGATAAGTTTTGTTTATTTTGAGTATTTAAACACTTGATTCTTAAATATTTGAGTATTATAGATTAAAATCTTGACCTAACACTGCATTCCAACAGTTCATTTCTCATGAACAGTCACTTGTATGACAGGTGATTTAGTATGATTTATTTTGAAATTAAGACCTGGAAAAATTTCCTACTTGGATAATTCTGCAATTATTTTCCTGATAAAGAATTTCTTTGTTTTTCTGTTTACCAGAACATGGAAGATGAGATGACAGCCAGACACACCCACTTGCAGTCTGTACTACAGGTCGGCAATGATCTCATTTCGGCAGGCAATTTCGGCGCGGACAAGATCCAGGAGCGCATTGACGAGATCAACGAGCAGTGGGAAAGCCTTATAGATCTGGCTGCCTTCAGGAAGAAACGGCTTAATGAAGCTGTTGACTTCTACCAGGTAACAGTTTCATGCCACTGTAGGTGTTCTAGTCAAGAGTTTTAGTTTAATTATACCCCCACAAATGAAATTTGGGGGGGTATATAGGAGTCACCCTGTCGGTGGGTCGGTCCGTCGGTCGGTCCGGCGGTTGGTCTACAAATATTTGTCCGGAGCATTTCTCCAAAACTACTGTACCTATGTTGATGAAACTTCATAGGTAGATAGACCTTGATGAGAGGAAGTGCAGTGCCTAAGAACCATAACTCTGCATGTATTTTGAAAGGAGTTATTGCCCTTTGTCATTTTTAATCTTTTGATTTTGTCCGGAGCATAACTCCAATACTAAAGTAGCTAGGTTGATGAAACTTCATATGTAGATTGATCTTGATAAGAGGAAGTGCAGTGCACAAGAACCATAACTCTGCATGTATTTTGAAAGGAGTTAATGCCCTTTGTCATTTTTAATATTTTGATTTTGTCCGGAGCATAACTCCACTACTAAAGTAGCTAGGTTGATGAAACTTCATATGTAGATTGATCTTGATGAGAGGAAGTGCAGTGCATAAGAACCATAACTCTACATGCTTTTTACAGGAGTTATTCCCCTTTGTTAATTTTTGTCTTTTGATATTGTCCGGAGCATTTCTCCAAAACTACTGTACTTATGTTGATCAAACTTCATATGTAGATAGACCTTCATGAGAGGAAGTGCAGTGCCTAAGAACCATAACTCTGCATGTATTTTGAAAGGAGTTATTGCCCTTTGTCATTTTTAACCTTTTGATTTTGTCCGGAGCATAACTCCAATACTAAAGTACTAGTTGATAAACTTCATATGTAGATTGATCTTGATGAGAGGAAGTGCAGTGCCAAGAACCATAACTCTGCATGTATTTTGAAAGGAGTTATTGCCCTTTGTCATTTTTAACCTTTTGATTTTGTCCGGAGCATAACTCCAATACTAAAGTAGCTAGGTTGATGAAACTTCATATGTAGATTGATATTGATGAGAGGAAGTGCAGTGCACAAGAACCATAACTCTGCATGTATTTTGAAAGGAGTTATTGCCCTTTGTCATTTTTAATATTTTGATTTTGTCCGGAGCATAACTCCAATACTAAAGTAGCTAGGTTGATGAAACTTCATATGTAGATTGATCTTGATGAGAGGAAGTGCAGTGCATAAGAAAACCACAATGTAAATTCTTAAAGACAGGTTTTTGCAAACAATAAATATGGATGTGAACCATAATTAGACTGCATTTTTATTCTCCTCAGCTACAGATCATGGGGGCAAATTGTGTTCTTCTGTGTGTCTGTATGTGTGTCTCTCTGTCTATCTGTCTGTCTGTCAAAACTTTTTAGCATTGTCCAAAACTTTTGAACCATTGCTCACACTAACTTTAAACCTTACATACATGTAGTCTTTCACTCACGCAAACTGTTGAAACTGTATTCCTACTCATGACAGACTTCCGGTGTGGGTATTGATCACCTTTAGTGATAATATTTTATTTTGGTATGCTTATAAGCCCAAATCCTATGTGTGAACATTCGTTTTATGTGTCATGTGAATACATCCTGTGTCAAAGATGGGGGTGGGGGTATGAATCACCTTCAGTGATAGTTCTAGTTTGTTTAGCAGTATAAAATTTGAATTTGCATTGAATTTATAAAGAATATAAGATTTAACAGAATCAGAATCTGAAGTATGCTTATCTTTGATATACTTGAATGGACTGAATTTTAGGTGTCAGACAATCGTAATTTTGAATGACATTATCTTCAGTTCTTCGCTGATGCTGATGACATTGATACGTGGATGCACGACACGCTGCGTCTCGTCTCCAGCGATGATGTCGGGAGAGACGAGGCAAGTGTGCAGTCTCTACTAAAGAAACATAAGGACGTCACAGATGAGCTGAAGAACTACCAGAGTGTAATAGAAGCCCTGCATGAACAGGCCGCCAACCTAGGAGAACAGGTCAGTTATAACTTAGTTGCATATATTGACATACACCATAGCAAATCCTCATACAAAGACCACCTCAAAATAAAGACTAAGGCCACTATTTTCAGGTCCCTTTTTCCCTATTTACAGTTTATTGAAACTAGATTATCAGACTCCTTCCTGATTAAGACCAGTAAACAGCAGTCCCAAGGGTGGTCATACTGAGATTTTACAGCATATTGTAAGATAACTGTAAAACTTAAGAAATGAATGTGAACAGTGTTAAAATAACTGAATAACTCTTGAAAACTGATGATGTTGGTAATAGAATTAATATGTTTTCAATGACTGAAATACTTTAAAATGGATGTTATACCCAATCAAACAAGTTACTTCGGATTTAATATTCATTTTTTTTTTTTGTACTTTGAATATTTAAAAAAAAAATCAAAATTATTAGTAATGTAAAATTCATCATTTGTACATTAGCATTGTTTATAAATAGTTTTAAGTCCGTATTTCTCATTGTTTATTTGGAGCCACTTTCATATAAGCACTTTTCATCTTTATCCATGTATCAATCTTCTCCAATGCAGGACAGGGAATCTGACTCCGTACAGAAACACTTGGGCAGTATCGACCGCAGGTACCAGGAACTTCTGGAGTTGGCCAAGATCAGGAAACAGAGACTGTTGGATGCTCTCTCATTGTACAAACTCTTCAACGAGGCTGAGAGTGTCAAGACATGGATCGATGAGAAGGTCAGCCTTTAGTTTTATCCATGTTTGAAATCTGAGATCTTGTTTTAGTTAGGTTTATTCATGCATTTTCAATTTATGCCCATACTTAAATAAGGGAGGGGGTTGGGGGAATATAGATTTGCCCTTGTCCTTCTTTCTCCAAAAAATTATGTTTTGCATATATTTTTAAAACTTTACAGCAAGAGTCATACAACTTTAATGGAATTTTCACCAGCATGGGACTTTTTGCACTTGGGGTTTCATTACAGAATTCATTATGTTACAGCAGAGCTAAGGTTCTTGACTAAGTGAAAAGCAACCAAAGTAGGTGCATCCGTGTTTGGGAAAAGCAAAATGTTTGAATTATTTGATAAAAAATTCTCACAAGCAAACCATGGAGTGCTGAGGTAATAACTTGCTTCCATTATGTGTTATTTGTTAACAAGAGTAATCTTTATTTTTCCAATAAAAATGGCTCTTGATAGATACGCAATTGTTATGTAATAATGCTTCAAAGTATACTCACAAGGGTAAAAGTTTTCAGGACTTTTCCTGAATTTCTGTTTTTTCTGATGGCCAAATGACATTTCAGGTTTTTTTGTTTTTTTTTTAAATATCCAACTTTTACCCATGTATTCATTGTATATTAGGACATTTATCAGGATAATGTTTGACTCTTGTGATAACAATATGATATCCACCCGATATCCTGAAATGTATTTCTGTCCACAGGAGAAGCTTCTCACAACAATGATCATCACCGATGACATTGAAGAGTTGGCAATAATGAAGCATCGTTTCGAAGGCTTCGAGCATGAAATGAACGCCAATGCCTCCAAGGTGGGTGTTGTGAACCAGTTGGCACGACAACTACTCCAGGTCGAACATCCCAATGCTGCTGAGGTCATCCAGAGACAGAATGACCTTAACACCAGGTACAGTGACCTTGACCTTGTGGGGTCATACCTTTTAGATTTTAGTACTATTTTTAAGATGGGCTTTATTGTGCTAAGTTAAGCCTTGGATTGTTTTTCAGTGGGGGGAAAAAAATCAACAAAAAATACAGTAAGATGTCAACACATTAAAGCCTGCATTGCTGGTGATCATAAACACATGATTTCAACATTTGTCAAAGTAAATATGTCTTTGTGTTATGATGAATATCTTTCATACACAATAGCTTTCCATCTTGGATGTTTGTTACCAGATGTGCATGTC
Organism: Solen grandis; assembly: GCA_021229015.1. NCBI lineage: Eukaryota > Metazoa > Mollusca > Bivalvia > Adapedonta > Solenidae > Solen > Solen grandis. Next base: position 72,349,017 of record CM037779.1, on the reverse strand, counting down.
CTACACTATACATGTCAGTGCACCAGCATTAGTGCATATTGAAGTAGAAAAAGATAGAATAGTTTTTGCAGTCCATTTTCAAGATATTGGAGCAGAAAATGCAAATGGTGCTTAACTTTTAAGGTCCATAGATCAACCACAACCTATTGGACTAGATGAAAAGATAATAATAAAACAGATTAATGGCATTTCTCGGCACTTCGAACTTATTTGTCATTTTCTAAGAATTGGGGAAAAGTTAATGTTAGAACCTTTTGGTATAATTGATGAAATATAATTTTGTCTTATTGAGGAGTAGCATGGAGTAACTTCTTTATATATTTACTAGTGCTTTTCTTGAAAGGTAAGTGGCTAATACATTTTGAAAAGCCATGTTTAGTGCTATGCACATGCTCTTTATTGTTTGATTATATGCATATGATTTGAATATTTTCAGTATAGTTTCATTATGGGTTTCAGAGGTTCAATTTATGCTTTATATCTTTCAAACTTAAATATTGCAGGGTTCTCAGAAGATATGGAACTTAAAGTTTCCAAAAGTTTGCTAACTGAAACTTATGATTGATCTACTTAAGAAACTTACAGAACTCTTGAAACTTCTTTGCTATTGGATAGTGCAAAGTGAAAACCCTGCTGTATTATGGCAGTTTTTCATAACCATTTGCATGTTTTGAATTGATAGGTTGGCAGTATACCATAGGAAATAACAATGAAATTGTGGTTATTTTTAAATGTACTCATTTTCAGCACATGAGCATGTTTTAAAAATATTAAATTTTGATTTTCATGTAAGTCTAAATTTTAAAGAAAATCAATATACATATTATTTTTTAAAATGGTTAAATACCAATTTTCTAATAATTTTTTCAGTGTTAAGAGTTTAATGGCTGTTGAAATGTTTCCACAAATTGATATATTTGAACTACCTAGCCTTAGGCCTGTTTTAGATTTTGGTGGTGTGGTGGGGTGACCAATTAAACCATTAACATTCTCTTAAAAGTTGGGTGAAACCTTTTGATTGTTGGTTGTTTCATTAAGAATTTGATAGTAGGTGAGGCATATATTCAGTCTAAGTTCAAAAGCAGGGGGTATGTACATGCAGTAGTCTAAATTTGGATAAAGGAGAAATGGTATGATAGATGAGACAATTTACATTCTATAACCTGGATAATTTAATGTTACATTACTTGGCTTCATAGCCAATTACTATGAATCTGCATATTCCCAAGGGAAACGTTTCCAAGCATGACATGAATGACATTTGAATTTTTTGTGCTCAAGGTGAGCTATTGTGATCACATCTAATGTTTTCCATTGTCCATTGTCAACAGTTTACTTCGAATGACATCTCTTGAAACCATCCAGAACTCTGGTTGACATGTCAGCTTAAAGAATTGTATTGAAAAATCATAAAAATGTTATTTAGAAACCAGTGGCTTGAATTTCACGATAACCGTGATACCAAATTGCTAAATTGGAAGTTGATAGCTTATTAGTAGTAGTAAATTTGGTGAAGACTGATATTGATAAAAATATTACCAGAAAGTTGCTTGATTTAGGTGACTGTATGTAGATGACTGATACATTCCCCTTTGTGTTACAGCTGGAACAATCTGCGTGAATTGGTGGAGGCTAAGAGAGATGAGATCGAGTCTGCCCATGGCCTCCAGAACTTCCACATTGAGTGTAACGAAACCATCGTAAGTGGAGTCTCCTCTTTGAAATATAATTTTTGAATAAATGTTCTCAGTAACAGCATATATCTGAAACTGGTATTTCTTACGGATGAAAGTTATGACTAATGTAAACAGCAAAAGACCTCTATTAAAACTTTGAATACTTTTTCCATAAATAACCTGAAAAAATGTAAGATGATTTTATTGATTTCTTCATATTTATTGATATTAAGTCATTCCCAGGTTCTGTTCTGACCTAGAACCACACCAAATGATATATATTTTGTATGAATAAATGAGATAACAGGTGAATTACTACCCAAGTAAAGAAGCAACAGAGTAGGGAAGACAAGTGTAAGATACATATATTTATTGCTATAGATGCACACCCCTTTTTTGTTTTTTGTAGAGTTGGATCCATGAGAAGGCTAAGATCATCGAGTCGACTGAGGAGCTGGGCAATGACCTGACTGGTGTGATGACACTGCAGCGTCGGCTCTCCGGCATGGAGAGGGATCTGGCTGCCATCCAGGCTAAGGTGTGTAATCCATGTACAAGGTCCTTTCAGAATCTTTTGAGTTTATCTCTTGTAAGAAATGGTAATAATAATGAAATTTGAATTCCTGTAAGAATTGTTAACTGTCATGCCTTTCCCATTTTAATTTAAACATTAAAAATGGTATTATTTGAGCAAAAGCGCTTTCATGGTTTGCCTGTATGTGAAGGCTAAAAGACTCAAAAGTTATGTAGTTAAGACATATTCCTTTTTATTTTCTGCAATTGTGTTGAATTCTTGTTTGCAGTTGGAGTCCTTGCAAGGCGAGGCTGAGAGGTTGGAGGAAGAGAAGCCAGATGAGGCTGAAGCAATCCGGGAGAAGATTGCTGAGATCAACAATGTGTGGGTCAACCTTAAAGATATGGTACGTTGATCTGTGATAGGAACAATTTAAAATCAATTGATATAAATTCATCAGATTTATTGTGTAGGACCATTTGACACTTTAAACCTTAAGTTTTATTAAGATGTTTGTAGGGTCATTTTTGTTACTGTACTGTTATCCATTATTGCATAATGTACATAATTCTCAGTTAAAAAAATGTTTTATTTTGTCAGTAATCTACATATATATGCAGACTAACTGTAGTATTTACCTGAGTAGAATTAAAAATACACTTTTGAAAATATGATTATTTGATATATACACAGCTTAAAGATCGTGATGAGAAACTTGGAGAAGCCGGTGAACTCCAGCGTTTCTTGGGCAACCTGGACCATTTCCAGCAGTGGTTGTCCCGCACACAGACCACCGTGGCCTCTGAGGACACACCCAACAGCCTGGCAGATGCTGAACGCTTGTTGAACCAGCATCAACAGCTGAAGGACGAGATCGACGGATACGTGAATGAGTATGCCAAGATGAAGGAGTTTGGGGACCGTGTTACAGAGGGACAGACTGATCCACAGTACATGTTCCTGGCACAGGTAGGGCAGACTGCGACTCAAGATTCATTTTTATTACAAGCTAAAGATTTTATTTATATTTTACTTATAAGTACAATATTCATATAAACAAGGTTTTAAAGATATTCCCAAATTTACATCAAACTTAGTTCATGCAGCTAATATATAAGAAAATCCCAGATTAGAACATAAAATCCAGCTTATTTTATCATACAGATATTCATCTTACAAATAATAAATGATGAAATAATCCTAACAGTCTATGCAGATGTATTGAAAAAAGAAAAAAAAAGGCATTTTCTTTTCCTCTTGCAAGACTATAACACCTGGTTGTGTGTGTTTCAGCGTCTCAGTGCTCTGGATGATGGCTGGCGTGAGCTGTTGACGATGTGGGACAGCAGGCAGCAAGGTCTGTCACAAGATCTCAACCTCCAGGTATGTTGTCTGAATCCTAATGTATCAAGAAAGAAAAAATTCATTCATAATTCTAGATCTACAAATCTTATAAAAATTCATAATCCTAGTGCATTCATGTTTGTGTGTAATTAGATAAGATGTAGATATCGGAACAAGGAAATTCTCCTTTGCTTTAAGTCTTTCTTAGATTTCTTGACATATTCATGCTTCATATCACATGACTTGATATTTGACACTTTGCCATATATGTGTTTTCAGATGTTCTTGAGGGATGCCAAGCAAGCAGAGGTCCTACTGAATCAACAGGAGACCTTCCTTTCCAAGGAGGATGTACCTGTAAGTTAACACTTGTCATAGTTTGTTTTCTTTCCTTCTTTTAAATCTTAACCCCAATGACCTTTGTGTCGTTTGAATGCTCCTTACACACTGCACATTTATTAAACTACTTGTCAATTGTTTTAGGAAATATTAGTATATTTTTGTTTTGGAAGTCCATTGTTTCATCTGAGTTGAAATACTGTTTTACATATTTGCATTCCAGTTTGTAATAACATTGTTGCATAGATATCACTATGCATGTGAAGTTATTGACCAGTAGGAACAATGTGACAATAGCAGCTCTCTCTTGAGTTTATTTAGAACTAATGAAATGTATTGTCCAGTATTTGTGTGCTGGAAATAAGTTAACAGTAAACATGGTACTGCTTATAGAATATTCTACATGTGTTTTTATATACAGAAAATACAAGCAAGCATACAAAGTACATGTAATTATCCTAATTAAATTTGGGTACTTAAAATTCCCATACTTCAGAAAGATTGTAATACATGTTTCTGATTCTTTACAAGGCGGTTGAAGAAATAAGGGCTGTAAGTGACTTGACAATAGCTCTACACTGAATTGAGTTCAGCTCTCAATATAGTTTGACTATTTATTACTTTGTTGCAATTGTCTCTTGCTTTTATGCAGCTGGCTGTGTGACTTTGATTCGTGTAATATGATAAAGATATTTGTAAGAAGGTATATAATTGACAATGACTATCATCAATTTTCTTATCAACATTAACATTTAACTTTATTATTTTAATGAAGTGCAGGCATGTATTATCTTAAATTAAAAATTTTTTTTCAAATTAATTTTCAGTGCTTTTAGAACAATGATTATTTGCATAAATATTTTTCTTGAAGTTTGAAAATCCATTTGTCAGCATCAGCTCTTTGCTTCAATTACTCAGCCTATATTCTCTATATTAGCACACTGTTGACGCACTTCCTAAGCTGTGTTTCCTTGTTTTATGTGAAAATCATTTTGTTTGACCCCAAATGTTCGTACACCGAAAGAATGTTGACTGTCTCGTCTTGTTCTTATGTCATATGGTATCTTGTCATTCCATTCATGGTATTAAAACTTACACAAGAAAAATAAGATGGACAGATTGGGGTTTGGTATATAAATGAAACCACTTGGTTCATTGGTATTTTTGTCTTATATTTAAAAGTTGACAGTAATTATATTTCTTTAAATCATTTGTGAATGCACCTTTTTCAATTTTAGCACTAAGCCCTGTCTTTTCTGTTTATGACTTGGTCAACTGTTCTCTCAAATAGTATCACAAACAAAACCCATGTATTTTGTGCAATTTAGGTTAATCCTTGCCTACCCATTTCCTAGTGTTGTGATTGGATAACCAGTAAGTCAATCTGAATGGATCTGTAAATGCTGAAAAGGAACATTAGCTTTGAAGTTGTTACTTTCTGAAGCAATATAAAAGTTAAATCAGATTACCATGTGCATGAAGAGATTGATATTTAGGTATCTTATTCATGGTGATCAAACAATTGATGTTCCAACAGCAGATATAGAAATCAAGAAAAGCACTGTAAATGTCACCTTGTAACATTTTAAAACACTGACTGAACCTACATCCCTGCAGGACTGGCTGATAGTGTAGATCAGAATGTACATTATCATACTATTCTCATCTTCCATTTTCACTCATAGAATGCCCTAGGACTTATTGAGACCAAGGTAATGTCACTATTGAACCATTGCATGTGTCAAGATTTCATTTTGTGGTGTCTGTGTGTCTCACGTTTAGTTAGACCCTCATTAACACAGTATATTTGTGAGCTACATAACATATTCACTCATATGTTTAAATCCCAACCTGTTTATATGTATTCCTCTGTCATTTATTTCAAGCTTTGATTTTAGTTTGGTATCAGTAGTATTATGATATTTGTGTGGTCAAGCCTGAAACTTTTTTTTATTTTGTGACATTTTTGTTTTAGCTGTTTTCAGTAAATTATCATAGATCATGTTTGCAATACCAAAAAAAAAAAAAAAAGAAAGAGTTTCAGTGCTGATGACCCTCTAGGTGATACCTAGCTCCTATCTTTTGAGATATTCTGAAGGTATATTCACAAGTATCTTAAGTTACACTTTTTCACTTAAGTGAAAAATCAGTGACTTTTGTTGGAGCATATACACAATTTACCATTTCTATATCAGATTACCCTGTTGTTAGTTTGTAATCCAATTTAACCTTCTTACCAGATGTAAGCCCTTGTGGTCACCTAAATGTCTTTGGGAAGTATAGAGGCATAATGTAAGAGATAAATCTTAGTATATAACTTAATTCTGATTTTGAAGTACCTTTTCTCCCCAATCTGTTTATATTTATATCATTCTAAGTAAATGTGTTCTTATTTTACCCTTGCTTCACAGAAGTAGGTACTCTAAAGGAATCGTGTTAGTTCATACCTTGATGACAGTAGTGTTTTTATAGTAAGAACATATAAGGTTTTCTGTACCAGGAGAGGCCAGTAATTAGAACACCTGTCCATATACTTAATCATATTTACCTGTGCTCTCTCCCATCGGCAGAACACACTCGAGGCAGCTGAGAACTTGATTAAGAGACATGAGGCGTTCATCACCACCATGGATGCCAATGACGAGAAGATCAACGCTGTGCTCACGTTTGCAAACCGTCTCATCGAAGACAACCACTATGCTGCTGATAAAGTACACAAGAAGGCTGAGAACATCAGTGAGAGGTGGGCTGGTCCTTCCTTGTTGTAAACTCTCTCTCTCCCTTCTTCTTGATAATTACCGTAATTCAATATATCCTGTAGTTTAATGCAACTTCCCAGTTTTTTAGCAGTGATAATTTAAGCCCCTCCTTTCCAGTTTGTAGCAAGGTCAACTGCTCATATAGGTTTTGTGTAAACCAGGTTGATCATTGGCTACTCATATCCCAATATAGCTATTAGATAACCTAGAAGTCAGTTTGAACACATCTGTTTACACTAGTAATGTCTCTTCTTTTCTGTTCTTTTTTTGTGGGATTGATATCATTCATGAAATATTGTTGATAAAATTTTCTTGATTTACTTAATTAATTTACTAAAAAATTACCAGACCTTTGAACTGATTCTTAATCTGTTTAATGTAGCTACCTACCCCTTTGATGTCAGGCACTTTATTGCTATTTTTATGTTTTTGATGTAACTTATTACTAGAATCCTTCTTGTCAGTTTGCAGTAGTTTGTTTTTGGTTCATAAGTGTATATAGGGCAGGACATTCTCTGCGCATATGTAATGTAAAATTATGTACCATAGGTATCAAGAACATGTGTATATAGTGTTTCTAATGGGTCAGGTCTAATTTGGGTGATTATTTTTACATTATGGCCATAAAGAGTTATGACTTACTTATAGTACATCACAGAGGTGATATTCTTTTAATCTTATAGGATATAACAAAAAAACAAGTTCATACAGAGCTTTTTCATTACAGATGTGAATTGTTTTGCACTATTGTCATAAAGTTCATATATGTATTAATTATTGTAAAATAGAAATACTGGTATATTGATGTTTGATGGCAAGGGAAGGAATTTAATAGATAATCTTCTATTGCTCCTGCGATAGGTATTCATTGTTTTACTGAACACAAGGAATCCCTCATGGATGCCAGTTTGTCTTTGTAGTTGTTGATAGCTCGGTATAATTACGTGACTTTGTATCTCTAATTATGTAAGTGGTTAGCTGTCAGCAAGTCTTAGACCTCAGACTTGGAGGTTTGTCTGTAAAGTGAGTTTTCGGGAAAGCAGATAGTGTAAAGGATGTAGGAATTGTGATGGTAAGTGGGTTTTACAGTCCTGAATATGGTTTTATTTTAACCCTTTCCCTCATAGAGGAAACCATGAAAAGACCTATGTGAACAGCATAAAACCAGATCAGCCTGCGAGTAACTCGCAGGCTGATCAGGTTTTATGCTGTTCGCTGCTCCTCAGTGGTCTGGAAATGAGAACTTTATAATTAAATTTGGTAAGGTTTAACTGTGGTTTTCTGCAGATCAGGCTTTATGTGGTACCTATTGAGGGCGGCAAAATGAGTCTATATGAGGGAAAGGGTTAACCCTTCACCTCATGAATATTCATGTACAAATATTGACATGATGACTTAATTTACTGAATTTAAAAATGGATTTTTCTTGGCCTTGCTGACTGTAGAACCTCAATTCCAGTATTGTATGAGCTAATAGAGGAAACCTTGATTTGACAACTCCTTCCAGAAGCTGTCTGATCTGGGTTTGTCCTGACTGGTTAACTAAGATTGGACAGTATTTTGTTTTATTGATAGTTCAGGAAGGATGACATTTTATATACATTTCTTTTGTCAGACTGTATAGTCATTTCTTAAATATTGCATCATAAGAATCACTGTCATGTTGTAGATTGACATTTATGATTTGATTGATTAATTAAAGGATTACTTAACCCTTTCCCTCATAGAGGACACCATGAAAAGACCTATGCGAACAGCATAAAACCAGAAAACAGCAGATGAGCAGCGAACAGCATAAAACCTGATCAGCCTGCGAGTTACTCGCAGGCTGATCAGGTTTTATGCAGTTCGCTGCTCCTCAGTGGTCTGGAAATGAGGATTTTGTAAATAAATTTGGTAAGGTTTAACTGTGGTTTTCTGCAGATCAGGCTTTATGTGATACCTATTGAGGCGTCAAAATGAGTCTATATGAGGGAAAGGGTTAATAGTTAAAAATTTAGTTTGCCCATAATTGTTAAGGTTGGGATATGGTAGTCTCTGTGTCTTGTTAAATGGAAGAAGTTTGGTGATTATAAGCATTGTATTAAAGATGGTGTCGGGTGTACATTCCAGGCGTGACATCAACCGACAACGGGCAGATGAGCAGCTGGAGAGGTTGAAGGACCAGCTGTTGTTACAGCAGTTCCTCCAGGAGTGTGATGAGGTAAGGTCTCCCCCACCAATCACTCGCTCAGGTGAAATAATTACCAAAAAATTGGGATTAAAATGTATATCTTGTTGAAATCCAGATAGTGTCTTTAAATATGTGTCATCTGCTGTCTCTTAGTTCTCCTGATATCATCCAAGCTTCTAAGTTGTTTATCAGTTTGAACATTGAGATTTCCCTATATGAAAAAGCTAGCCTATTTAGATTTACTCCAGTTTTTTAAATCGCCAAAGCCAGGGTCTAGTGTTAAGAACTTGACTGACCTGAGTGTTCCCTGCTACTGTTAAACTACTGCTGATTGTTGTAGTTGCGAGACTGGCTGCATGACAAGATGGGAGCTGCTGAAGACGAGACCTACAGGGACGCCAAGAATCTCCACAGTAAATACCTGCGTCACCAGGCCTTCGAGCGCGAGATCACTGCCAACAAGGACAGACTGATGCGCCTCCAACAGGTATCCGTCATCATTTATCAAATTTTATTTTTAAATCAGCAAGAGAAGTATTTCATTTTAATTCAATGAAAAGTAACGCATGCATATTATCATGAGGTAATGAAAATAGTTTCAAGGATAATAAAAGTAGGAAAAGCATCTTGAGGACTTGTTGCAAAACTATATATAAAAGCAGCATTTGTAATAGTTGTGCACCAAACTCTCAAACTTCTTTTGAAAGAAAATCAGAATAAATGATATAGCAAGTGTGAGAAATTATAAGGAAAGAAAAAGTAAGATGTAAAAAAGCACTCAAAGAGAACAGTATAATCAGCTGTTGTTGAACTCTTCCCACAGGCTGGAGAGCAGCTGATGAATGAGAAGCCAGAGACCAGTGAGCAGATCAAGCCAATCCTGGATTCCCTGTCTGTACAGTGGGAGGACCTGGAAACCACTACCCAGGCCAAGGCCGACAAGCTGTTTGAGAACAAGCGGGCTGTCCTTTACGAACAGAGCTGTGATGATATTGACGGCTGGGTGACGCAACTCGAGTCTCAGATCATCCAGGCTGAGTCGGCCAAGGATCTGACCACAGTCAACCTGCTCATGCAGAACCAGAACGTAAGTATGCATTGTACACAGTGTGGCCAGGAAATGTCATTTTGTCGTCACTGACAAACTTTTACAGCATTTGTAGTTTTGAGCTGATGTTACTCCATGAATTTGACATGGGATTTCAGTCTATTTCCTTAAGTTTCAATCTGATGCTTGGGTAATGGTACTAAGCTCTCAGATATTTCTGCTCTTGTTGTTTACCAAAATTAATATATATTTTTTGAGATAATGCTGTTACTTTCTTTCTTCTTTATTTTTTTAATGATCTCTTTAAGATAGTTTTGTCAGGTTTATTCAGTGTTTCTTTATGTCTTTTTCTCATAAATTGATTTCCACATATGTGAAAAACGATTTTGGTTATATCTTAGTATAAATTTGAATGACTGTCTCTTCATACATGTCATATTTCAGAGCTTGTTCCGGACAGTCTTTGTATGTCATACTGTTTTAGAGTGATTTTGCAAGCCTCTTCTTTTCTTATATCTGAACTCTTTCCATCTTGTCGCTTTGGAATATCTTAATCAGATTTTTTTTTGTCAAGTATGAAATGAAAGATGTTGCCATTGTAAGAGAAAAAAGCTAAAATTTGCAATCAGTTCAGTAATTACAGTAATAAATATTAGAACTGATATTAACTTGAAATGTCTGAGATAAAACTAAAAGGATTTTTCAACCTCTGCCTTGCAATTTTGACGGTGATAACAAGAAAAACATATGTAATGGTTTGTATCATGGAAAGGATAACAAAATCGTGCCACTATGGCCCTATTTATTATATATATAAGAAACTGCAACTTATACTTAAATATTGTTAATTATATTTTTTTACCAGATTGTGTTATTGGATTTTATGTACAATGGACATTCTTTTCAGTTTCATATCATAAAGAAAATATGTATACGGATTATTCCTAACACCGATTTCCTTTTTGAATATATTTTAAGCAGTCTTTTTTGTTAAGTTTTTTTTTTAAAACTTATTTTCCTTTTGAAGTTCTTTGGCACACATGCCATATGTCTGTCATATAGAGTACCTTCAGCTTTGATGATGCAGTTAATACTATCTTGGTTGTGGAACTGTGCAGTGTTGATCATTTCATGGGTAATGGGTGATAGATCTTTTAAAGAGTTTCCAATGTCTGAGAATAGGTTGGTGTGTGCCTTTTGACAGTTTTGTATGGACATAACTTTTGATTTAAGTGGTTTCTATATTCTACTCTAGAAAAGGGTGACCAAAGAGCAGGAAAAAACTGATGATGATGGCATTTTCTTGCATTATGAACATATAGAAGATTCTAATTCCCAATTCCAATTCTCATACTGAAATACCCTTCTGACAATACGTAATTTCCTTGAATGACGTTTTTAGAATGATTAAGTGGCATAAAGAGTATGCTGCTATGAATTAGTGTGAGATGCAGCAGAAGTCCTGTTCCTTTTCATTTCCTAGTTTCCTGTCCCCTATAGAAAAGAGCTTAAGTCTTTAGATTGCTAAATTGCAAAGAAGCTTTCAACTCATGAAGGAAGGCTTTAAAATATATATTGTTTATTTGGATTGTAGGCTGTAGAAATAGTATGTCAGGAATAATGAGAGAGACTCTGAAAAAAAAAGAAAATGAATAATACTCATAAAATATTGAATTTTTCCCTTTGTATCCCTTTTTTAAGCAACAAAATATGCAGTCTTAACACACATTCAGCAATTGATGATCTTAAATCTGAATATCACATTTCCTTTGTTGTCTACAAACACCCTCATGTTAGCTACAAATATGGGTGATATTGTATGTAGCTCTGTTATGGTGATGCTGACATTGTTGCCATGGTTACAGCTGCTGGAGAACCAGATGAAGGTGAAAGAGCAGCAGGTGAAGGAGCTGGATGACCAGATGGTCCATGTGAAGGCGATTGAGCCTGACAAGGAAGCCATTATAGAGGCCAGGAAGGCTGCTGTGGCCGAGAGGTCTGTTTCTTTATCCTTAATCTTACTTTCTATAAGCAAAACATCAGTTTTAATTTATGGATAATATATTAGTTGTATATGTATTCACACCGTAAACAATCTGATAAGTTTTATAAGTTTTCTAGATGGTGTTTAGTGGTAAAGATTTAATTTTAGACTTAAGATTTCAGTGACCTTGCCATGTATTGAGTATGTAGGCATTTCTGTGACAGTCCATATTGGTTGCAGGTTTGCCAAGATCCAGGAGCCACTGCTGAAGAGACGAGAGCAGCTGGAGAAGGTGAAATATATCCACCAGTTTGTGCGTGACGTGGAGGATGAGAAACTGTGGATCGAGGAGAAGATGCCACAAGCCACATCTAGTAACTTTGGCAACAGTCTCCTAAGTGTACAGCTGCTTGAAAAGAAGAACCAGGTATGTAGTGTTTCTGGATACTGGCCGATCTTCCTTCATTTTCAGTAGCATGGAAAGGCCTGTCTTCATGTGCACTTTATATCCCTTTTTGTTTTGAAAATGAGACATAAAGGGATTACTTTTTAATTTATATGCATGTATTTCACTCTTTAATTCTTTTATTTTTTATGTTTATTGTTATAAATCCCCCACCAGTGTTTATACTGTAGGGGACTATAAGTTTGCCCTCTCTGTCTGTCTGTCTGTCCATCCGGATGTCCATAAATCTGGATACTGCAATAACTTAAAAACATTTAAGATAATATGATGAAATTTGGTATATAAATAGATGCCAGTATGGAGATTCTGCATGTCACTTTTTTTTTTTTTTTTTCTTGGACCAAATTCTGGTTGCTATGGTAACAGAAAAAATTATGCACCTCACCTGTAGGGGACTCGTGTGTTGCATGCAACACCAGTTACTTGTTATTATTATAAATTTTAACCATAGTTTACTTTTCTAGCACAATTTTACATGGAAACATACTTGAAATATTAGAAGTATGTTGCAATGCATTCCTTGTTTTTTGATGTATTGAATTTCTTTTTTTTTATGTTGTTGAATTATTACAACAGACTTTTCTTTATATGAAAAGTACAAACAGTAACTGTTCGAAATGTGTAAAAAATGTGATAAAAACTTTCATATTATGATTTATTTTGATTCTAGAAACAAATTCAGGTATATTTAATACAATGCATATGCCTAGTTCATCTATATGTAAACAGACTTACACCAATTCCAAAGATAATTTATTGTGCACACCCATTCCAACAGTCAAAAGTATAAATTACTAACAAGTTTATTCTTGAACAAAGCTTAAAGCATATTTTTAGAACTTTTGTTCTGGAAATATATCATTAAAAAGACAAGGATTATGTAATTTTTTTATTTTTTCAGTTTATAAATTTAAAGTAAGGAATTCATACCAGAAAATAATTTGGGTGTACACATAAATTTTCTTGAAAATTTTTTATCCATATTTATATCGCAATATGTTAATTGTAAACACTATATTTCTCTAAACTTAGCTGTACGATAGCTTCCTTGTGTGTGAGGTGAGATTTTAAGCATGTAAGATTGGCTCTAGAGTTGGCTTCATCTCACATGTGTGTTTTTCTGGATACTGACCCTGTTTTGCAATCTTTCTTTTCACATGAATAAGGAAGAAAATATGAAAATCTATACTCTTAAAGATCTGATTTCTAAAAGATGAAGTTTTGCATTCTTTCTTCTTTGTTATTCTCCAAGGGGATATAGTACCAGTAGCTTTGTGTGCATATTTGTGTGCAAAGGTTTTTTTTTGTTTTTTTCTGGAGAATATATCCAAAAAGTATAAAAGATTCTCTGTAAACTTGGAAGAAAGAAAAAATCAGTATTTTGCTTAGATTGTTTCTAAATTTGACTAAAAAAGGCACTGAAAAGAAGTGCATTGCACCATGAACCATAACTCTGGCAACAATATTTCTGAGTTATTCCACTTTGTTGTTTTTAATTGAATTTGACTCAGAAAGCATAAAAGATATTCACATCAAATTTGAAACATATTACGATGATTCTTAGGGAAATAACAAGGAATGTAACTTTGTCCTCAGCACATCTCGAGTTGTTACCCTTGTTTTAACTGATTTTGCTTGTTTGGAGCCTAAATCAAAAAGTATGAATGACATCATATACTTAACACATGGAACATAGTACGATAGCACAAAGGAGAAGTGCACAGTGCAGAAACCATAACCTTTCCATTGGCTTTGTGGATTGACATTTCTTTGTTCAGAGCATAACTTGATGTGTTTTGGCTTTCCTCAAGACAGGGAGTGTGTGTATATTTTGCCAGATTTAAATTCAGCTTTGATAAGTTATAATTTTAAACACCATAGCCCATTCCTCTTTTGATCCAAGTTGGGGGATATGGCGTTATTTAAGACATTTATGAAGCTTACTATGTTTGGGTATCTGTAGATTGTTAATTGAATATTTGATGAATACTTCATAAATAAATTACATACTATTGAATGAATACTAATTTAAAGATGAAAACTATTATATGTTAGTATTGAGATATAAGGTATATACACAAGGGTCCGGCATTACTTGTGTTTCTCTACATCTGCCCTCACACAATTCCTATGCCTTTTCCCAAAGTTGGCCTCATCTGAACCTTGCACAGAACTCGCAGCTTTTTTCCCCTGATTTTTGCTGTTTGGTGTTTATAGAAAAAGATTCCCTAAAAGAGAATATGAAACAAATATTTGTGAATATTTCTTTACAGAGGTAGTGGTAATGATCAAATGCAAGTGTATAACTTCCTAATGAGTGATTGAGTGATTGGGTGATCACTAGGATGGTTGAGTGGACCAACTAATGAATACCATCATTTCATGGTTATGGTTATGATAAGAATCATCATCAGTAACTCCCATCAGATTTGTAATCTACTAATATCAATAACTGTATTGAAAGAGTTTGAGTGAAACAAAACATCAGTAATCCCATGGGTGTATAGAAAGTTGTAATGTGGGTTATAGCAGTTAGCATTACCCCTTAATATCACTGTGTATTTCCTATCTTATACATAATGCATAACATGCTTAACCTCATAAAATATTGCTGCAATAGCCAGCACAGCAATATACATGTATTAAGCTTCTGTCTCTTTATTACTTATGATAATTAATTCAGGAAAATACCAAATTAACTTGAGTAAAACCTGAAGACATAAAATTAAATGCACATGACTTTTTTTTCCCTTTAAGAACTTGATTTATCAAAAGAAATGCTAATTGCAGGAAATGGTGTATAGGGAAAAGTGAACATTTGTAGAACAAGTTGAATTGTTGGTAATCATCAAGTATTAAATGGTTGATAATGATCAAATATTAAATAATTGATAATCATTCAATATGTAGGACCAACATCTGTTGAGGTAGCTAGATTTTGAATTGGAAATTCATTAGAAAAGTTAGGATAAATAACTATATTAAGCCTTCAGTTAAATCTCCACTTGTTAACTTTATTTCAAAAGGTGAATGACTTTCCCCATGTATTTGTGAAAAATTGTATGTATTCTTTACTTACATGTATACCACACAGCATGTGTTGATTGTTGTCAGGTTCATATGATTTTGTAAAGGATTAAAAGAAGTAAATGATGGGTTTTAACAATCTTTTTCCACACTTTGCAGTCCCTTCAAACAGAGATTGACAACCATGAACCCCGTATCCGTTCCCTGGTTGAGTTGGGTGAGGAACTTATCAGTGAGGGCCACCCACAGTCCGAGGAGTTTGCCGGTTTGATGGAGGACCTCCTCAAGAGATGGCAGACCCTTAAGGACGCTCTAGAAGAGAGGAAGGAGCGGCTCCAACTCTCTGACACAGCACAACAGGTAGGTGTAGTGTGTGACAAGGTCGCCAGTTCTTGACAAATAATGAAAGGTTATCTCTGGCTCAAATCAAATTCTGCTTAATCTTGATTGCCACAATTAGGTTTGAATTAGATTGTGTTTGGGGTCAGAGGACCTAGAAAAAGATTCTTTTTTGAAATGATGATTTTAAAATTCACTGAGACATGGTAGAATATTGAAAATTTTACATAACATTTTTAGCTTTTTTAAGTCAAAAGGAAAAGAGAATCAGTCTTGTAGAAAAAAAATTAAGAACTGTACATTGAATCCCATTTTTAGTTGACATGACCAAATGTGATTGACAGAATTTGAGATATATACAGTAAAGAAAAACTTAGCTAGATTTTATACACCAAGGTGACGGAAAATGCTACTAACCTCATTGTGATGTTCTTAATGTAAGGAATATGACTTGTACAGGGGTGAATTATCTTGTGTAAAAGAAATCCCACTGTTGGAAAATCTGATATTATGGACATTAAGAATTCCCTGGTGATGTTCTCATGTCAACAATGTTGGGGGATACATTGACTGTGACTGCTGTATATTTACAGTACTACTATGATGCCTCTGAAGCGGAAGCGTGGATGAGTGAACAGGAGCTGTATATGATGGGAGAGGAGCGGGCCAAGGATGAGATCGGGGCCCAGAACATGATGAAGAAACACGAGATCCTGGAGAATGTGGTACAGGACTACGCCAACGTTGTGCGGCAGCTTGGGGAGCAAAGTCGGGCTCTCATTAACCAGGAACATCCCGAGAGGTGAGGTCTTTTGGTTGGAATGTTTCATATAAGTAGCAGAATTCTTGCTGTCAGTTTCATATGTCTGTTTTACCTCAGTCTGTGATAGTCAACAGGTTTGATTAAAGAGAAATATAGGTCTGTATAGGAAATGACTGAGCTCTACATCTTCATATTGAGTAAAGTAAGTTTGGGGAATGTAAATGTTACTTAGAGGGAAAATATGAATAAGAAATTAAAAAAGACCTTTTATGTTTATGTATATTTCTGATGAATCTGAAGATACCATGTCACTGCTGGTCAAAACTAGACTGATGATCATGGAGATAGCCATTCTTATATATATAATAACTAGTCTCACTCCTGCGCATGTTCAGTGAACAGATAGCTATAGATTTGTATGTGACTGACACGGTCTCTCATCCTTTGTATGACAGTGACCAGATAGCAGTGCGCCAGTCACAGGTGGACAAGCTGTATGCAGGCTTGAAGGACTTGGCCCAGGAGCGCCGCAGCAAGCTGGAGGAAGTCCTCAAACTGTACATGCTCAGTCACGAGATCGAGGACCTCATGCAATGGATCGCCGAGAGGGAGATCGTTGCCAGCTCACATGAACTGGGACAGGATTTCGAACACATCACAGTAAGTGTGCTTGGAATTTTACTTTCATGAAATTTCCATACAGTAAATCGTATTAACTTATTTTACTGAAATTAAAAGTTTTAACTTAGTGATAAAAAAGACATCTGAAAAGGATTATGCAGTTTTTTCACCCTTTATTATTTTGGTATTTCTTACCAGGTTAATTTTTTGTGTCACCTGCTGTAAGCAGAGGTTACACATAGGAATCACTTTTCTGTCGTCTGTCCGTGCGTCCGTCCGTCTGTCCTTCACACTTTTTCTGTCATGCTTCAGCAGGTGACACATGTGTTTCAGGGAATTCTTTTTTGAGAATTGGCAATTACTGTACATTGTGAACAATCAAAATGATTAACCTTCATTTAGGTACTTTACTTTTCATTTTCCTTCCTCAACAGTTACTAAAAGAAAGATTCCAAGAATTTGCCAGAGACACAGAATCAATCGGAACAGAGAGAGTCGCAGCTGCTAATGATATCTGTGACAAACTGATCGCATCCGAGCACTCTGACTCGGCCACCATCGCAGAATGGAAGGACACATTGAATGAGAGATGGCAGGATCTTCTGGAGCTGATAGAGACACGCCTCCTGGAGTTACAAGCCTCTTGGGAGAGACACAAGTTCTTCAGCGACTGCAAAGAAACTCTAGAAATAATATTTGTGAGTGAAAAATTTTTCTTTCAGAGCATTTCACAGGTGGAACACAAGTGTTGATATTATCAGTCTTTACTTTCAATAAATCTCAATATATCCTGACCTTTATCTGCTTAATTTTATTGATGTTAATTTTTAGTATGATATCACTCAAAAGTATAGACATTGAGCAATACTTACAGTTTGCAACTCTTTGAGTCTTGTATTTGTTTACCCAAACTGTTTTTTTTTTCTTACAGGAAAAACAGAACTATATTCCAGAAGAACTGGGTCGGGATGCACAGAGTGTTGCAGCTCTCCAGAGGAAACATGCCAACTTTGAACAAGATTTAATTACATTAGATTCACAGGTATCAAGGCATTTTCTTTATGACAATGATTTTTTTTTTTGCAAAGAAGTATATTGTTAAAGTAATTCAAGCAGCTTTGCATGTATGTCAATAGATAGAAATAATCATGTCTGAATTTAAACAACTATGAGTTTCTAAATTTTTTACAATTTCGGGAATACTGTCTTCACCTTCAAGTTTTTTCTGTCCTATGAAGGTACAAGCTATACAGGAGGAGTCAGCCCGACTGCAGGGCGGCTATGCAGGAGAGAAGGCCAAGGAGATTCACGATCAGGAGCAGGAGGTGCTTGACGCCTGGCGTAACCTTCACAAGATGGTAGAGACGCGCAGGATGAAACTGGCCAATGCCAGCGACCTCTACCGCTTCTTCAACATGGTCCGTGACCTTCTTCTCTGGATGCAGGACATTGTCCGCCAGATGAACACACAAGAAAAACCAAGGTGAGCAGCTGCTCCATCTGTACCACCTGACTTTCTTTATATTACTGATTAATTTTTCTTTTAATTGCATATGTTTTTGTTATTTTTATTTGTTAAATATTAGTTCACTGGTATTGTCTCTTGATTTCAGGATGTAATTGTCTTGATAGTTGTTTTGTCGTATTTTTAGCAGTGTGGGATTTATGTTGTATTTACAATTCTTGATTCATACATCTATGTAACATCTGAGTAACAGGTTAGTCACATCAGTCCATTTGCCATGTGTTTTTTTTTTTCTAGATAAAAGTCCAAAATTTGATTATAATGATTGTTGATCAAAGAGTGCGTTTTAGTGTGATCTATTCATGGTGACACCTGATTGTTGTGTCCAACAGGGACGTGTCCGGGGTGGAGTTACTGATGAACAACCACCAGAGTCTGAAGGCAGAGGTGGACGCCCGCGAGGAGAACTTCACCATCTGTATCAACCTTGGCAAGGACTTATTGGACAGGAAACACTACAGATCTGATGAGGTAACTATCACCAACTCTTTTTGTATCTCAAGTAAATGTTTATTTTAGCATTTGATTTATAAAGAAGCCTTTTGACATGTAGCAAAATCCATGAGGGCATCGCAAACCAGCTTTTTTACATGTTATAGATCATTGTTTAGTTAGAATCAACTTATTTCACCTCTATGGCTTGGTGTTCAGCATATGAGACTTATATGGTATAAAAGTCAATGTTCAAATATTTATGTGAAGGTAGTCAAAGATTTTAATATGAAATGGAGTGAAATAATCATAAGGTAAAAGGTTTATGGTTCTAAGACAATAACTAAAGTATGTGTTTATCTGTTTTCAGGTTAGAGAAAAGTTAATTGATCTGACCACAAAACGACAGGGTATGACTGACCAATGGGAGAGCAGATGGGAATATCTGCAATTAAGTGAGTATCTTTTAGTAATATTCCTGACAGTTTATATAGGTTACATTGGCTTAGCCTTTTTGTATCAATTATTCTACAATTATGAAAGTAAATTTAAAGATTTTTTTGTATTTACAAGCAAATAAAGAAAATGTTAAAATTTCAGTAAATGGGCAGTGTACAAACCTAAGGATGTTTTGTTAATTATAATCAAAATGATTTTTATTTTTGAAGTTGGAACTTTGTACATTCATTACCAGGGACTGCAAGGTTGTGTTGTGTTTTCAGTTCTGGAGGTGTACCAGTTTGCCCGAGATGCCGCAGTGGCTGAGGCCTGGCTCATTGCCCAGGAGCCATACCTAATGAACCAGGAGCTGGGCGTAAGTCATCCCTACTTTGTTACATTGTCTAACATTGTTGTGAGATGTTTTGTTTAGTCCTGGCTGAGTGGTGTGTTGATAGCGGAGTGTGAGATAGGTTTTATCTTCAGGCATAACCTGAAAGAATTATATTAGCATATTTTCTCTGTGATTATAGTGAAATGACAGTTCTAGGACTTACTGTCCAAACAACAGGATGGTATATTGGGTCTATGACATGGTTTGACAGTGAGGCATCACCTTCTAATGGTAGACAAAGTTCCCATAGGATCATTTATACCTTAAAACAAACTGCTCATTCTCAAGGTTGTGAGGTTTTTAAAGGTTTGTATTGAAAGGTTGTATAATAGGATATATTTCCCAGTGATATGCATGTCGGTTTGAATAATTAACTTTGCAACCTTTCTCAGCAAGAAATTCACTTAGGAATAAGAATTCCAGCTTGGTTGCTTACCTTGTTCATCTGTTTTACAGGACACATTGGATGCAGTAGAAAACTTGATAAAGAAACATGAGGCATTTGAAAAGTCTGCAGCTACGCAAGAGGAAAGATTTGCAGCCTTAGACAAATTAACAACTGTAAGTCATTGATGATTTTTTTTTCTTCTGATTGTGAAGTAAAGGTACTGATATAAACTCTTGAATGATTCACTAATTTGTATATGCCCCTTGAAAAATTTAAAGCTATATATGATTCCACAGTGAGGTAGAAATATATCTGTCTTACACAAACTCCCCAACTGATTGAAATACTTGAAATGGGATGTTAAACCGAAACAAATGCATTATTGTCTGGTCTATTCCTAGCAGCCTTGGCTGATTTCATTGATTTTTTAAAGAACCTTCACTGCCAAGAAGAATTGTGCCCACATTATGTCCATTTTTAAAAGCAAAATAAAAATCATGAGCACACTATTTTTGTTCCCTACTGATTTTACTTAGGGGAGTATATTATGTTTTAACTAATAATTTTGTCTTCAAATTGCAGCTCCATGCTTTATTCAAGTTAAGGTTATCAAATGTAATTACACTTGTGTACCTCTGAAATTTCTTGGCAAAAATAATGTTTTTTTATACACATTCTCCTCCTACAGTTTGAAATAAAAGAAAAAAAGAAGAAAGAGGAAGAGTCTCCAGAAGATGTATTAAAGGCCAAGGAAGAGAAGTTGAAGCGATTGATAGCAGAATTCTTGCCTCCAGAGGAACCGTAAGTTTTCCCTCGCTGTTTATTGTTTTAAAATCAGTGCTCTAACTCTCTTTTTTGTAGCAGAAAATTTCAGTTGCACAAAAAAGAGAAGAATAAGTTACAGTGATTGACATTTACAGTTTTAAGCAATAAAAGATTAAGCCCAGCCTTTCCATTACATGGTTAGATCAACTGGTCACAAAAAATATTCTAGGAAAATTGAGGGTTTTTTGTGTCTGTGTAAACACCAAGGTCTTAATTAAATAAGGTTTTGAGGTTAATTAAAAGTAGTTATACAATATGCCTTGTTAAGCATAAATTTTTGATATATTTGGTTTTATGCCAGTATGACAATATAATGTTTATCATAGAGTATGAAAAGTAAAACTTGAAATCTTTTTTTACCCAGTCCAACTCCAGAGCCCGAACCTGAAGTAGAGCCAGTCCCAGAGGAACAGGTGGCCGAGGAGCCCGCAAGCCCGGAGGTTCAGAAGGAGACTGAGGCACAACAACCAACAGGTAGGGTCGTCAGATATCCAACTATTGTTGACGGGGCCTAGATAGTGGGTAGAAAAGAACTCCACTAAAATCTTTCCTGTATACTCTGAGTTTGAAATGCATTGCTATATAATGAATAATCTTAAATACCACAAATAGATTTCTTTTTGGTTTTATTTACATATATGCAAATTTGTAAAGTATTCATTTGCATTGTCTTAATTATCAAAGCAATTTTTTTTATATACTTAATATAAGCAGTGCATTTCATTTTCAGAGAGTATGGAAAACAATGTTGTCTTATAAGTAACTGTATTGGTCAAGTCAGCTGTAAGTGTTGTTCTAACTCTCTCTGGCTCTCTGTAGTGTCTGTCCAGTCAGTAGACTTGAACCTAAATGATGAGCATGTTCTGCAGCCCGTTTTGGCTGGCCTGCAACCATGTGTAACCTCAGCATGGTGACTGTGATGACATCAGTTTGTCCCCCTTGTACTGTGTGGTCCTCACATGATGTGGTCAAATGAGTTGAGATCTGTGGGGTTAGGTGAAAGAACTAGAAAACAGGGATTGGTTGACTTTTCAAAAGCTTAGTGCAAAACTATCGTCCATACATACATAGAAGTAGTCACAATAGTTTTGCAACAAGCCCTCAAAACAGAGAAATGTACAATCACAAAGTAATTTATTTACCATCTCACATTCAGATTTAATGATCATTGCATGGCTAGAAAGAAAAATTAATTGAACAAAGTTTCAAGAATTTAGGATCAGGACTAATTTAAAAAATGCTGGGAAAAAAAACTGGAATTTGAAATGTAAAGAGCATAGGGACGAAGTTATTCTTAGGCTGAAACAATAGAACAGCAATAATATATATAAAATTAAAATCAATTTTAAATTAAAAGGGTATTGATATGTTTTAATTGTGTGTTTTCCAAAGGGGTTGTTAAAAATTTTAATGGAAATGTCTAAAATGCTCGTAACATAAATTAATGATAGATGTATGTTGGATGATAGTGTGATGTCAGATGATAACAGTTGAGATGTTTTCTGTCAGATACAACAATCTCCACACCGACGGTGTGGGAGGTGGAGCTGGGTAAGATATCACTGCCAGTTTTAGTTTGTTTATTCAAGATCATGATTCCTGCAGTCTTAGTGCTTTAACTCTCTACCACTTGGATACATGACTGAACACCGGGTTAAACCTTAGAAAAAACAGTGTACACCAGAGGGGGTCCTGTAATATACTAGTGCTCGTCTTAGTTCATTATCATTCAAGTGCATGTTGGTACATTCCTCATTCCTTTTTTCAAATGGTACAAGTACCTGAATGATACAGGCACCCGTTGGTTTTGAGCATGTGCTCCTGAACATATATCTGGAAGTGTTCAGAATGACAGCAGTTTTTAGTGTATACACAAGGTTAAACTATAGAAGAGTCAGTTTAGATTGAAATAATCTCTCATTTTCAGCCGGTTCTATAGTGTTAAATATTCATACCTGTGGCACAGATGAGTCATGAACAGTATGATATCTGATCAGCTGAAAAATTGAGGCAGACTGTGGTAGCACACTTGTTACATCGGTCATTGTTCCAGTGGCGTTCAGGTGGTAGAGAGTTAACACACTTAAGATTAAATGACAGAGTAAACAGTTTTGCTTAACCTTGGTTATCATTGCAGCTAAGATAACATTTAGTTCTTTCTTATTAAATCATGTTTTATTTTCACTAACTTTGTTGCCAGATCAATAATAAAGCTTATCTTAAAAGTTTGATCAAGTGTTTAGGAGTAGAATTCCAGGCTACATATTTTATTATTATGTTTTTTTGTTTTTTTAATTTTGATTTGCTATTGTTTAATATTTTGATTTTTTATTGAAATGATATGTTTTGAAGTGCACTAGAAGTATGAATACTGCGCACTATGTAGAGATATCATCGCAAATTGAAATTGTGCTACATGATTCGGTTAGTCAGCTTCCGTTAGACTGTCATTTCATCAAATCACGGCCTCATGTTTATGACATCATCAGTAACATCAATCATGTCATCAATACACCTTAGTGCTTTATACTAATTAGAAGAGCTATACTTTAGGCATTTCATTTCATTAATGTTAAAGCATCAATTCAATCTCACTTATTTAACCCTTTCCCTCATATAGACTCATTTTGACGCACTCAATAGGTACCACATAAAGCCTGATCTGCAGAAAACCACAGTTAAATCTTACCAAATTTAATTATAAAATCCTCATTTCCAGACCACTGAGGAGAGCGAACAGCATAAAACCTGATCAGCCTGCGAGTTACTCGCAGGCTGATCTGGTTTTATGAAATCTTACAAATTATAATTAATGACACTTTCATATCTCAGTCATTCCACTTCATTTACAATTCTGTTGCACATGTTATAAAAGTATTGCTGTTTTAAAATGAAAAGGGTATTCCCATTTGCAGTATTTTACACATTCTAAAATATTGCTTTTTTTTTTCCCCTTTATTTTTTTTTTTTTTTTTTTTTTTAAATTTATTTATAATACTTGAACTGCATAAAGTGCAAAAAAAAAAGGTCTCCATGGTCCATTGGAAACATACATGACTGCGTATCCTGAGGTTGTGAGCTCGAATGCCATTGGGGGAAAGGAATTTTCATGTCCCTCCCAGGCACAAGTACTGGTTCAATCCAGGAACTGTTGTGAGGGATTTGTATAAATTGAAATCTTGTTTCCTAATTGATGTTGAAATAAAATTCAACTAAGTGCAGAAATGAACATATTTTGTAAAAATATATTTTCTTTTATTTATTTTCTCTATTTATTTGTAGAAGTTAGTTAATTTTTGATAACAATTAAAACTGAATCAGTTTTTTTGAAGTATGACCACTGTGCTTTCTTTAAGGTAAAGTAAATAATTATAGTTGATCCTGTCTTTAGAATCCAGTCAAGGGACTTAGCTTGAGACCTATTGGCTGCTTAGTACAGAAAATTATTAACACAAATTTAACTGTTTATTTGGTCATCCTCTGTCAGGAAGCCCTGTTGAAGGTGAACCCTCAGCAAAGTTGATCAAACGTGAAGATAAAGGTGATATTTCTGTGTCCTTTATATGAGTGCTTAATGGGGGAAAATTCAGCTTTTTTCTTCTTTTATTTATACTAATAGTATTCATATGTTCATGGCCATGGCTTATCTTAAGCAAGAATTGATCAAATGGATTGTCAGTAAGAGATGTTATGTTCTTTTTTGTTTTTCATTTACTATTTTGCAAATTATGAAAAAAATTGTTAGTTTCTCAT
This sequence comes from Solen grandis, assembly GCA_021229015.1. NCBI lineage: Eukaryota > Metazoa > Mollusca > Bivalvia > Adapedonta > Solenidae > Solen > Solen grandis. The sequence goes on along the minus strand of CM037779.1, from coordinate 72,324,209 downwards.
TTCTTGATAGAATGAATTCAAATAAATACATGAATAAATTTATATTAATAAAAAAAAGAAAAGAAAAAAAAAAAGAAAGAAAAAAATCAAGTTACAACAACATAACATTTCGTGTAAATTCTCTTATTATTATATGATAAAGAAATAACCTGATTATTGAATTTTATATGGCAAATATATATCATAAATTGTCAGAGAAATTCTGTATCATGATAAAGCTTGGTCAGATCAATCCATTTGTTACCAGCCTTCATCGGGATGCTTGTATGCAGGTGTTGGGGTGTGAGAATGACCAGCCATTTCTAAAGCAGGCTTTCCATGTAACAATCATTCATGTTTCCATGGATTGCTATCAGTGTTGTCTATTTAAGTCATTTCTGAGCTTTCAACATTTTACATTTATTATACATGGTGCTTCCTTGCCATTGTGCAAATAGGTTTGAATAAAAGGAAGAGTTGAGGTCAGTGTATAAAGAGCTGACCACAAAAATGGTCTAAGTGCATTTAGAAAGAGAAGGAGATGGAACAGTTTGGCAGTCAGCCCTCAGTATATGAGTTTAAAGTTTCATAAATAAGTCCCTCTTAGGTTAGTAAATCTAACTAGGAATTTCAGGTTCAGATTTATTATTAAGTGATTTTGTTACAGTGAAATTACTGGTTAAAGAAAATAAAGACAGTGAAATAACTGGTTAAAGAAATAAAGACAGTGAAATAACTTTTAATGAGATTGAATTAATTCAAACTAGTGTTAAACATCAAAAAATTGTCCTCAAATACATGACAAAAAAGAATGTTAAAAGTGAAGACAATGAAAAAAAGTTAAGAAGGAAACACCGGACTTGAGATGTAGGTAACTGTCCGCTCCATCATCATCATCCTTCATTTCATCCATCTTGGTACCGGCCATTCTGCTGAGATAGCTGTTACTGTGTAGCGGGGAGGACTTGATAATAGTGCATGGGCATGTTTATTTCATTTGGCACATCATTCTACTGGCTTCTGTGCAACCTGCTTTGATTTGAATGTTGTGTATCTTGTCATGATGTCTCAGGCATTCCCTTCCTCTTCAGACTGGCATTTACTCTGGTTACATTTCTGAATTAGCAGATTTTTTTTCCAAGAACATTTTTTGTATTTTCTACAAATTTATCATTTTTCAAAACTTTGTGAAGAGAGATTATGGAAGGTAAGAATGGAAAAAACATAATGCCTTAAAATTAATTTTCAGACTTAGTTTTTTTTCCCCACAAATATGATTACTGCTGTTTGTGCAAAGTGATTTTTACAATCATGTAAAAAGTTGTCGTAGACGATGAAAGAAAATAGCAACAAAAGTCATGCATTCATTGCTGCACTTTTAAATCTGCACTGTTCTTAAGTAATGCTTTTGAAGATTAATCGTATCAGTAACACTTTATGCCCCCTTGCCTTGAATGTTGGGGGCATTAGGAAAAAAATCAGGTAAATTGAATGTCCATCTAAAAGATGCGATGTCCTGAGGTTGGAACTGTTTGTCTTTGCCTCTTACTAATCCTGCTTTCTTTATGCTTTGAATGTTGTCATTAACATGGTGTACTAATCTGTAAACCTCTATGTCTGTCCTTTGCTGCCAACATTATTTAAATTACAAAATTAATTAAAAAAAAAGAGGATACTTTCTCTGATGAAAGACAGTAAATACTTCCATTGAAATGTGTTTGTGCGGGACTCCAAATATATAATTTTATGTGGCAGCAAAGTTATTCATATTGTAAATGATGTAGTTTTGCACTTGGGTATGATAGCTTTTTTAGTTTCAAATGGTCGTGTCTGGTTTGAAGGAATTTCTGAGAAATGAGAGAATATTCTTCAAAACAGAGTGCGCCATTTTTCCTGCACTATAGTGGTGTATTCACTTTTGTTTTAGTTTTATTTTTAGTTTGCATGCTTTCTTCTGGCACAGGTGACAATTCTGTAGCTTCCTCTCCATCCCCGAGTGAAGAACCGGTGACCCCTGAACCACGACCTGTGCCACGGCCAAGGTCACAAGGTGAAAGGTCAGGTGAAAGGTCACCAAAGTCAGGTAGAAAGGCACCACCTCGTGGTGGGCATAGACAGGAGTATGACCCGCAGGCTGGAGGCGATACCCCACTGTCAAGGAGTATGTTATGCATGACGCACCTTGTTATCTACAGTTGCTTTTCACATTTTAATTCTGTGAACTTGTTCAGTAGTTATAAAACTATGTTGTTTAATTGTAAAACATGTTTGTACTATTTCAGTCCAGGTTTAATTTATATTTAATTTTCGATTTGTTTAACTTAAATGAGATATGTTTTGTTAATTATTGTTTGTTCTTGATGTGATATATTCTTTAAATTGTAAGAGGATTTTCTCTTTAAAGTATGCGTAAGTGTGTTTTGTTATTCTCATATAAATGTGTAAGTGCCATGTTTAAATGAAATTGCTTTTTTCTGACTCTGCATTATGAGCTTGGAACATAACTGCATGTAGCCTACCAGACACATTGTAGACCTGGGAGTGTTTTGTTTTAAACCAACTCAATCTTTATTATACTTTACAATAGTTTGGCATGATTAGAGGTTTTGGAAATCAAGGTATACAATACTTTGTGTTTTGCCCTCTGAAGGAGATGAAGGCAGGAGAGGGTGAAGTCTCTGGTCTATCTGAATGATAATCACTTTATCTAGAATATGTTGGACATAGACATAGATTTCACCAGTATACTTGTAGTAGAGAAATGGATGCAGGCACACATTTTTTGTAGAGAGGTAATATGGGGAATGGAGTTGTGGATTTGAATCCAGAAATATTTGACATTTTGTTTATTGTGATTTTCTGGCCAGATTTTTAAAAAAAAATAGTTTGGCTTATTAATTGCCAAAAAAAAAGTGGTGGGTGGCAGTTGTGAGATTTTGTTGAATTTTTTTATTTTGGACATTATTTCAGCAGTTCTAATCTGATTTTCTGTGAGACTTGGTCTATACGTTCCATGACACTTTGTGTAAATGTTTGTGTGCATGTTAACTTACATGATTGTCAGTATGGGTCACCTGTAGGCAAAGAACTTGATCACTACGTCAAATCCTTTGCTAAAAGTTTCAAATCTGGACAAATTTTACAACCAACTGCAAATTTACCTTTGTCAAAAAGAGGAACCCAGCTATAATACAGTTCCTGTATTCAGCTCTTTATACTCCTGGGTGGTTTTACCCAGGTAAAGATGGGTAAAGGAATTGCAAGATTTCCTCCCAACTTTCATAAATGCTAAATAAATATGGTAAGTTTGGGGATATGTTTAATCACATGGAGATAGCATCATCTTTTTTTGTTTGGTTGATAGTTCTTACATTACTTCTGTGATATTCTGACATTTTACCTCAGTTTTGATTGAAGATGTTTTTGGTAGAACTTAATTTCATGGCTTACTTCATGGCTTGGTTTTGGAGTTTTCTTTTTGTTTTCCATGAAATGGGGGAAAAAATGTCACCAGTCTTGTTTGAGTCATTGGAAGAAATTTAACTCTAGAAGCATAGGCAAGTACCGTTGCTGATAATGAAGCTGCTAGAATTTTTTATTTATTTATTTTTTAGAATTTTGAAAATCAGGTTATTATTTCTTTAGTACTTAGAAGTTTTCTTATAATAGACAGTATCCAGTGGCTGAGTGCTGAACTTTTCTGTTAGTGCTCCACAGCATACTTACTGATTGAGACACCATACTAATCTAGCTAAGTATCAAGTAATGGCCACATTTGTTAATCAAGAGCTAAGTTTTAGACCTAATACAATTTCTGTCAGCTTTGTGTTTCACTTTTAAGATTCTACGCCTCATAAATGCTTCGTGTAGATCTCTGCTCTCCTGGAGTCTGTCACTGTGTCTTCTGGAATATTTTTCTGTAGTTTGTAGGCATTAAGATTTAAATGATTACAGAAAAGTTTTTTGTGGTGATATTTACAAGAGCAAAAATATGGCAGTGTATATTTAAAAAGGTTGTAGTAACTTTAATACCTAATTATTTGGTGATGGTTTCTAGGTGTAACTACCAGAAAATGTGCACTGTTACAATTATAACCATATCATAGTCAGCTGCCCTAGGGATACTCATTGGAACATGTAATTTTTGTCTGATCTTATTTGAAGGACATAACTTCACAAAATCCTCTTCAGTTTCAATTCTTCTATTTTTAACCAATTTTTCTGTTTTCATTATGTTCTGTTGCTGAGTGGGTCTATTAGTACTAAAAGACCCAGAAGGAGCTGCTTTCTTATTACTGTAATAATCCTGGGTGTCTAGAGTGGCTTAAAGGGAGCTTACTTATTTCTAAGCTGATATGTATATCCAGCTTGTGCAAACTAGTGTTTGTGGTGGAATTGGTAGAGGGACTCGGATTAATGTCATAGGACTGATTTCTGACTCAGGCGCGACTCTGCCGGTATCTCCGACATCGCCCGAAGATACATCCAGTCTCAATCGACGCCGATCTAAATCTCCATTCGGGAGACTTTTCTCGAGCCTTACGAGAAGGAAAAATACAGAAAAACCTACTCAGCTTCCAGCTGAGTGGCATGCAGGTATAAACTAGTGTATTGGTTTGTTTCATAGTTTCATGCAGGTATTGAGGGATTACTTGGGAATGCAGATAACAGATCAGTATAGTTTTAGGTACCTGTATCGTTTTTCTTGAAGTGGTGATGTTGTACAATTGGGTTTATGTTTGATTGATTGAATTTTACCTGATACAAGTTTTCATTACTTTCTGCAGATCTTTTTGAGGGGATTCCAGTATTTGGCATTTCAGTTATATAAACTAGAGTTTTCTTGGTCTTTAGTTGAAAATCTTTGTATTTTGATTATCCTTCAATTTGGAAGCTTATCCGTTCAGTGATGAGATGTTTGAAAGCATTAATTAAGGATTTGGTGCAGAACTACAGTAATATGAATAAAGTGCTTACAATAGTTTTGCACCTAGCCTTCATTTTGTAGAACATTGAATTTTGGTGATGAACTTATCATATGTGGTGCACAGGTAAGTTAAACGGAATTCAAAATCCATGATGGAATAACAAGACCAGTGTGTCTGTTGTGTGTTTTGTGTTGCTCTCAGTGTGTCTGATTTGCAGGGAATGGAATCTTCTGTACACCTCAGTTATGAATCATCCAATAAAAGTTGTGTGTAGTTATGATGCAGGTGTAGTTTGGCAGTGAAAGGTATTTCCCAAACTTTCTAGTGATTGTTCTGCATCAAAACAAGCAGTTGGTAAACAAACATTGAAATGGAATGCAAAGTAGAGAGTGAGATATGTTATGATGGATATTTAGATCCGGATAGTGGTGAAGTCATTTGTTTTAAATCAGGCAGTTGGGATGATATTCAGAATGGGTAAAGTATAGCATGTTCTGGAGAATATTCTGACTTGACTTGGA
>CM037779.1:72268681-72318681 GCA_021229015.1 Solen grandis | reverse complement strand
TATGAGAGCCGACCTCCAGCTGTAGTAGACGTTAAACCCGAGCTTGGACAGATACGAAGGTTGAGGGTTCATACCCCATTGGCTTATTAGGGTAGTTTTAGGACTGGTTGTCCTGGTGTCAATATTATCTTACTGGGTGGCTGTGGTATCATGCAACATGTCTATCTACGGCGTGATCTTTCAGTGTGGTAGCACTATATGTCTCAAGTAGACATAGTATCCAAATAACTGAAAAACTCTCGCGGGATTTAAACCAAACAAACAAATTTTGAACATTTTGTTTTTACTTTTTTAGTAGGCGTTATAAGTACTTGTCCAACCCAGAAACTACCGGAAATATTAATATATGTCGAATGTATTTTCCAATCGACGCGAAAAGAAAAAATAAAATATATGAAAAATTTTAAAGGCGCAAAAAGTAATGAATTAATCACATTTTTAGTATTATAGACACCTTTTACATGAATGCAAACTGTGAAGAATGAAACTTTTTTTTTTCTTTCTTTACTTTTTCTATTAAATTTGAAAGCACTGTACTGCTCAATAGGCATGTACAATACACGTACCAATCTAATACAGTTTATAGCGTTTCTGACACATACCATTGAAGCATACTTTCTTCATTATAAAACATGGGTATATTGTTCCCCTTTTTCTGATAGCTATACATTCTTTATGTTTAAACAAAGGTTATATTTTATACAAGTATTTTAAGTGCTCACTGCGAACCATACAAATATTACATAAAAAAGCGGCTCATCAAAACATAGTGCCTGTATTTTATTTCAATTTTCATAAATCGATATATAAATACCTATATATGGTATTGATACCTACAAGTAGCAAAGTAGCCAGGGTCAGTACTTTCTCTTTTTCTAGTTGAAAACTGATAGGAAAACTTAAACGATCAATAGTTCAAAAGGTAGGCAACGACTAGAGCATCCCATCCTTTTCTGATAATTGTAGAAACTGGCTTTACCAAAAAGATTTTTTAAGTTATGAAATATCTTTACAAATTAACTGCGCAGCTGTTTCTTTTTTCTCCTCTCTGGGATACATAATTAAAACGCAGTGGTTTAGAATTGGATTTACCGATGGGGGAGGGGGGCACTAGCGTTGGTGTTTTCCCACTTCCCGCTATATAAAGTCTTTTGGGATCCCAAAACCTATAGGCTATTGGCTGAACGTATTTTTTTTTTTTAAAATTTAACTCAGCCTATGTAAATTGCGTAACTTTTGAACTTGTTTAAACACTACCTCATTTATGAAACTGAATTCAATACCATGAATAATGGGTTGAAAATGGACCGATATTGATTGATTTGTGATTCGTCGTTTAAAATTATACAATCACCTGATGTTCTAAAATTGCTGTAAAAATAGAAACATGTCTTAACTTGAATCCTGACATTCGAAACTCGATTACTAATTGATAATATACATTTTTCGTGTTTAAGGAGGAGGGTTTTCCTTAATATACAAGGACTGTCATACTTTCTGTTACAAGGACTCATGTCTTTCAACATTAGACACCTGATTAATCGAAATTGGTCATTAGTCGAACAAAATAATCATATATCTTTCTGTGTTCTCAATCTGAATATTTGTTATTGATATTACGGTAATTAATTGCTGTTACAATTGTACATTCAAGTAGATTTTTCTCTTAAATAGGCAAAATCGCATTGCATGGACACGCATACTACATATTTATTCCTACTACATAAGTTATTACAGCTTTACGACACAGTCTAATAAGGATCTAAAAGACAGCTCAAACGGTAGTTGTGTGAGTATATTGTTTTCCAGAAAATAAAATAACAACACACACTAAAAAGACTATATCTATTTTTTTAGTTTGGGGGAAAGAAAATTTATCTAATATTTTATATATTTTCTTAAATTTCATGGTGAAAAAAATTTCATTAACAACAGGATAGGTCATGATAGTTTTTTTCGATATAATTATTTGCTCTAATGTATAGATAAATCCTATAGAAGGTCATTGTATTGTTGTTTTTTCGAGAATCCTTTCGATATTCCCAGAGTTAAGTTTCCTCTACATGTAACATAAGGAATCCTAACGTAGATTGGCGTCATTGTTTGTTGTTTTTTTTTCCAGAAGAATCAGCATTGAGCTGCACTATAAGGAATCCCAATATTTTTTTTATTACTTGGGATCCCAAATCTCTTGATTTCAGAAAATAGACTAATGTATACATAGTCTGAAAAAGATTGGTACATCGGATATCTCCCTGACACAAAATATGGACAGTTTACTGCTACACGCCTTATTTTATACATACCGTGCGTCAATTAAAATTACGAATTACGTCACATGACAAATGTCAGTCACGATAACTCTGTGTGTGTGTGTGTGTGTGTGTGTCATGGTCAATTCTACATAAAGGCCAAGTAATGCAAACGGATTTGTTAACACCACTATTGTCTTTGTCTACACGAGGCTTCACTGCGATATTATAAGAAACCTGCTACCACTCCCAGTTACATTATCCTTAAACTAGGTCAAACAGACTTGAGAATCTCTGTTGAACTGAGCGAAAATATATATACCAGTGCCATTTATGTGGCGGTCTGGGATCGAATCTACGACCACCCGGTTATTGGGCGGAGGCTTTAATCACTCGTCCACCGGGTTCTGACTCTTGATGTAGCGGTGATGGATTCAAGGTTCGTGTACGAGTCATAAATATACATGCACAAGTTCATTAACAAACACTTCCCCCTCACATATCGGGCTTACCTAAAACTTGCGTATGTAGTTATGACAACATACATTTCTTTTTTGGCTAGCCTATTAAATTCCCGTATCATTTCGGACATGTTGCATTTGGCGGATTGCCGAGTTTACGTCATATGCGGATTTCCAAATGTTTAATGAATTGTGGGAAGGAACAACCAGTAAGAAACACAGGGGCTCGAAGTTCGATATGATAAGCCCCAGACAACTTCGAGCCAATGTGATCAGCATTTGGCTGCTTGTTCTGTTACTCTGCTTTGATTTTTAATAAAATACATAACCAGGAAACCATTAATTATTCTTAGCACAATTATTATATTGGCCTTCACAGTTCGGTTTATAATTTAGCAGATGTAGCAATCAACATATAACTCTTCGAAAAAAATCTGTATAAAAAACTGTTGATGCAGTCTGTTACATACAGTATTAAACAACACTTGCAAGCATTTGCCAACAATCTAGAAATCTATATTACAACTTTACAGTACGGTAAGTTCATTCGACAGTACTTGATTATCATACTGGTGTCAAGACTCGAACAAATAATAATAAACTAGACAAGCCTTTCTTTTAGAAGGAAATTTTATTAGTATGAAATCTTAAAGTATGCGTATGAGGTAATAAAACGTAGAAATGTTAAAAGGGAAATACCGGGTACATTGTTTATCAATACGTTACAAACCAATTAATCATATGTCCATGGTTCACAGCACATCCCATATACTGTTGGGTGCGGGACAAAGGGCACGTGTCGTTTTCAAAAAATAATATGATATGATTTGCAAGTACCACAGTATATTTGTATAGCTTTGACATATATTGCACAGGGTGGCACGGTACAAAGGGCAAGTATTTACATCCATATCAGTTAACGTAATCAGTCTTTGTAAATAAAGCTGAGATACATTCAAACCCAACTTACCTAAAATACATCATATTTCATTTATTCAGATTTATTTTATAGAAGAAAGTGGGCAATAACAATACATTGACTGAAATCTTTCTTGCCTGTTCCTATGACTGTATATGAAGTAGCTATACATGTAATTCAAATTCCAGCGCTTAAGCAGAGTTAAACTCAAAGGTCATATGACACGTTTTCTTGCAAGTCCAGTTACTTGAAGTAAGTCAGCTGAACTTTGTTCATGATAACCCCGCTGACGTCTCTGCGTGTCTTTAGCGCTTTGATTTGTTGCATAGAGGTCATGACCTTACTCCAAGCAGGTGGCTGATGTACATAGTCGCATTGCAGTGATACGCTACTGAGAGCGGAGTGATATAGTGCGGGGAAAATGGCTGTAGTAATTATCAAATCAACATGTGTTTGGTTAATCGCTAAGTTATACTAGCGGCTATTGCGCCAATCTAAAAACAGACGTTTCCTCGTTAAATCCGTTTTACATCTCTATTATCATATTTAAATATCGCTGCTGTTAAAAATGGTGAAACAAAATGTTCAAACTACTGGCACCTGAACTGGAGAATTTTACGTCTGTTGCCGATTTCAATGGATTAAGTTATTAAGATTATGTACGTTTTATGTACTGTATATTGGAACATACAGTACAGAAAAACAAATGAAGAAAACAAAAATATCATACATATTTTGATTATTAAGATTCCAATTAAACTCTCAACAAACACGACAGGGTTATTGTGCCAGTGGTTCTGGAGAAAGATAGAGTTGGTATAAATGGCTTCAGTGGTAAACCGATCTTTGTGAGCATTCGCGACGTTTGCTGTAATGAACCTGTAGCTGGGGTAGTGATCGTGCTTGGGAGAATTAAATAAAATCTGGATAGGACCTGTGTATTGATTTTTTTTATTTCAAGAAACACAATCTACCATTCGTATTTTATTAAATATTTAAATACATGACTTAACTAACAAGGCTTAGTACCTTAATAACAAGCAATATTTGTTAAGAAATAAAATAGTTGGGTATCTTTCTAGAGAAAAAAAATGCTGAAATTCACCCCTATGTATTTAAGTTTTACTTAGCACTTAATATGGTCAGTTAAACTCGAGCCTGGCTCGAATTCAACCAACACTCCTTAGCGATAAGTAATACTTAGTTTCTTAAACTGGGAAGTACACATTCCATCAGTCTTTTTTTATAAAATATCCAAGTAAATGACTAAGCCGAATCAATTACATGTATTACTTTTAAAAATAACAATCTTTGTTAAGAAATGAAATATTTAGGTATTTTTAGAAGAGAAACGAGAATAATGAAATTCGTCATTATGTATTTAAGTATTACTTAGCGCTAAGTATTGTTGGTGGAATTTGACCCAGCCACATAAAGCAGATTGGCTGCCTTGTAAAGGTTGTCGTTAAACGTCAAATGTCCTGTTAAAATGTAGCACTTTTCTAAACGGAGTGACTCTTCATTTAACCCTTTCCCTCATATATACTCATTTTGACGCCCTCAATAGGTATCACATAAAGCCTAATCTGCAGAAAACCACACTTAAACCTTACCAAATTTAATTACAAAATCCTCATTTCCAGACCACTGAGGAGGAGCGAACAGCATAAAACCTGATCAGCCTGCGAGTTACTCGCAGGCTGATCTGGTTTTATGCTGTTCGCATAGGTCTTTTCATGGTTTCCTCTATGAGGGAAAGGGTTAAATCTTGATTAGATAGGCCTACTAATCTGATGTAGTGGTAAACTTCCATCTAATCAGACGAAGATCAAAACTCATGTAATAATAATAAGAAGAAGAAGAAGAAAAAGAAGATAAGGAGTTGTAGTATAAGTGAAGCGATCGGGCCGTAAATTTTCACATTTGACCGTGTGTTGTTGGCGTTGTTGTTATTGGTGGTGATGGTGGTGGTGTTTAAAGGAATTTAAAAAAAAAAATAATAATGCAAAAATGTCACAAAAAAATCCGAAATTTGGAAATACAGACGCTTATAAGATTTGAAAATTAATAAAAAAAAATACAGCTAAATAAATATACCAGATTTCATATATGCAACCAAATATTACTTTCTGAACGTAATAATGCGTCCACGAAGAAGGGAAAAATGCCGACCTGTTTTTGCCATGCCACCAGAAACACTTTTTTTTTATTTGGCCTTTTCTGCTTACCTAACCAGAATTTATTTCAGAAATTAAGGACAGCTGGTCGTATTTTTAAACTAATTTTCAGGGAATATATTTTGGTAGATGAGGTCATTTACCTCATTGGACATACTATAAATACCATGGTCTGTCTGTCGGACCTCTCACAGATAACCAAGCGGATACCAAAATGGGAGGCATGTATTATATAACAACTTCTACACGCGTTTAGCAGTACTGATCAGCATTTGTAACAGTTATGATATTAATAATCAAAATAATTTGCTAAATGACTTTTTATGTCACCTGGATTATTGTTGATGACAATTTTACATTTTCTTGTCATTTTAATCAGGATATCTCTTGGTGATTTAAAAAAAAAAATCAAAACATAAATTTACGCACATACGTCATTGACGAACCGCTATCTTCGTCATATTAGTTATCATGATTATACATGTATGATAATCTTTATTGAATGATAATGATCATAAAATAATTGTTATTGTGTCATACTGATTACCCCACAGATAAATACAACCAGATTCTGCGATTTAAGCTGAGCGATTATCAGCTTAGGACTCGAGATTACCCCCGACCCACCGCGACGGAGGGCGTGGCCCAGTTGTGCGGAGATCATTACGGTTTCACTCCCGGTAAGACTTTTTAATCATGTGCTTTATACAGATACACCTGTCTTGAGCGATTAGTCAATTAAATGATAATCATGGTCGTTGCAGCAAGTTATGGCTAAATTTGGGTTAAATGTATTATAATTATGATAAATAGTTTATTACGTAACTTTGAAAGTGTTTTGGGGGGTCACTCTATTTTTAAGGATCTTTAAATCTCAATGCTTAGAGCAACGACTGTATTTTTTTTTTCTCAAATGGTTGAGATTGCTCAGTAGAGGTGGCTGGTATCACAGATCTAATCGTACAAACATAAGAAGACAAGTCTTGTGGTTGTTGTTACATAATTGTTCATTTCGCGCACAGGAAAACCAAATATCAATGAATGCTTTGTAGGATTAAGAGCTACAAAATCCATTTATTTGTTTGTTTATTTATTTATTTATTATTAGTTGTTGTTGTTGTTGTTGTTGTTGTTGTTGTTCATTCAGTTATTCGTTGTTGTTTTTTAAACAAGGGGAATAACCGCATGAATTATTTTTCAATATTAGTAGGAGTTACCTCCTTGACTCTTTATGGAATTCTGATATTTTCAAAGTACACACGTATTTATATTTCCAAAGCATACCTATACCATAAATCATACTATATTTAACATTTTACCTATATGTTAAACAGAAAGGTTAGCAGTCCCGAAAGAATTAATAAATAGTCAAATAAAAATATGGTAAAACTGCGCAAAAACAATTTAAGGCTGCCATATATTCATATGATTAGTTTCATGAATATAAATACTTGTGAAGCTGTTAACATATGTTAAATCATTAATTGTAATGGTAAATTACTTAAAAATACACGAGCGTTGCATCACTAACAGTGTGTCATATACTCTGGCGATAAGAAAAGAGTGACTTTAATGGATTTGTCAAATATTTGATCAGTTTTTTTATTGTCATATTTTATGTTAATTATTCTTATTTGATTCATCTAACGCATGTGTTGTTGTTGTTATTGTTATTGTTGTTGTTGTTTTCGATAAATGCGTATGTACTCATTCAATATTTTAGGAACGTGTAAGAGATGTGAAAAGAATTTCGATATAACGTTCAAAAATAGAGAGCAATGTGATTTCCACCTAGAGCGTTCAAAATACTACAGTAAGTAACACGTGTTTAATTCCTAGTACGAATATGTCTATATAATTATCAAATTGTTTTCTCTAATGTTTTGAGTTTCCTTCCGGCTGATTTGAGGTGTGTCACTGGTTTTACCCGAGTACATCTGCACTCAGAGTCTCCCTCCATCACCTGGACGTCTGTACGACTGATTGCTCCAGCACAACAGCAAATGTTGTTTGTTAGGTTTTACGTCCCACCGACAGTATTTCAATCATTTGGAGACTGTGGCTACTTTAGACAGATTTACCGGTATTGCTGCCACATTGCTGTACCTCGCCGTATACCACACCTAATCACATTATCCTGACACCGGGTCAACCAGTCCTGGAACTACCCTTACATGCTGAGCGCCACAAGCAAGGGAGCTATACCAGTATCTTTTATTTACTACCTTACAACAACTTTTGAATCAGATTTGATGCATGTGCTATGTAATAACTTAGAATATCTAATTCATACTTAATTTAATGACCACCATGGACTCCTCCCAAACCCGCAAAAAAATTAATCCATAAAAATCAGTATGATCACACAAGATCTTACATGGTATTACCACTACCTGTTTGTCGTTGTTCTTCGCTTGAGTCGATTCTTTGATATGGATTTATTTTATTGAAAGATCGCCGCCACCATCCCTATGGCTGCTGTGGCAAGCCGCATGGATCGAGCGGTTGTCGTATAGCACCGGTAAGTACAGTATCGTAACTAAAAGAATCACGTGATCTGTTGGCTGATTCCATTCCGAATAATACGGATACGAAAAAGTTTGAATCAATTTAGAATTCATAAGTACCTCTTGGGAACATGTTGTTTAAAATATGTCTATGTTTAATTAAATAAATCATTTAACAACCGAATTTAACATCTATCTGTTGTGGAAGTTTGTTCTGATTTCTGACCAAATAATAGTAATAAACATATTTATATGTAATGAAAAATTGATTTAAACATCATCAGTAACACAATACTTTTATAGTTAAACACGGAAATAATTGGCAAGAAATTGTAGAGTTTCTTAAGGTAATCCAGCCATCATTTGATTATAATCATTTCCTTCAATTGCTTAAAAATGACTTTAGTGCAGATTGCAAACATCCATTGACTCTGAGTCATAGGCTCGTTTGCTCAATTTCTGTAAAGGCATGCATTTACTATATATGTTGTATGTTTTGTACTATTGACCATATACTATGTATAAGTCAAATAAAAGGAATATTATGTACTACAAAATCCTATGACCACTTGATGGACCATGATCACAATTTAATGATGGATAGATGGATAGATTACCTTTATTACATGCGTATCAACACCTATCACTATTGACATGATTAATGTCCAGGTATCGACTTCTTTTTGGATTAAAACCAGATCACTCGGTTATCAACAATTTCGTTATAGTTAATTGTTTGTCAAATTAATTTGCATAGCACATGTGCCACCGGAAGTCAAAATTCATTCCAATTTAACATAATAGCATGTACAAATGACTTAATAACATTAATATTTTTAAGATATAGTACTGAGTTCCGACCGTATCAAATTTTTGCAAGATATGGTTTGATTTCACTCGTGTTATTTTGTTTTAATCTTATTTGTTCATACATATTTTTGCGTTCAGTGATGTCACACTTTTTATTCTATTACCACTTATTAACCAATATACCATTTCACTCCGAAATAAAACGTAAACCCACGTAAATCATCGCGCAATTATCAAATCTACATGCTGGTGTATAATTCCACATATTGTTCAATGGGAAATAAACATACCATTGAATTTTTCTCCAGTCAATGATTGGTCAATTTAAATCAGCGAATTATCCCGGAAATTGTCGATCCTCTGGTGAAATGGTTTATACAGCACTGAAAATGAAATAGAACACGACACTATGATAGAATTGCCAGAAAGTATAATCATATTTTGAACACGCAGAGTCACGTGTACAAAGGCAACCTGTATACCGACTTGACCGGGTACCAGAAGACACGCCCAGCCAGCGAGGGAGAGAGTTACAAGGTGTACGCAATAGACACAGAATCGGTATTTTTTCTCTTTTTTCTTTATACCATCGACTTAGTTTTCTGATAAATGTATGGGAATATAGTATGGTTGTGGAAAATTTTAAAAGCCATTTAAATTATAATTGGTATTTAGTAAATGAATGTTGCTTCAAAACATGTAGTATATCCTTTTTGGAATGTGCACGATTTTTTTACCTAGAACTCATGGATTTTTTTCATAATCTTCACAAGATATTATTATAAATAACAATGTGTGGATAAGTGATATTTTCCTGAGTTTCATTTTAACCCTTACCTCATGAATATTCATGTGCAAATTTATAACTTGATGAATATTAATTGACTGAATTTTGAATTACATATGAAATAATATTTTTTGCCACACAGACTCTGCAGAAACTGAGCTTTAATATTGTATGAGCAAATAGAGGAGACCTTGACCAGATAGCTCCTATAGGAGCTGTCTGATCTGGGTCTGCTCTGTTTGCCAATGTGTCAAAATGAGTATCTATGAAGTAAAGGGTGCCTCTTCAGGTTCACACAGTGAAGGGTCTAGAGCTGTGCAGGGCCACGGTGGTCGATACAGACCTGAACGTGGTATATGACGAGATGTGCATACCAGCCTCGGAGATCGTGGATCATAACACTATGTAAGTACCAACAGATAGTCTAATGTCTCGTATGTACAGGCCGGGAATTGGAAAGAGAAGATGCTCTCTCTCTCTCTCTCTCGGCGTATATACGCTTGCTGTACCATATCACGACGTAGAACAAAATCGCTGTACAGCTACATGTACAAACATTTTAAGGTGTTTTCTATATTGTATTCTGTAACATTTTACGATGTCAGTTTATCATGGCCGGGAATCGAACATACGACTATCGTCCTCCAAGACGGACTCTCTATTCACAGCACTAAACTGATTTTCTTAGTATGCATAAGAAGTCTGTTTTTGGTGGTCATATGTATATTAGGTACACGTGACTGAATTTGAGGACTAAACACAATTTTATATATACATGCATGTACTATTTTATATATACATGCATGTACTAGTAACAAGTGTATCATAGAAGCGAGGGCCAATACAAAGATTTCGACTATTTAAAGAACACAGCTAAAACTGAACATGCTAAAACGGAACATTTTGCGATACATTATTTTAATAAATGTATCAAATGTAAAATTCAAATTATTTTTGTAAATAATAATAAAAAGAATCGAATGTAATTTATCCGGATATTTAAAGAGAGAGTCAAAAATGAGTTCTTCTGTGGTACTGATATCAAAGAGCTAATGAAAAAAAAATGCATTTTGGTGAAATGATATTGCATGTATCAACAAACTGACTTCTCTAATCGAATATTCTTCCAATAGTCATGTGGTAGATCGGTGGTTCTATCAGCCGCCCAAATGGGATTGAAATGGTGTGCACTGACCGCTAGACCCAGAGTTCTGGAATTTAAAAATAAACTTACCTATGATTTTCGCGATAACGCTAAAATGCAAGATATGACCGCGAGATAAGATTTAATAAGAATTTGAGTGTGATATTTGATTTTGAGTATGAGATCGTACTTGAGAGGTTTTGAGAATACGGGGCATGTATCGAGCTGGACAACGCGAAATAGTGCTTGTAGTGAAGCCAGGGACTTTTGATGTTATCCACAATCAAAATGGTTTGTTGATTGTTAAAAAGGTATATGTTTTGTCATTTTAATCAGGAAATTTCTTGGTAAACGTAAGTTACGCACGTGCGTTTACCGACGCACCCCTAGTTACGCCCCTGGAAACTTTGTAAAAGAATAATAAGAATGTTAAAAAAAAACAAAAAAAAAAACCTTCATTAACATATCCCATGTACCGTGTATCCCGTCCACTCCCAGCTGGAGCGGTATCAAGCCCGAGGACCTGGAGGGTGTGACGAAGACCTACCAGGAACTGAGGGAAGACATCTTCAGCCTCGTTAAAGACAAGACCATCCTGATTGGACATGGCCTCAGTTTCGACCTCGTCTCACTGAAGGTACAAATATACTAAGTCCCTGTAATGGTTCCGCTATATTTCGGACTCAATTAGATAAAAAATGACAAATTACTCAATTATTTCTATGGATACTCAATTAGTATTGAAATTAAATGGTAATACTCAGTTGGCCAATCCTCTGCCACAGTATGAGGTTGCCCTCACTAAAGAGACCACCATTTCATTGACCATTCAGCATGCCGTAATCAGACCAACCCGTTATTTACACCATCATACGGTGGTGGTTTTATTATTGAGATTTTATTATTATTAAAAGTGAGTGAACATTTTTATACTACGCCGATTTTCCTTTACACCCCTTATGCTTCTATTATTAGAAGACTTTGAGAATTTTTTTGTTCTTACCTTATCATTTAAATTGAAGCCAATTTTACTAAATATTTCTAAATCGGATCACCTCGCTCATTTTAAGGTTGGACTTGTTACTATTGAACGGCTGCACATTTTTTTATCCCGTCTTTTTATGTCGGTAGAAATAAGTGATTTTGAAAAAGTAAAGACGGGTGAACAGTGGGTTGTTTTTCTTTTTTATGATCTGATATTCGACAAACAACGCCGATAGTATAATTGTATAAAGACTTAAAAAAGACAATATCTTTCTTTTCGCAACATATATGAATGATGATGGTGATGATTCCAGATGCTACACGACACAGTGGTGGATACCATAGTCATGTACCCGCACGAGATAAACCCAAAGCTGAAGAAATCGCTGAAAGACCTGGCATCGACCTACCTGGGCAAATCCATCCAAACCGGAGGTGGGTAATCTTAGGTTATACTCAGTCAAAAATGTAGCAGTGCACTCAAAATTTACTTCTTAGTGCCATCTATATGGGTCTTAATGCCTTCGTATTAGTTCTTAGTAGTTCTTGGTGGTTTTTAGTAGTTCTCAGTGGTTCTTGGGAGTTCTTAGCTTTTTTTAATAGGACCGATTCTCCGTACACGTGAGTTGCGGAACTATTTGACCGTGGGTGTCCAAAGGTGAATGTCTCTATACTTATAACAGATGTTTTGTTTAACCTTAAGCATCGTTTGAAGCTGTCTGTGGAAATAAAATTTTAATGAAACATAAATGTATAAAAAGAAGAAAATCAGCTAACATACCTTTGTTTCAGAGGGACATTGCAGCAAAGAGGATGCAGTGGTTGCTATGCAGCTGGTTCTCCGTAAGATATAGGATAGGAATGGGTCGACTGGGCTCCAGCGTGGATAAATATAGTTATCCCGATCTTTAATCACATAGTGACTTAAGAAGATCCATAACTCATAGACTTTTATCTTTCACTATTCAGCACATAGTTGTATACATCAGTATTACCACATGCTATTGGAACATATTTATTGCTATCTTTAAACATCAATTATCAAATTCACTTTAAATTCAAAATTTATTGACATATAACTTGAACATATACAGTTCATCGGTATGTAACATACAGAGTGCATTACAGTAGCAATGCGAGAATGTAAACATAAATTCGTTTACTTATAAACAAATCTATCTAATATTATGTTAAATGATACTCAGTTAAATTAATACTAATATAAGATATAAAGGTATATGGAAATCAATGATGATTAAAGTATCATTTCTTAGTCTAAATTTAAAAAAAAATTTAAATTATCTGTTTACTATCAACATATTTAGACGAAAGTAAAAGTACCTTTTAAAATATCGTCTCCTTAAATTTTCGTAGTGATGCTTAGCCTAAATGCATGGCTTTAATTGTGGAGGTTGCCAATTTCAACTCGTTGTGCAAGGATTCTGTGTCAACTTTTCAATGGAACTCTGTCTGCATGTGCATAAAGTTTGTCATTGGTTTGTTGTTATCTTTTGTATGAACTGTTTAATAGCCAATACAGGTATCCATCGTTAGTCTGAATCATATATAAGAACAATGTACGTAAAATCCAAATGCTATATTCATATTATGATACATGTTTTAGAAGGTTGAAGTCTGAAGTATAAATTATAAATGAGACAAGACTTTCCAAATAGTCGGAAAGTATTCCGTTCCATATAAAGTAAATGAAGAAGTTACTTATAGATAAGCATGCTCGCATTCAACTTCAAAATACAATGTAGTTTATCACAATTTTTAAATGATAATGTATTCTATAAAGTGCAGGTGAAATAAAATTCGTATGGCGAATGTGTATTCCGTAAGTACCACCTGTTAAAAGAAACATCCCCAAAGCTATGAAAATAATCTATATTTTTTTCTTTTCTTTTTTGTTCCATACGAAAACCACTGATCCTAAAGTATTTTCCCCAAGCATTTTTTTAAACTTAAACTGCTTTTTTTCAGTAGGAATTTGGTTGAATTTGCACAAAACGCTAACATATTGTATGACCTTCAAAGTTTGGCAGATATACTTTTATCTGTTTTTTTTGTGTTTTTTTTTTGTTGTTTTTTTTTATGAATACAAATGTATATCTTAAAGTTCCCTATCCAAAAGTAAGTGAGAGTTAAGAAATTTAACTAAAGTCATTTAAAAAAAAAACAAAAAAAAACTAACCATTAGATAGCATATTTTTTTCATAATGTATATACAGTTGATCATCATTTAGCATAATTTGAACAATTTTGCATACAGGTATAAAATTACATTTTGCTTTAATATAAGAACAGAAGAGACTTGTACGGTTAGATGCGGCGAATTATGTCAGCTCGGTGAATATCCGCTGAAGATTTAAAGTCTTAAACAAGATTGGAGCACATTCCAACAATATTTAAATAAAAGAAGAGGATGACATATAGTTGCCTGACTGGCTGACGGTATTTGTCAACAAATGAAAATTAATACGTTTTATAGGTATCCTCTTCTTGAAATAAAAATGAAGATATACTTGTATATTCCCAAATAAAATAGTACTTTGTGCTAAAAAGGGTTGATGGAATTGATGCCTGATCGACATGGATTTTAAAATAAAAATGACTAAATGGTTATTTGTTCACTTACAGAGCTCGTGTTCATATACTCTCGATTTTATAACTTGCATTGATGATTATATGTTATGTTTTTTGTTGGTTTAGAAGCACAGTATGTGATATGTTATGGTAAACATGTATGATATTTTTATTGCCTTATTTGCTTTAAACTGCTATGCTGATAGTTCACAATTAAATATGATAGGACATCAAGGGATCTTGTTAGTTATTGTTTCCATGTAATATGCTTTTACAATATATACTAACCCACTCAATGGTTCCCGTGTTGGACCAGAAAAAAAGGACATTCAAGATTTCCAGACTTCAATGGGTTCGGGTCCCACAAACTTATATATATATATATATATATATATATATATATATATATATTATATATACACACACACGACTGTAAAACTAGGGTATGTAACTCTGGCTCTATCTATACTCATTTGTATGATCGGCTTAAGTCCCCTTATAAAGATGCTCAATACGACGGCAGTGTTAACGGGATATATACTCTGGGTTTCGACGGCAAAACAAAAAGTAAGATACAATGAGTTATCAATATAACGATTGCGGTGAGCATACACTGAACTCACAAATGGGTTTCAAAACTATAATATCGTACCCCAAAAAGGTAAACTATAGCTTTTGATGGCAAACAAAAAAAATAATTCCAAGGTTTGAAGAGTAGTATACATGTATATGCAATACTGTGTTTATATCTGTTAATTCTTTTACATTTCCAGCATATTGATGCATTGAATTGTGAATTACCCTATCTGATTTCAATATATGCCACGGATGTATTTATAACACACACTTGAATATAAGGTGACGTGAAATAACGAAAAAAAAATCCTTGTAAAAGGAAGGCTTGCCCAGTTTATTAGAAGCCGGCGTATCTAAAGCAACTGCTTTTGTTCAAGTCTTGGCTCCAGTAAATAAACAAGTACCGTCGAATGGATTTACCGGTAAAGTTTGAATTCAGCTTTCAAAAATGATTGACACAAGCTTACAAGTGTTGTTTAATAATGTGAGTCATATATGAAGAGATTCCATAAATAGTTTTATACATATTCTTTTTTTTCTTTTTTTTTCTTTTTTTTTTGTCAAAGAGGTATGTGTTGATTATTACAAACTGAACTGTGAAGGCTGATATGATGTCTGGGATAATATAATACAATAAATGGTTTCTCATTGTGTTTCTTGTTAAAAATCAAAGCAGAGTACTAGACAAGTAGTCAATTACTGATCACAGAGGCTCGAAGTTGCAACGGGCAAATCATATCGAATTGATTAGCCCCGGGGAACTTTGAGCCCCTGTGTTTCTGTAGCGTGTTCAGTGAACGTAACAGTTGCTATCGTGAGCAGGTGCATCCCTGTTTTATTGTAGTAAATAGAATGTAAGCAGGGTACCAATTCGCAGTTGTTAGCTATCTTATCTAACGGTCGCCTTCACTGAACGCACTGCAGCTTGTTGCTTTTTCCTTTTCACAATTTATTTTAACTTTGGGAAACAATGCATATGACGTTTACACAAACGGATAATTTCTACAAAATGCAACATGTCCGAAATGTTAGAAGAATGATGGTAAAGGAATCACAAATTCGAGTAAAGTAATCCGCTAATATATCGTCATCCTCATTCTCATTATTTAAGTTCTGATGCACAGAATGCCAATCCACATGAAATGTTTGTTGCGATAACATTAGTTTAAACAGAAAGTTTTATTGCATAATTATGTCATGAAATTAACTTGTTGATTTACAATGTAAACCGTAAAACGGTAATGAAGTCATATAATCAATCACAAAATAATAATTCATCATCCATGAGATTTAATTCAATATTGTCTCTACTGCAAAACAATGAAAACAGACGAAAAGGTAAATGTCCAAATCGAAACGACAAAACCCGGATGTTGGAGCAAAATCTTGACTCTCGTGCTGACAAAACATGTTATTTTTTAAGACTTGGAGGAGCGGTGACATCTTCGGAACCAACCGTTGAATAGTATACATTCCGTTATCACTACCGTTCTCAATGGATATTAATCAGCTACTTGCTGACCGATGAAACCATGCCTAGTATTTTAAATAGTCTTTATATTTAAATATCCGCATATATTTAAAAAGCGAAAGCTGACAAATGAGAACAAGTATATATGTATCGCGTTGTTTCAACTGATCCGTTCTGTCTCCGTCGCGGATCCAATCAAATGCCTAGTGTGTTGATCGAACGTGGGTTCTTACGGTTGGGGTAGGGGGAAAACGGTTCTATATGCAATCATACGAGCGCAGAGACACACAAGCGAGGACGGAGACATACGTACGCACAAAAATAATTACATAACACACATGTACACAAACAACAGCAAGAAAATGTTTGCTTTATCAAATCCAAAACGATTTTGAATTATATAATATGTATGAGGAGATACGGATAATAATAATAATAATAATAATAATAATAATAAAAATCATAAATAAAAAAGAATAAAAGCAGCTAAGGGCGCCGTGGCCAGTGTTTGCATACCTGACAGTAGTATGTGCATCTCTTTAGGGTCAAGACTGCCCATGCGCAGGAGTGACGTCATCAGATTTTTTCGCGCATGTGCGGCGGCCATATTGGTTTCTAGTATGACAAAAGTTGTACTGATTTTGTAAACGTTCCTGAATGCTGGCTTAAGTTGAACTTGGACTCCGTTGACAAAAGTTGTACTAATTTGTGAACATTCCTGAATGCTGGATTACGTTGAACTTGGACTCCGTTGACAAAAGTGTACTGATTCTGTGAACGTTCCTTAATGCTGGCTTAAGTTGAATTTGGACTCCGTTGACAAAAGTTGTACTGATTCTGTGAACGTTCCTGAATGCTGGCTTAAGTTAAATTTGGACTCCGTTGACAAAAGTGTACTGATTTGTAAACGTTCCTGAATGCTGGATTACGTTTCACTTGGACTCCGTTGACAAAAATTGTATTTTTAAACGATCCTGAACGCTGGGCAAAGTTGTGTTTTTTAAACGTTACTGAACACTGGATTAAGTTGTACAGAGTTTGCTTAAGTTGCACTCCGTTTGTAAACGTCGACTAAGAGAAAAAAAACTTTTAGGGCGATCCTGTCATTTCTCCGACTTACGCTGTCTTCAAACGATTCACAAGGACACATACACACCACCATATAGTGTGGCGATAGGTTTAACATCAATATGCGTTCCATCGTCGAATACCCATGACTATATGTTACGTTCTGAACACTACATTTGATAGCGGCCAATTATGTCTTTAATAAAAAAAAGCCAGATTTCACTTTGTTTGTCGTCCAAAATTAGTTGACAGTGACAGTACAACTTTTTTTTTATTTATTTATCTTCGCCAGTAAGGGACATCTTATCTCCTTTTCATACGATATATTAATTTGAAATGAATTAAGTATGTTAAATAGATTTTAAACTTAATTTTTGGTTTAGCATTAGACAGTTTCCATAGAAGCAGCTCAGTAAGTCAAAAAAGAACTCAGTGACCTATGATTATACACCCAAAAAAGAATATTTACAAGAAAGCCTAAAAGTAGTTTTACCATTTATTCATAATATATAAAACTATCTAAAAGTAACTATTAGCATGTGTGTCTTCTATTTGTAGATTTTTAACTCACCAGAGCACAACGTGCTCATATGAGCTACTGTGATCACCCTGAATCCGTCGTCCGTCGTGCGTCGTCAACAATTTGAGTAAACAACATCTCTGAAACCACTGGATAGAAATGTATGGAACTTAGTATGAATAATCTTTTGGTGGCCCTCCACAAAAGTTGCTAAAATAAACTTGATCCATGCAGAACTCTGGTTGCCATGGCAGCCAACACAATTTTACTTTAAAAACTTCAAAATTCTTCTCTTCTGAAACCAATGGTCAAAATGTCATTTCTTTTGGCACTAGGGTTCACCTCATAACTCTACCATAATTGCTAAAATAAAGTTGATCCTTGAAAAATGAGGCATATGGGCGTCGGCTAATTTACTTATATACTCTATATAAAAAAATCAAAATTCTTCTTCTATGAAGCCAATGGCCGGAATTTTATTTCATTTTAAACAAATGTTCACTTCATGGATGTCTAACATAATTAATAAAATAAAGTTGATCCCATGAAAAATGAGGTCCCTGGGGGGTCAGTTTGTTTCCTCATATATTCCATATAGAAGATTTCAAAGCTATTCTTTTATGAAACCAATGGTTGGAATTTAATTCCTTTCTGGCATGTATGGTCACCTCATAGCAATTACTAAAATAAAGTTGATCTCTTGAAAACTGAGGTCCTAGGGGTCGGCTAGTTTACTTATATACTCCATATAAAGAAAATTTAAAATTCTTCTTCTTGGAATTGTATTTCTTTTGTCATGTATGGTCACCTAATGGCTTTCTGCCATAACTGTTGCTAAAATGAAGTTGTTCTCTTGGAAAATGAGGCCCCTAGGGGGTGGGGTAGTTTCCTTATAAGCTCTATATAGAAAATTTCAAAATTCTTCTTCTATGAAGCCAAGGGGTAGAATTTAATTTCGTTTTTGCACAAAAGGTTCCACGGAAACACTGTCTCCAGATGAATGACAAACTTAAGAATTATTTGTATCTGAAATCTGAATCTGGTTGCTGCTGGAAGTGGTAATATTAAGTGATATGAACGGCATTATATAAGCTTATGTACTCTGTTGAGCGATCAAGGGCCATGATGGCCCTCTTGTTTACTTCTGTTGTTTTCCCCCTTTTAACAAGAGACGTATATTTTATTTCTTAAACCGGTTACCATGGATATACAAAGGAAGCATAAAAAAGAGCACGGTGACCTTTCAAGTTTTACATTTTCGTATTCGGCGCAATTTTCTACAGAATGTTTGTGAAAATCAGAAATTTCTATCTAAGAAAAAAAGGAAAAAACTGAAGCATATGTCCTTAAGCGATCATCATATTTCATGAGAATATCCACAGCCATTAAAGTTCGATTATGGTCAGGAATTACGGCCCTTTTAATACAAAAAAATGGCATATTTCACATTTTTTACACACTAGCATCTTCATTTCTTAAGTAACCATCTTCAAACTTCATAACAGTGATCTCTCGGCCAAATTATAGGCCAATTGGTCAATAGTTATGGCCTTTGAATGATAAAAACTGTCATATTTTACTTTGTTTACACTCTAGCTTTAAAAATCATTAAGGAAAATATCTCAGTGGAATTCGATTTTGGCTGATATAGTTGATAGTATTCTTTATTTACATCTCATCATTGTACATACAGTATATACAAATAACTGGTATAAAATATCATAAATGTACAATGCCACTCCATACGGAATTATAAGAGATGAATAAAATGACATCAAATCAAACATCAATAGGTGCATAAAATTGTTAAGTCACAAAAATAATAAAAATATTATTTACACAGATATATGACTTACAGAGCTACATTTTAGACCCTTGAATATCGGAGAATCTCACCGATTTACCATTTATTCATTCTAACATCTTCATTTCTTAAGCTGTATAGACAGTGAAGGCTATGACGTAAACTCTATTTACTGTAAATAGGTAAAAGCACATCTCGCCCACAGCATAAATCCTCATAACTTATGGAAAGTCCAAAAATCCAAGTCCATTCTCAAAAACAAAACTTAGGTATCGTTGTGGAGGTCTTGAAAAATGCTATACATGTATCGCAAATGCATATTAAATTACCTTTTTTTTTTTTTTTTTTATTTAAACTGTGAATTATTGGGAAATAGGATGTTAGATAATTGCACGCTTTGATGTATTTTTTCGCTATAACTTTCCCATTCTTAGTCCTATTTTCAAAATCTTCAATAAAGAACATGATCACGCCATCTATCAGGTTGTGCAATGTAAGATTTATTTTCAACGTGACCTTTTCAGAGTATAACGTTTCTAGTAAATGGAAATTATGAAAACAAAAAGAAGAGCGACGTGTGTCTAATTCATCGACAACTATGAGAGCCAACCTTCAGCTGTAGTAGACGTTAAACCCGAGCTTGGACAGATACGAAGGGTGAAGGTTCATACCCCATTGGTTTATTGGGGTAGTTTTAGGACTGGTTGTCCTGGTGTCAATATTATGTTACTGGGTGGCTGTGGTGTCATGCAACATGTCTATCTACGGCGTGATATTTCAGTGTGGTAGCACTATATGTCTCAAGTAGACATAGTATCCAAATAACTGAAAAACTGTCGCGGGATTTTAAACCAAACAAACAAATTTTGAACATTTTGTTTTTACTTTTCTAGTAGGCGTTATAAGTACTTGTCCAACCCAGAAACTACCGGAAAAGATTAATATATGTCGAATGTGTTTCCAAATCGACGCGAAAAGAAAAAATCTTAAAGGCGCAAAAAGTAATGATTTAATTACATTTTTAGTATCATAGACACCATTTACATGAATGCAAACCGTGAAAAATGACACATTTATTTTTCTTTCTTTCTTTGCTTTTTCTATTTATTTTGACAGCTCTGTACTGCTCAATAGGCATGTACAATACACGTACTAGTCTAATACAGTTCATAAGCGTTTCTAGCACATACCATTGAAGCATACTTTCTTCATTATAAAACATAGGATAAGGTATATTATTCCCCTTCTTCTGATAGCTATACATTCTTTATGTTTAAACAAAGGTTATATTTTATACATGTATTTTAAGTGCTCACTGCGAACCATACAAATGTTACATAAAGAAAGCGGTTCATTTAACCATAGTGCCTGTGTTTTATTTCAATTTTCAAAAATCGATATAATAATTCCTGTATATGGTTTTGATACCTAGAAGTAGCAAATTATTAAAACCAGGGTCAGTACTTTCTCTTTTTCTAGTTAAAAACTGATAGGAAAACTTAGACGATCAATAGTTCAAAAGGTAGGGAACGACTAGAGCATCCCATCATTTTATGATAATTGTAGAAACTGGCTTTACCAAAAGATTTTTTAAGATATGAAATATCTTTACAAATTAACTGCGCAGCTGTTTCTATTTTCTCCTCTCTGGGATACATAATTAAAACGCAGTGGTTTAGAATTGGATTTACCGATGGGGAAGGGGGGCACTAGGGTTTGTGTTTTCCCACTTCCCGCTAATTTGTCGACAAATAAAGTCTTTTGGGAGCCCAAATGTATAGGCTGAACGTATTTTTTTAAATTTAACTCAGCCTATGTAAATTGCGTGACTATTAAACTTGTTTAAACACTACCTCATTTATGAAACTGAATTCAATACCATGAATAATGGGTTGTCTGAAAATGGACCGATATTGATTGATTGTGATCGAGCGTAAAAAATATACAATCACCTGACTTTTCATATTGATATGCACTAAAAATAGAAGCATGTCATAATTTGAATCCTGACAATTCGAAAACTCCGATGTACATATATGTGATAATATACATTTTTCGCTACTTTATATGAGGAGATTTTTCTTCATAGATATACAGGGACATGTCCTACTTTCTGTTCCAGACATGAGAGACACCTAGATTAATCGAAGTTTGAGTCAGTCGCAACAAAATACAGCATATATCTTTCTGTGTTCTCGAATCTGTAATTGAAATTATCGGTAATTAATTGCTGGTTAACAATTGTACTAATTCAAGTAGATTTTTTCTCTTTAAATAGGCAAAATCGCATTGCATGGACACGCTACTACAGATTATTCCTACTACATAAGTATACAGCTTACGACGACAGTCTACTAAGGATCTAATGACAGCTTCAACGGTATAGTGTGTGTGTGTGTGTGTGTGTGTGTGTGTGTGTGTGTTGTAGAAATAAAAAAAAAAACAAATAAATAAACAACACTTAAAAAAACAATAATCTATTTTTTTTAATTCCATGGTGGAAAGAAAATTCCAACTGAACAATATGATACGGTATGATGATTGTTCGATATATTTTCTATGGTCTCGAAGTATTAGATAAACACTATAACAGGACAGGCTCAGAGTCAGTCGATAGTCTTTGACCTTTCGATATTCCCAGAGTTAAGTTTCCTCTACATGTAACATAAGGAATCCTAACGTAGATTGGCGTCATTGTTTGTTTTTTTCCAGAAGAATCAGCATTGAGCTGCACTATAAGGAATCCCAATATTTTTTTTATTATTTGGGATCCCAAATCTCTTGATTTCAGAAAATAGACTAATGTATACATAGTCTGAAAACGATTGGCACGTCGGATATCTCCCTGACACAAAATATGGACATACATACCGTATACATGACAAATGTCAGTCACGATAACTCTGTGTGTGTGTGTGTGTGTGGTGGTGGTCTATTCAATCTTTGGTGGTTTACATAAAGGCCAAGTAATGCAAACGGATTTGTTAACACCACTATTGTCTTTGTCTACACGAGGCTTCACTGCGATATTATAAGAAACCTGCTACCACTCCCAGTTACATTATCCTTAAACTAGGTCAAACAGACTTGAGAATCTCTTGAACTGAGCGAAAATATATATACCAGTACCATTTATGTGGCGGTCTGGGATCGAATCTACGACCACCCGGTTATTGGGCGGAGGCTTTAATCACTCGTCCACCGGGTTCTGACTCTTGTTGTAGAGGTGATGGATGTTGTAGAGGTGTACGAGCCATAAATATACATGCACAAGTTCATTAACAAACAGTTCCCCCACACATATCGGGCTTACCTAAAACTTGCGTATTTAGTTATGACAAAATACATTTCTTTTTTGGCTAGCCTATTAATTTACTCGGATTTGTGATTCCCGTGATATTTCGGACATGTTGCATTTGGCAGATTGCCGAGATTATCCGTTTGTGTTAAGTCATATGCGGATTTCCAAATTTTTAATGAATTGTGGGAAGGAACAACCAGTCAGAAACACAGGGGCTCGAAGTTCGATAAGATAAACCCCAAGTCAACTTCGAGCCAATGTGATCAGCATTTGGCTGCTTGTTCTGGTACTCTGCTTTGATTTTTAGTTCACCTGAGCACAACGTCTCATGGTGAGCTTTTCTGATCGCCTTTGTCCGTCGTCCGTGCGTCCGTCGTCAACAATTTCTTTAAACAACATCTCCTTCTAAACTACTCAATGGATTTTGATAAAACTTCACAGGAATGTTCATTATGGGGCCCTTTACCAAAGTTGTTAAAATTATTTTGATTGGTCAAAAATCTAGGTCACAGGAGTTAAAAATAGATTTTAAAAATGAAAATTTTAAACATCTTCTTCTCCGAAACCACAAGGCTTAGCCTGTTGATTTTTGGTATGTAGCATGATCTTATGACTCTCTACCAAGATTGTTCAAATTATGACCCTGGAGCTTAGATATTTGGTGTGAAGCATCATCTTATGGACCCTTACCAAGATTGTTAAAATAATAGCTCTGGGTCAAAATTAGGCCTGAGCCAGGGGACACTTATTTTAAATAGAGTAATGTAAGAAAACCTTCAAAATTCATCTTGTCAAAACCCATGAGGCCTGGAGTTTAGATATTTGGTGTGTAGCATCATCTTATAGACACTTACCAAGATTGTGAAAATTATGGCCGTGAAAACGACATCTCATCTGAAATCACTGGACAGAATTTGATTTAGCAGGGATGATCTTTGGGTGAAGCTTCACAAAAGTTGCTGAAATTATTCTGATCCATAAAAAAAACATTGCTGCCGGGGCGGGGCTTATTTGTCTTATATGTATATAGTGAAATCTTTAAATGACATCTCCTCTGAAACTGCTTGACAGAATTTGATAAAACTTTACAGGGATCATCTCCTTCATAACTACTGGCCAGATTTCAAAATGTTTTAATACAGACTGATGTTTCTTGGGTAACCGTATACTAGTACTCAGGTGAGCGATCCAGGGCCATTATGGCCCTCTTGTTAATAAAATACATAACCAGGAAACCATTTATTATTCTTAGCACAATTATTATATTGGCCTTCACAGTTCGGTTTATAATTTAGTAGATGTAGCAATCAACATATAACTCTTCGAAAAAAAAAAGTGTATAAAAAAAATGTTGATGCAGTCTGTTCATATATACAGTATTAAACAACACTTGCAAGCATTTGCCAACAATCTAGAAATCTATATTAAAACTTTACAGTACGGTAAGTTCATTCGACAGTACTTGATTATCCTACTGGGGTCAAGACTCGAACAAATAATAATAAACTAGACAAGCCTTCCTTTTAGAAGGAAATTTTAGTATGAAGTCTTAAAGTATGCGTATGAGGTATTAAAACGTAGAAATGTTAAAAGGGAAATACCGGGTATACATTGTTTATCAATACGTTACAAACCAATTAATCATATGTCCATGGTTCACAGCACATCCCATATACTGTTGGGTGCGGGACAAAGGGCACGTGTCGTTTTCAAAAAAATGATATGATATGATTTGCAAGTACCACAGTATATTTGTATAGCTTTGACATATATTGCACAGGTTGGCACGATACAAGGGGTAAGTATTTACATCCATATCAGTTAACGTAATCAGTCTTTGAAAATAAAGCTGAGATACATTCAAACCCAACTTACCTAAAATACATCATATTTCATTTATTCATATTTATTTTATAGAAGAAAGTAGGCAATCACAATACATTGACTAAAATATTTCTTGCCTGTTCATATACTGTATATTAAGTAGCTATAAATGTAATCCAAATTGCAGCGATTAAGCAGAGTTAAACTCAAAGGTCATATGACACGTTTTCTTGCAAGTCCGGTTACTTGAAGTAAGTCAGCTGAACTTTGTTCATGATAACCCCGCTGACAGTCTCTACGTGTCTTTAGCGCTTTGATTTGTTTCATGGAGGTCATGACCTAACTTAAAGCAGGTGGCTGATGTACATAGTCGCATTGCATTGATACGCTACTGAGAGCGGAGTGTTAAAGTGCGGTGAAAATGGCTGTAGTAATTATCAAATCAACATGTGTTTGGTTAATCGCTAAGTTATACTAGCGGCTATTGCGCCAATCTAAAAACAGACGTTTCCTCGTTAAATCCGCTTTACATCTCTATTATCATATTCAAATATCGCTGCTGTTAAAACTGGTGAAACAAAATGATCAAACTACTGGCACCTGAACCTCAGAATTTTGCGACTGTTGCCGATTTCAATGGATTTTGTTATTAAGATTATGTACGTTTTATGTACTGTATATTGGAACATAAAGTACAGAAAAACAAATGAAGAAAACAAAAATATCATACATATTTTGATTATTAAGACTCCAATTAAACTCTCAACAAACACGACAGGGTTATTGTGCCATTGCTTCTGGAGAAAGATAGAGTTGGTATAAATGATTTCAGTGATAAACCGATCTTTGTGAGCATTCGCGACGTTTGCTGTAATGAACCTGTAGCTGTGGTAGTGATCGTGCATGGGAGAATTAAATAAAATCTGGATAGGACCTGCGTATTGATTTTTTTATTTCAAGAAACACAATCTACCATTCGTATTTTATTAAATACTTAAGTATATCTTAACTAACAAGGCTTAGTACCTTAATAACAAGTAATATTTGATAAGAAATGGAATAGTTCGGTATCTTTCTAGAGAAAATAATGCTGAAATTCACTCCTATATATTTAACTTTTACTTAGCACTAAATATGGTCAGTTAAACTCGAGCCTGGCTACTTGTGAGCATTCGCGACGTTTGCTGTAATGAACCTGTAGCTGTGGTAGTGATCGTGCATGGGAGAATTAAATAAAATCTGGATAGGACCTGCGTATTGATTTTTTTATTTCAAGAAACTAAGGACAGCTGGTCGTATTTTTAAACTAATTTTCAGGGAATGTATTTTGGTAGATGAGGTCATTTACCTCATTGGACATACTATAAATACCATTGTCTGCCTGTCGGACCTCTCACAGATAACCAAGCGGATACAAAAATGGCAGGCATGTTTTAAAAAATAACTTCTTCATAGAATCGAAATCTACACGCGTTTAGTAGTACTGATCAGCATTTGTAGCAGTTATGATATTAATAATCAAAATATAATTTGCTAAATGACTTTTTATGTCACCTGGATTATTGCTTGATGACAATTTTACAATTTCTTGTCATTTTAATCAGGATATCTCTTGGTGATAAAAAAAATTAAAAATTAAATTTACGAACATACGTCATTGACGAACCTTTATCTTCGTCATATGTTAGTTATCATGATTATACATGTATGATAATCTTTATTGAATGATAATGATCATAAAATAATGTATTGTGTCATAATGATTACACCACAGATAAATATAGCCAGATTCTGCCATACACGCTGAGCGATAATCAGCTCAAAGATCAAGATTACCCCCGA
Organism: Solen grandis; assembly: GCA_021229015.1. NCBI lineage: Eukaryota > Metazoa > Mollusca > Bivalvia > Adapedonta > Solenidae > Solen > Solen grandis. The sequence goes on along the minus strand of CM037779.1, from coordinate 72,291,645 downwards.
CCCACCGCGAAGGAGGGCGTGGCCCAGTTGTGCGGAGATCATTACGGTTTCACTCCTGGTAAGACTTTTTAATCATGTGCTTTATATATATTTATACACCTATCTTGAGCGATTAGTCAATTAAATGATAATTATGGTCGCTTGCAGCAACTTATGGCTAAATTTGTGTTAAATGTATTATAATTATGATAAATAACTTTGAAAGTGTTTTTGGGGGTTACTCTATTTTTAAGGAACATTAAATATCGATGTTTAGAGCAACGACTATATATATATATATATATATATATATATATATATATATATATATATTATCAAATGGTTGAGATTGCTCAGTAGAGGTGGCTGTATTTTATTTTATTTTTATTTATTTTTATTTTTTTGTTCATTCAGTTATTCGTTTATTGAATCAAGGGGAAGAACCGCATGCTTTATTTTTCAATATTAGTAGGAGTTACCTCCTTGACTCTTTATGGAATTCTGATATTTTCAAAGTACACACGTATTTATATTTCCAAAGCAAACCTATACCATAGATCATACTATATTTAACATTTTACCTATATGATAAACAGAAAGGTTAGCAGTCCCGAAAGAATTAATAAATAGTCAAATAAAAATATGGTAAAACTGCGCAAAAACAATATAAAGCTGCCATATATTCATATGATTTGTTTCATGAGTAATTATTACATATATATGATGTCACAATATAAATACTTGTGAAGCTGTTAACATATGTTAAATCATAAATTGTAATGGCAGATTAATTAAAAATACACGAGCGTTGCATCACTAACAGTGTGTCATATACTCTGGCAGTAAGAAAAGTAGTGACTTAAATGGATTTGTCAAATACTTGATCAGTTATTTTACTGTCATATTTTATGTTCATTATTCTTATTTGATTCCTCTAACGCATGTGTTGTTGTTGTTGTTATTATTATTGTTGTTGTTGTTTTCGATAAATTCAAATGTACTCATTCAATATTTTAGGAGTGTGTAAGAGATGTGAAAAGACTTTCGATATAACGTTCCAAAACAGAGAGAAATGTGATTTCCACCTGGAGCGTTCAAAATACAACAGTAAGTAACACGTGTTTAATTCCTAGTACGAATATGTCTATATAATTATCATATTGTTTTCTCCAACGTTTTGAGTTTCCTTCCGGCTGATTTATGGTGTGTCACTGGTTTTACCCGAGTACATCTGCACTCAGAGTCTCCCTCCATCACCTGGACGTCTGTACGACTGATTGCTCCAGCACAACAGCAAATGTTGTTTGTTGGGTTTTACGTCCCACCGACAGTATTTCAATCATTTTGAGACTGTGACTTCTTAAGACAGATATACCGGTATTGCTGCCACACTGCTGTACCTCGCCGCATACCACACCAAATCACATTATTCTGACACCGGGTCAAACAGTCCTGGAACTACCCTTACATGCTGAGCGCCACAAGCAAGGGGAGCTATACCATTATCTTTTATTTACTACCTTACAACAACTTTTGAATCAGATTTGATGTATGTGCTTACATCCAGGCCCGGATCCACCGGGGGGGGGCGTGGGGGCCTTGGCCCCCACCCCCCCCCCCCCCCCCCCCCCAGCTGTCCTGGTCATACATTTTTCTAGGCTATAAAATCCCTTGATTACATCATAGTAGTGTTGTCTAGAGGAAATCCCCATCGTGGGCCCCTCGTACTGAACCCCCCGCATAAACACCTGACCAGCCAGACTCCTATTGTCTTATGGCCCCCTGCTGTTAATGTGTAGGTAATCCGAATCAGCAGTCGTCCATGACTGTGTGATAAGCATGTGTTTAGGGTACTGCGGACACGGTCACTGATTGAGAGAAATTAACATGTCGTCTGCCGAGCGATTGGGAAAAATCGGCAATTATCAAAAGTTTGTATCAGTTACAACTATAAACTATTCTAGGCAAATGCAGTTTAAGAAATAGCATAAAAATAGTTAAGCTAAAAACAACAACTAAGCTGGACATTAAAATGCAATTAGCATCGAAAGAATTTCACTAGAGCCCAAAAGAATTAATAATAATAATAGTTAACAAACTACTTTGACGAAATCTACTCAACGATTTTTTTAATTCACTTCTCTACATGTAGACCATGTGTCTACTCTTACAAATATTATTGATACTAGGAAAAAGTGTAAGCAATCTACATTTGCAGCTTTTATAGATTTTAAGAAAGCATATGATTTTATAAATAGAAATTTACTTTGGAAAAAATTATTTGATATTGGCATAAAAGGTAAAATGTTATCTGCTGTACAATCTTTATACAGTTCTGTTTATTCAAGTGTGAGAGTCAATTCTAAACATACTGAATGGTTTAATGTAAAATCTGGCTTGAGACAGGGTTTTCCCCCCTTTTAATTTTTAATGACCTTGCAATAAATCACTTGATATTGGTGTTGATTATGGAAAGGAGAGAATTTGTATTTTATTGTATGCAGATGATATTGTCCTGTTAGCAAAAGATGAAAAAGAGTTACAGTGTCTATTAAATGCTTTGAATAATTGGTGTAACATCAATAATATGTACATTAATAGTAGAAAAAGTCATATAGTACATTTTAGAACCCCGTCTATTAATAAGACTTCAATAATGTTTAAGTGTGGGGCACATGCCATAAATATTGTGGATAGGTATATGTATTTAGGTTTGATGCTGCAAGAACATTTAGATTTTAATGTAACAGCAAATATTGTAGCTCAAAGTGCAAACCGGGCTCTTGGTCTTCTTATTGCAAAATGTAAATTGGCAGGTGGTCTCCCCTTTAATGTATTTACTCATTTGTATGATTCTTTAGTGTGGCCTGTTATTAGTTACGGTGCTGCTATCTGGGGATACCGATCATACTCCTGTATAAATGCAGTACAGTATCGTGCTATGCGCTTCTTTTTAGGTGTCGGTAGATATACACCTAATGCAGCAGTTTTAGGTGAAATGGCCTGGGTACCCCCAGATATCAGACAATGGAAGTTTATATGTATTTATTTGGCAAGATTGTCTAACATGAATAACAGTAGAATTAATAAAAGGGTAGCACTTAATGCTGCTACAACAGCAAATAGGTCATGCAAAAACTGGTTTTACTATGTTAATTTTATGCTTAAAAAATGTGATGCACAGCAATATTGTGATATTAGTAAGTCCATCCCGAAGCTTTCTTTAATAAATATTGTTACAAACAAATTACAGGAGGGACATTTGTCAGACTGGTTAAAAACTTTGAATAGTGCTACAGGCACGTCTGGTCGTGGTGGTAATAAGTTACGCACTTACCGTCTTTTTAAAACCAGTTATGAGACAGAAATGTATTGTACTGTTATTTTGCCCCCACGCCATCGTGCTGCATTTTGTAAATTTCGATGTGGTGTCGCCCCTTTACGTTTAGAAACTGGGCGTTATGAAGGATTAGGCATTTCTGATCGAAAATGCCCTTTCTGTGACAGTATTGAAGATGAAAGCCATGCTATTTTTGATTGCTCTATGTACAATGATATACGAGAAACATTATTTGAGAAAGCAACAGCTATAAATAATTCATTTGGTGTAATGTCTAAAACTGAACAACTTATATTTCTATTCACAAATAATGAGATGATTAGGATTTGTGCCAAAACCTGTTTTATTATTTTACAACGTCGTCTTTTATTTATTTGTAAATAATTAATTTACTTATTTCACAAGAAACATGTTGATTCTGTCAGCTATATAGATATGTGTATATTTGTATATATGTGTGTATATAAGTATATACATGCATATATGAATATATATAGGTTTGTAAGAGTATTTATGTTTTAAGTTGTTAGTTAGCAATGGTACCTTGATATCTTTTTATATTTTAGTATGGTAATGTGCCTTTTTTGTCATTATGTCTCTTAAAATTCTTAAAAAAAAAAAATTTTAAGGGGTATTGTCGTTGTAATTTCAGGTTTGAAAAATTGCCGATTTCGTTTTTGAAAAAGTTAAAAAGGTAATGTTTTTTTGTTGTTGTTTTTTTGCTGTAGCAAACTGCAGAGTAGATGCATACCTATCGTTAGCCATGCAAATTAAAGTTAATCAGAAATATGTTGTGTTTCTAAATGTCATCAGCTTTACTATTTTTACATAACATTTTAAGTATTATTATTTATGAAACTAACTCCTAAATATTTTTCCTGAAAGAAATAAAAACAAACAGTAGGCCGATACATCATCATGTTCACTTTTTTAATATTTATGAATATAATAATCTACATATATGTGTATTCATGGTCTCTTTATATAGAGACCCTGGTGTATTTTAAATTTATAAAAAAAATATGAATATGAAATGAAAGAATTTGAAAATTTCAATCTGCCATATTTTGTGAAAATCCATATTTTGGGACAATGTATATGTAGATTATACATGATCACTAATTCAAATCAAATCCAGGTAATCAGTCATTGAGCAATGTTACTGATAAGTTGATGAATACGAAATACTAATGCACAGAAAACACAATTTATGTGCAAATTAAAACGGATATTAAAGATTTTATATTAAATATCAACATCTTTCATTACTGAACATTGTTTGTTTTGTCACTGATTTAAAATTCAGAAAAAAATGTACCAAAAATCGACACGCAGAAGGGGCCCAAACCTTCTGCAACCGCCCGACCCTAAAACGCGCTCCTGATTTTTTTTATCTGGGAAGTCTGTGTATGAAGGCTGCTTCCAGATTGACAATCAGATCGTCAAGATTACCAAGTTCGAACCTAATACAGCATATACCCGGTATTCCCTGCAACATATTTGACAAAATATGTTTAAAGTGATTTTTTCCTCAGATTTAAACAAAACTGTCTTTTACAATGTTGAGTCTAAAACTGGTGACTATTCAAAGCATTCACTAACTGATAGTGTACACAAGTCACTTTTTTTTTGGCGGGGGGGGGGGGCCAAAAAAGCACTTATTAATTTTTTTATGCCAATCTGCCCCCCTTACTACTGTCATTTTTTGAATACAAATGAAGTCAAATACTATTGCACAGTAGTTATTCAAAAACATGGCTGTGCGAAGGTAAAATATAGAATTATATCGCTCAAGGCTCAGTCCCACTTGACATTTTTTTATTTTTTTTTTGCCTAGGGAATGTACTCCCGATGGAAATTGATGAGCCTCGGGAGGCGTCGGGAACAGGTTCCCCTGTGTCCCGCGGAAGCTTCGAAAGCGTCGCGAGCTATGTGGAGTCATCGGGAGGCCTCGGGAGAACTTCATTGCTTGCATTGAAATTTTTCCGTATATGTTCTCGAAGTTTTATCGGGGTAAATAGGCCGGGGAAACATACGCATAGCTTGCCGGAAGCTCCTGGGAAGCATTCACAGAGATTTCGCGAAATATTTTTTCATTCGAGGAACCCTAGGCTTTGGTAATATCGCGAAGGTTCGGCAACTTTTCTGCGACACATTCCAGATCTTGTGATAGAATCTCAGAATATTCGCAAAAAATTCGGCAAGCGCACTCTAGAATTTGTTGCTTTTTTGATCAACTTTAGACTGAAACGGTCAAAAAGGCCATTGGACATTGCTGGGGGCATCCTCATAAACCCCCGAAAGTCTACCCTTGATTTTGTCCATCACTTAATTCTCATAATCTTCATAATCTTCCCCGAGCCACCTAGGATGGTTCGCTACAACGATACATCCCCTAATCTACGGGGATATTCCCCCGATGATGTTTCAAATTCGGTGAAGCTCCGAGGCACCTTCCCCGATCATCGGAGAAATGTCCCGAACATCGGGAGCCATCCCCGATAATACAAGGTCATTGTACCATAACCGAAACATCAGTGAACGTTTCAACGGACCAATCCTGAAGCTTCTCATGGGAATGCTCCGTCTATTTGGCTCAAACATCTGATGTCATCGGGAGAAAATTGTGTATTTCCACATCGTCGATGATTTTTCTGCAGTTGGACCTAGGCTTTAGATCCATGGTCTTCATGTTTCAAAAAAACAAAACAAAACAAAAAAAACTTCACTTTTATCCCCAGATACCCTTCAGAATGCATCTCGTCACATTAACAACCCCTTTTCTCCGGGGGAGCATGCCCCCGGACCCCCCCCCGCATCACTCACATCACATTCAGACTTTGCCCCCCCCCCCCCCCCCAGTGGAAAAATTCTGGATCCGGGCCTGATGTAATAACTTAGAATATCTAATTCATACTTAATTTAATGATCACCGTGGACTCCTCCCGCAAAAAATAATCCATATAAAAATCAGTAAGATCACACAAGATCTTACATGGTATGAATAAACACCAATTACCTGTTTGTCATTGTCGATGTTTTGATATAGATTTATTTTATTGAAAGATCCCTATGGCTGCTGTGGCGGGTCGCATGGATCGAGCGGTTGTCATATAGAACCGGTGAGTACAGTACAGTACAGTATCGTAATTAAATCTGTTGGCTGATTCCATTCCGAATAATACGGATACGAAAAAGTTTGAATCAATATAGAATTCATAAGTACCTCTTGGGAACTTTTTGTTGAAAATAGGTCTATGTTTAATTAAATAAATACATTTAACATCTATCTGTTGTGGAAGTTTGTTCTGATTTCTGACCAAATAATAGTACTTAACATATTTGTATGTAATGAAAAATAATAAAATCGAACGACATGTGTAGATTTAAACATCATCAGTAACACAATACTTTTATAGTTAAACACGGAAATAATTGGCAAGAAATTGTAGAGTTTCTTAAGGTAATCCAGCCATCATTTAATTATAACCATATTCCTTCAATTCCTTAAAAATGGCTTTAGTGCAGATTGCAGACATCCATTGACTTTGAGTCAAAAGCTCGTTTGCTCAATTTCTATAAAGGCATGCATTTACTATATATGTTGTATGTGTTGTACTGTTGACCATATACTATGTATAAGTCAAATAAAAGGAATTTTCAGTACTATAAAATCCTATGACCACCTGATGGACCTTGATCAAAATTTAATGATGGATAGATGGATAGATACCTTTATTACATGCGTATCAACACCTATCACTATTGACATGATTAATGTCCAGGTATATCGACTTCTTGTGACATGCAGTTTTTATCATTATCATCTTGATTAAATTGTATAATTCAGCGATTAAAACCAGATCACTCGGTTATCAACAATTTCGTTATAGTTAATTGTTTGTCAAATTAATTTGCATAGCACATGTGCCAACGGAAGTCAAAATTCATTCCAATTTAACATAATAGCATGTACAAATGACTTAATAACATTAATATTTTTAAGATATAGTACTGAGTTCCGACCTTATCACATTTTTGCAAGATATGGTTTGATTTCACTCGTGTTATTTTGTTTTAATCTTATTTGTTCATACATATTTTTGCGTTCAGTGATGTCACACTTTTTATTCTATTACCACTTATTGACCAATATACCATTTCACTCCGAAATAAAACGTTAACCCACGTAAACCATCGAGCAATTCTCAAATCTTCATGCTGGTGTACAATTCCACATATTGTTCAATGGGAAATAAACATACCATTGAATTTTTCTCCAGTCAATGATTGGTCAATTTAAATCAGCGAATTATCCCGGAAATTGTCGATCCTCTGGTGAAATGGTTTATACAGCACTGAAAATGAAATAGAACACGACACTATGATAGAATCGCCAGAAAGTATAATCATATTTTGAACACGCAGAGTCACGTGTACAAAGGCAACCTGTATACCGACTTGACCGGGTACCAGAAGACACGCCCAGCAATCGAGGGAGAGAGTTACAAGGTGTACGCAATAGACACAGAATCGGTATTTTTTTCTCTTTTTCTTTATGCTAATCTTTTTTTTTTTTTTTTTTTATTTATTTATTTTTTGGTGGGGGGGGGGGGGGGGGTAGGAATACACTGTTAACTATATTCCTTTTAGTTATTATAGATTAGTAAACGAAATAAACCATAATAAATTGTAATTGGTATTTAGTAAATGAATGTTGCTTCAAAACATGTAGTATATCCTTTTTGAAATGTGCACGATTTTTTACCTAGAACTCATGGATTTTTTTCATAATCTTCGCATCTTCCCCAGATATTATTATAAATAACAATGTGTGGATAAGTGATATTTTCCTGAGTTTCATTTTAACCCCTTACCTCATGAATATTCATGTGCAAATTTATAACTTGATGAATATTAATTGACTGAACTTATAATTACAATTAAAATATTATTTTTTGCCACACAGACTGTGCAGAAACTGAGCTATAATATTGTATGAGCAAATAGAGGAGACCCTGACCAGACAGCTCCTATAGGAGCTGTCTGATCTGGGTCTGCTATGTTTGCCAATGTGTCAAAATGAGTCTCTATGAAGTAAAGAGCGCCTCTTCAGGTTCACACAGTGAAGGGTCTAGAGCTGTGCAGGGCCACGGTGGTCGATACAGACCTGAACGTGGTATATGACGAGATGTGCATACCAGCCTCGGAGATCGTGGATCATAACACTATGTAAGTACAAACAGATAGTCTTCTGTCTTGTATGTACAGGCCGGGAATTGGAAAGAGAAGATGCTCTCTCTCTCTCTCCCTCTCTCTCTCTTGGCGTATATACGCTTGTTGTACCATCTCACGATGCAGAACAAAATCGCTGTACAACTACATGTACAAACATGTTAAGGTGTTTTCTATAACGCATTCTGTTACATTTTACAATGTCAGATTGCCATGGCCAGGAATCGAGCATACGACTATCGTTCCCCAAGACGGACTCTCTATTTACAGCACTAAACTGATTTTCTTGGTATGCACAAGAAGTGTTTTGGTGGTCATAGGTACACGTGACTGAATTTGAGGACTAAACACAATTATTATCCAGATATTTAAAGAGAGAGTCAAAAATGAGTTCTGCGGTACTGATATCAAAGAGCTAATGAAAAGAAATGCATTTTGGTGAAATGATATTGCATGTATCAACAAACTGACTTCTCTAATTGAAAATTCTTTCAATAGTCATGTGGTAGGTCGGTGGTTCTATCAGCCACCCAAATGCGATTGAAATGGTGTGCACTGACCGCTAGACATGGAGTTCTAGACGTACAAAATAAACTTACGTATGATTTCCGCTATAACGCTAAAATGCAAGATATGGCCGCGAGATAAGATTAAATAAGAATTTGAGTGTGATATTTGGTTTTGAGTCTGAGATCGTACTTGAGAGGTTTTGAGAATACGGTGCATGTATCAAGCTGGACAACGCGAAATAGTGCTTGTAGTGAAGCCAGTGACTTTTGATGTTACCCACAATCGAAATGGTTTGTTGATTGATAAAAAAGTATATGTTTTGTCATTTTAATCAGGAAATTTCTTGGTAAACGTAAGTTACGCACGTGCGTTTACCGACGCACCACTAGTTACGTCCCTGGTAACTTTGTAAAAGAATAATAAGAAAGCAAAAAAAAAAAAAAAAAAAAAAAAACCTTCATTAACATATCCCATGTACCGTGTATCCCGTCCACTCCCAGCTGGAGCGGTATCAAGCCCGAGGACCTGAAGGGTGTAACGAAGACCTACCAGGAACTGAGGGAGGACATCTTCAGCCTCGTTAAAGACAAGACCATTCTGATTGGACATAGCCTCAGTTTCGACCTCATCTCACTGAAGGTACAAATACACTAAGTTCCTGTAATGGCTCCGCTATATTTCGGACTCAATTAGATTTTAAACAAGAAATATCTTTAAAAAAGATATTCGGCGTAGGATGAAAGAAAAACGAGATTTCAAGTCTTCTAGAACATTCCGAGGAAAAGCGCGCGAAAGACCGACGCACAACAAATTTAGTACGCTCTAGAAATAGTTCAGTGTTTTTTCTATGAAATATACTTATTTATAGACGGTAATACAAAAGATTATATCTGTAAATAGGCTTGTTTGATATTTGTTCATATCATTATTGCATATGACAATTATGATATAAAAGCGTTATTAGTTGTTTTGGTTTTGGCGAATTAATTTTCAATGAGAGCATCTCGGCAGGCTGGAAGAATTCAATATACATAGTAATTAAGGGGTTTTATGTCATAACACGGTGGATTCTTTTTTTTGTTGTTTTAAATCATTTTCACAAAGTAGCATTCCTCAATTGATGGAAAAGGATTGTATTTATCTTACTGAAATCATTTTCATGTTTACATCAAAAAGAAAAGTAATAACACCAAGCTGAATGATATATACAAGCTGCACCCCTTATTTACAGTAATTTTATAGTCTATAACGATGCGTTAACCAATTACAAGAGTCCTTTTATTCAGCTTAGAATTATTTACCGCTGTTAGCGTACATTTGATTGGTTTAAGATGCGAGTTGAAATCGAAATTATACAGCTACGCCGAAAAAAATGACAAATTACTCAATTATTTCTATGGACACTCAATTAGTATTGAAATTAAATAATACTCAGTAGTAATACTCAGTTGGCCAATCCTCTGCCACAGTATGAGGTTGTCCTCACTAAAGAGACCACCATTTCACTGACCATTCAGCCTGCCGTAATCAGACCAACCCGTTATTAACACCATCATACGGCGGTTGTTTTATTATTGAGATTTTATTACTATTAAAAGTGGGTGAACAGATGCATAATATTCGTATGTGAAATATTAAGCTAGCATACTTACAACAAACTACAACCTTAAGCAAAATTACGTTATAGGAAATGCGATGTATCAGCTTAACTATTTTAAACTACGCCGATTTTCCTTTACACCCCTTATGTTTCTTTTATTAGAAGACTTATAGATTTTTTTTTTGTTCTTACCTTAACATTTTAAAGTATATCTGAATCGGATCACCTCGCTCATTTTAAGGTTGGACTTGTTACTTTTGAACGGCTGCATATTTTTATCCCGTTATTAAGGCGGTAGAAATAAGTGATTTTGAAAAAGTAAAGACGGGTGAACAGTCGGTTGTTTTTCTTTTTTATGATCTGATATTCGACAAACAACGCCGATAGTATAATTGTATAAAGACTTAAAAAAGACAATATCTTTCTTTTCGCAACATATATGAATGATGATGGTGATGATTCCAGATGCTACACGACACAGTGGTGGATACCACAGTCATGTACCCGCACGAGAGAAACCCAAAGCTGAAGAAATCGCTGAAAGACCTGGCATCGACCTACCTGGACAAATCCATCCAAACCGGAGGTGGGTAATCTTAGGTTATACTCAGTCAAAAATGTAGTAGTGCACTCAAAATTTACTTCTTATACCATCTATATGGGTCTTAATGCCTTCGTAGTAGTTCTTAGTAGTTCTTGGTGGTTTTTAGTAGTTCTTAGTGGTTCTTGGGAGTTCTTAGCTTTTTTTAATAGGACCGATTCTCCATACACGTGAGTTGCGGAACTATTTGACCGTGGGTGTCCAAAGGTGAATGTCTCTATACTTATAACAGATGTTTTGTTTAACCTTAAGCATCGTTTGAAGCTGTCTGTGGAAATAGAATTTTAATGAAACATAAACGTATAAAAAGAAAAAAATCAGCTGACATACCTTTGTTTCAGAGGGACATTGCAGCAAAGAGGATGCAGTGGCTGCTATGCAGCTGGTTCTCCATGAGATATAGGATAGGAATGGATCGACTGGGCTCCAGCGTGGATAAATATAGTTATCCCGATCTTTAATCACATAGTGACTTAAGAAGATCCATAACTCGTAGACTTTTATGTTTCACTACTCAGCACATAGTTGTATACATCTTACCACATGCTATTGGAACATATTTTATTGCTATCTTTAAACATCAATTGTCAAATTCACTTAAATTCAAAATTTATTGACATATAACTTAACAGTTCATCGGTACGTAACATACAGAGTGCATTACAGTAGCAATGCGAGAATGTAAACATAAATTCGTTTACTTATAAACAAATCTATCTAATATTATATTAAATGATACTCAGTTAAATTAATACGTAATATAAGATATAAAGGTATATGGAAATCACTGCATGATTAAAGTATCATTTCTTAGTCTAAATACATGTTTTATAAACAAAGCTAAATTTATAATTATCTGTTTACTATCAACATATTTAGACGAAAGTAAAAGTACCTTTTAAAATATCGTCTCCTTAAATTTTCGTAGTGATGCTTAGCCTAAATGCATGGCTTTAATTGTGGAGGTTGCCAATTTCAACTCGTTGTGCAAGGATTCTGTGTCAACTTTTCAATGGAACTCTGTCTGCATGTGCATAAAGTTTGTCATTGGTTTGTTGTTATCTTTTGTATTAACTGTTTAATAGCCAATACAGGTATCCATCGTTAGTCTGAATCATATATAAGAACAATGTGCGTAAATTTCAAATGCTATATTCATATTATGATATATGTTTTAGAAGGTTGAAGTCTGAAGTATAAATTATAAATGAGACAAGACTTTCCAAATAGTCGGAAAGTATTCCGTTCCATATAAAGTAAATGAAGAAGTTACTTATAGATAAGCATGCTCGCATTCAACTTCAAAATACAATGTAGTTTATCACAATTTTTAAATGATAATGTATTCTATAAAGTGCAGGTGAAATAAAATTCGTATGGCGAATGTGTATTCCGTAAGTACCACCTGTTAAAAGAAACATCCCCAAAGCTATGAAAATAATCTATATTTTTTTCTTTTCTTTTTTGTTCCATACGAAAACCACTGATCCTAAAGTATTTTCCCCAAGCATTTTTTTTAAACTTAAACTGCTTTTTTTCAGTAGGAATTTGGTTGAATTTGCACAAAACGCTAACATATTGTATGACCTTCAAAGTTTGGCAGATATACTTTTATCTGTTTTTTGTTGTTGTTGTTTTTTGTTGTTGTTGTTGTTGTTTTATGAATACAAATGTATATCTTAAAGTTCCCTATCGAAAAGTAAGTGAGAGTTAAGAAATTAGACTTAAGTCATTTAAAAAAAAAAAAAAAAAAAAAACTAACCATTAGATAGCATATTTTTTTCATAATGTATATACAGTTGATCATCATTTAGCATAATTTGAACAATTTTGCATACAGGTATAAAATTACATTTTGCTTTAATATAAGAACAGAAGAGACTTGTACGGTTAGATGCGGCGAATTATGTCAGCTCGGTGAATATCCGCTGAAGATTTAAAGTCTTAAACAAGATTGGAGCACATTCCAAAAATATTTAAATAAAAGAAGAGGATGACATAATAGGTGCCTGACTGGCTGACGGTATTTGTCAACAAATGAAAATTAATACGTTTTATAGGTATCCTCTTCTTGAAATAAAAGTGGAAGATATACTTGTATATTCCCAAATAAAATAGTACTTTGTGCTAAAAAGGGTTGATAGAATTGATGCCTGATCGACATGGATTTTAAAATAAAAATGACTAAATGGTTATTTGTTCACTTACAGAGCTCGTGTTCATATACTCTCGATTTTATAGCTTACATTGATGATTATATGTTATGTTTTTTGTTGGTTTAGAAGCACAGTATGTGATATGTTATGGTAACATGTATGATATTTTTATTGCCTTATTTGCTTTAAACTGCTATGCTGATAGTTCACAATTAAACTATGATAGGGCATCAAGAGATCTTGTTAGTTATTGTTTCCCTGTAATATGCTTTTACAATATATACTAACCCTCTCAATGGTTCCTGTGTTGGACCAGAAAAAGGGACATAAAAGTTTATTACACAATACGACATATATATATATATATATATACACACACACACACACACACGACTGTAAAACTAGGGTATGTAACTCTGACTCTATCTATACTCATTTGTCTGATCGGCTTAAGTCCCCTTAAAAAAGACCGAAACCCATATATATATACACGACTGTAAAACTAGGGTATGTAACTCTGGCTCTATCTATACTCATTTGTATGATCGGCTTAAGTCCCCTTATAAAGACCGAAACCCATGTTTGCTCAATACGACGGCAGTGTTAACGGTACTCTGTGTTTCGACGGCGATACAAAAAGTAAGATACAATGAGTTATCAATATAACGATTGCGGTGAGCATACACTGAACTCACAAATGGGTTTCAAAACTATAATATCGTAACTCAAAAAGGTAAACTATAGCTTTTGTTGGCAAATAAAAAAAAATAATTCCAAGGTTTGAAGAGTAGTGTACATGTATATGCAATACTGTGTTTATATCTGTTAATTCTTTTACATTTCCAGCATATTGATGCATTGAATTGTGAATTACCCTATCTGATTTCAATATATGCCACGGATGTATTTATAACACACACTTGAATATAAGGTGACGTGAAATAACGGAAAAAAATCCTTGTAAAAGGAAGGCTTGCCCAGTTTATTAGAAGCCGGCATATCTAAAGCTTTTTGTTCAAGTCTTGGCTTCAATAAATAAACAAGTACCGTCGAATGGATTTACCGGTAAAGTTTGAATTCAGTTTTCAAAAATGATTGGCACAAGCTTACAAGTGTTGTTTAATAATGTGAGTCATATATGAAGAGATTCCATAAATAGTTTTATACAGATTCTTTTTTTTTTCTTTTTTTTTTCTTTTTTTTTGTCAAAGAGGTATGTGTTGATTATTACAAACTGAACTGTGAAGGCTGATATGATGGCTGGGATAATATAATACAATAAATGGTTTCTCATTGTGTTTCTTGTTAAAAATCAAAGCAAAGTACTAGACAAGTAGTCAATTACTGATCACAGAGGCTCGAAGTTGCAACGGGCGAATCATATCGAATTGATTAGCCCCGGGGAACTTTGAGCCCCTGTGTTTCTGTAGCGTGTTCAGTGAACGTAACAGTTGCTATCGTGAGCAGGTGCATCCCTGTTTTATTGTAGTAAATAGAATGTAAGCAGGGTACCAATTCGCAGTTGTTAGCTATCTTATCTAACGGTCGCCTTCACTGAACGCACTGCAGCTTGTTGCTTTTTCCTTTTTCACAATTTATTTTAACTTTGGGAAACAATGCATATGACGTTTACACAAACGGATAATTTCTACAAAATGCAACATGTCCGAAATGTTAGAAGAATGATGGTAAAGGAATCACAAATCCGAGTAAAGTAATCCGCTAATATATCGTCATCCTCATTCTCATTATTTAAGTTCTGATGCACAGAATGCCAGTCCACATGAAATGTTCGTTGCGATAACATTAGTTTAAACATAAAGTTTTATTGCATAATTATGTCATGAAATTAACTTGTTGATTTACAATGTAAACGGTAATGAAGTCATATTATCAATCACAAAATAATAATTCATCATCCATGAGATTTAATTCAATATTGTCTCTACTGCAAAACAATGAAAATAGACGAAAAGGTAAATGTCCAAATCGAGACGACAAAACCCGGATGTTGGAGCAAAACCTTGACTCTCGTGCTGACAAAATATGTTGTTTTTTTTCCGACTTGGAGGAGCGATGACATCTTCGGAACCAACCGTTGAATAGTATACATTCCGTTATCACTACCGTTCTCAATGGATATCAATCAGCTACTTGCTGACCGATGAAACTATGCGTAGTATTTTAAATATTCTTTATATTTAAATATCCACATATATTTAAAAAGCAAAAGCTGACAAATGAGAACAAGTATATATGTAACGCGTTGTTTCAACTGATCCGTTCTGTCTCCGTCGCGGATCCAATCAATTGCCTAGTGTGTTGATCGAACATGGGTTCTTGGTTGGGGTAGGGGGAAAACAGTTCTATATGCAATCATACGAGCGCAGAGACACAGAAGCGAGGACGATTTTGAATTATATAATATGTATGAGGAGATACGGATAATAATAATAATAATAAAAACATAAATAAAAATAAATGAAAGCAGCTAAGGGCGCCATGGCCATCGTTAGCTTACCTTACTGCGGACCCGAGTGCTGATTATTCCGAACGGGCAAGTATTATTCTAAGCCTTCCCAGGCGCAATGTACTGGTCCAACCCAGGAACCGTCGAGAGGGATTAGTATAAATTGTTTCCCAATCGACGTAAATTTAAAAGAAATTTAAAGATATTTACAGTAGACCTAAATGTATATTTAATTAAATATATTCAATATTTAATATTCAATAAAACTAAAATTAAGACGAAAAAGAATAAGAATTGGTCATATCAAGTGACGCATGAAATCTTTGTAAAGTCGGTAAATACAAAAGAAGTATTTATGAACACGTGAAGGTACGAGGAGGCCACTGTTGCATTTTGTTATGACTGACGGCTACAATAATCGCTGGTTCCCCAATGTCATATGTAATTATCACAAAAGCCGAAAACCAATTCAATATCGTAGCCGCCAGTCATAACATAATGCAACAGTGGAAATGAGGGCGAAATGCATCGATACTAGCGACTTCTAGAAAAAAGCATTACTTGTGATAATTAAATAAATACATATATTATTGTTTAATATGAGTATTTGCTGGAAATATTGTATTTCTGTGAAGTTGCCGTTGAAAAGCGCACTGACCGTGATCTGCATTGCTTCGGTCACATCGTGTCCTAGTACAGTTTCCATTGAGTTTCGTGACTCGTATTGACTCTTTATAGTTTATCTAAGATAGAAAATCGACTCGGCAACGAAAAGGCCTATTATTTATGCGTTGAACAAGCCCGGCATATTTGAAATCGGCTGAAAATTGTGTCAAGATACGAAGCTCAGAATACGACCATGTCAGTTTTCCTATAGATTTTGAACGGAGAGTTACATACCTTTTCTCATTTTATGATATCAATTTTTTTTCTTGAATTGTGAAATTTTGTTATAAAATGTGTTTTGAATTGTTACTTTGTATCATTGGGGGGGGGGGGGTCCCACGCCGGTAGCCTGTGTTAACAATCTGTACGGGGGAGAGCATTAATTTTATAGCATAATTGTTATGGTAGAGCGGTCTAGATCTAGATTGATGAATTTAAGATTTTATAAAATGTTATCAAAGTCAATTCATGTTAGGTGACTATGCAGTCCCAAAGTCAGTAAACAGCTTTTGAATGTCTGTAATTTAATACATTATAGCATGGTTATTGATACCGCCACGTGGTGCGTTTGCTTTGTATGTTCTTCTCTACGGCTCTTGATTGACGTGAAGCATCGGTGGTTCAGTGGTAGAATGCTCGCCTGCCACGCGGGCGGCCCGGGTTCGATTCCCGGCCGATGCACATTTTTTCTTTGTTTCATCTTTTTTTATTCTTACAAAAGTGTACATAATGGCTCACGTAAACATGATTTTTTTTTTAGCAAACAGCTTGGTGATGTACATAATTATTTAATTCATAATTATGGGATACTCCATATAATTCAAACAGATCATAATTATTGTAGTTTATATCCCAAAAGCAGTTGATTTTAAAGGTATTGTTAGCGTTTTATTTTTTCATAATAATTAAGATTTGCACCAAACAGTTTTTGCCTTGACAGGCAGGCGCTTTAATCTTTTGTGTTTATGAACAGGATAACTATCATCATCTAACCCAAAACGTTAGACTAAACAATCAGGGACTATTTTTTCCGACATAGACTAAATCTCGGGAATAGGATTTTGGTTTTACGCGTGTAGACAAGGTGATTCAGACAAGGGACTTTATATACATATTTTGTATAGAGTCTCGTTTTAGATCGATTAATGTTAAACTACTTATTATAATGTTTAATACTTATATACTCAGAAAAAAAAGTACCCACTTTTCAATTCCTAATATGAACAATGTACATGTAATCGTTGTAGTACCTGCTGACCTAAGTTAAACCATGCCCTTCGTTTAGTAGTTTTGCACCTGCTCCTTATGCAGCACAGATCGATATCCGGTGGTAGTATCTGACTGCACCGATTTACCGGAAATAAATCACAATTGACTAAAATCTCGCAAAATCAAGTCAAACAAAAATGCCATGACTGAATAGTGATCAGCTAAACCAAGCTATCGGGTTGCTAAATGTAGGTAAGTTAGTAAATGTTGTATGATCGAGTCTTACCGAAGTGTCGTTTTTAAAAACTATCCATATTTCATATCGTTCAACTATTTCAACGAAAAAAATTTTCACGTTATATCAGAGAAGAATGGTTGTTTACTCCAGATAGAACAATAAGTCAGAATATATGCTAATACCAAATATAAAGATAAACATATATGAAGAGTACTTTATTTGCAACCTACTTACTTGAAAACAATAACTTAGATATTCATTCAGAAAAGAATGAGGATATTTTGTGAACTTAACCAAGGGATACACATTTATTTAACTTTGTTACACCGGTCCTTTAAGATACCAAAAAGATTATTTACAGTGTATCAACTTCTGCATTACTTGACTTGTTATGCTACGTTCCCACTGTATCACGATTCGCGCCACGATTGAAAACGCGGTCTTCATCTTGGACTTATCGTGGCGCTCGTATCAGATCATATCTTGAGGTCAGTCGTGGCAATCGTGTTGATCGTAGAAATTTTTTAAGGCGGTCCAAAAAGTTTCTTCGATCAACAGGATTAATGTTCAATGGTAACCATCGCATCCATTCGTAATGCATCGTAGCAAAGCGCCACACAGCGCATCTTACCGTGCTTCCAAATCGTGGTGATCGGGATCAGTCTTGGACAAGACAAACCCCACGCTCTGTTGAGATGTATTGCGATCTCCCACGATCTGGTACGATCTGTGACGCGCTGCTCATGACCGGTCACGAATGACTCACGAACTGATACGAGTTGATACGAGAAGATGCGAGTAAATGCGAATAGTTCATGGACGCTCATGATCTGTTACGAGGTTTCGCGCCCCCACCCATATATATATGTGTGTGTGTGTGTGTGTGAGTCGTGAAAAATTTAATGAGCCTCATTCAGCGATCTAATCCTGAAGAGAATACATCTACTGTAAACCAGTTTTTATTTTTATTTTACGCCGTTGAGAGATGCCTCCCAAGAGAACCAAAGAAAGGAAGGGAAATGGCAGAGCTGCCTCACCCACCGAACCTGAACCAGTCCAGCCACAACCTACACCAGAGAGGCAGAAAAGATCTTCCTTACCGACAAAGTAAAGAAGAATACTGCAAATTATACGTTATCTTCCTGAACTCCTGCCATTATCAATGGTTGTGGGTTCTAGTGTTAATTCTGTAGAAAAACTTGAAAAATTATCAATCCTGAAAATCTCGAAAAGATCTTGAAACAGCGAAGTCGATGGTCAGTCGGGGCTGAATATAAATATATAACCTTCGAGTTCCAATCGTGGTTCAAATCGTGATTATCTTCGATCGTGATCGTGAAAGACATCTTGACCACAATCGTATCCTGTCACAACAGAGCGCATCAGTTCGTGATGACCGCATCAGAACGTGTATGCACGTGCCAGATCGTCCCAAATCGGGAACTCCGATGTCAGATCGAGACCCCATTGCGGACTCGGTCTAAACGTATTTGATCGTGTCAGATCGTGTCGCCTGAAATTTACCAATTGTAGCATATCGCACTCAAGCGCAACAAATCGTATCAGAACGTTTCGCCTCCCACCACAGCGTATTTCAAAGATTCCGGCGATCAGCTACGAATGGTCAATCGTGGCGTTCGTGACGGAGGAACATAGCATAGCCCGGCGCAATGGAATGGCTTCGTATCTGTTCGAGATCTTCTACGATTATAAATTATTTTGCTCATGTAGAATCAGTGTAATTTTACCCACCTTTGAATAAAAAGGATTGTGGCCATGGTTATTTGTTTTAAAATTTGAACGATAATTCAAAATAGGGTTACTAGTATTTTGTCTTTATATAATAACATGTCCCCATCATACGGTATAGATAGTAAAGATGAGGGGGACTAGATGACAGCAGGTGTTAACAATCAGCTGTTTAAAAAAGATAAATAATGGAATGTATGTTGTCTAAAAAAAAAATTCACAAAACCATCATTTTCTTTGTGAACGTACTAATGATTTTGACGTAACGAATAATGCGATAAATACTGGATAAGAGCACTACTTTCCATAACGGAATGAACTGACTGTGGCGTCCAACGGTGAAAGAAATACTTTTTTTATTTATGTATAATAATAATAATAGTCACCTTTTTGATTTTTACATAAATTATTTTCGTGTACATGTATACACATGAAAACGCGATGTGAAAACACTATTTTGAAACTAGCTGTGTATATGTGTGTGTTTAATTATAGCATATTTATATAAATTTCGTTATACGCACAGACCTGGTGGCCATTCTTTTTGCATGGATAGCGTTGTTGTACTTCTGCTAATCACCAATGCGTCCAGCGTTCGATTCATGGTTACGCACGTGAGAGAGAGAGAGTACAGTGGTCGCCCGTCCAGACACGTGGGTATTCACCGGATGCTCCGGTTTCCTCCCACAATGATGACCACATACGTCGCAACAAGGGGCGTCCAGAGTAATTTATGTAAGTTGTGATAACTTGTTTCGTTCGTAATCGAAGTTTTCAGTTCACTCAGAATTTGACTTTTTAACTATACGTCTATCAATACTTATATACAGATCCATTTTCACCCATTGCAACTATCCGTGATTGTAAAACGAAAATAAGGGGTTTCCCGATCAAAGGCAATTGCGTTACGAACGATATTGAAACTATATTTAGAATTATAAAACCTGTATTTAGATTTTCTATTTTCATTTGCCGTCACTTGATTGATCACATTCATTCTTTACGCATGCGCTCACTTCACAGACTGAACTTACGAACTTGTGCAGATGACGTCATGCTACTGAACGTGGTACCGCAAGCATCTGCTTTGGGGATACCATATTCTATATTTAATCGATTTCCCCGAAGTGATGTTCTATCCGTACAATATGGCCTGCACTTGTCAAGTTTATACATGAAGAAACAAAGACTTTATCAACATTAAAGAAGGAGAGTGAAAAACTCTTTTTGATTTCTACCGATCATCTGTAATTAAACTTTTAAACATTATTTCTGCATTTTTCAAGCGTCATCCATTGATGAAAGATGGTCACGTGTGTGGCGGTATCTCAAGAAATCAGTGATCTGACGCAGAAGTTGCAGCAATCTCTTCGATCTTATTTATTCGTTCCAGATGTTCTACATCAACTCAGCATATTTAACGGGCAACAACTCTAGTAATTAATAAGCGCGACATATCAGCATTGTCTCCCTTCCATGTATTGTGACTATTATAAAGCAGCTTGTTCACAGATGATCGGGAGAAATTAAAAAAAAAATCTACTCTCTCTAGATAATGTTGGTGAAGTATTTGTTTCCTGACAAATAAACTCGGAAAGTGCAGGTCACAATGAACAGGAAAACGCTATTTTCGTGAACGCAACTTTGACGGGGCCTCCGTGACCGAGAGGGTCGCTGACTAACACTCACCCAGCCCCTCACCGCGTGGGTGCGAATCCCGGCATGGTCATTCGGATTTTCATGTGAGGAAGCCTTCCAGCTAGCTTGCGGTAGGTCGGTGGTTCTACCCGGATGCCTCCGTGCATTAAAGTTCTTCCTCCACCTGTAATTAGCTGGACATCGCTATATGACTGAAATACCGTCGAAGCGACGGTAAACTCAAATAGTCTGGTCTTTTTACATGCGTTCGACACATTGGAAAATAGACAAGCACGGAGGAAAAAGAATAGTTTTCTGTAATATTGAAATGGTTGTATACATTTTTGATCAATAACCTTATCACAAAATATTCCAGAAGTATGATAGATGTTTTCGACGGAGCACAGCGGGATCATAAATATTCTCCATGGTAGGTTGCATGTCTTTGCCATCTGGACTTCAGTGTTGCCATGAGTAATGTTCTTCCCTCCATGACTGTAACATAAATGTACATACACAGTTTCAGACATTTTATATAAATACAGCTTTGTAGTTCGAGAGATTAATAGGTTTGTGAATGCGATATTGTATATGTTTATAAGAGCACAATTAATATTTGATATTTTCATAACTAGTCGATACCCGTAGCCCCAATTATTACTGAAGTATGTGGTACTCCTACATAACTTATTTATATATCTGATATGTGTGTGTGTGTGTGTGTGTGTGTGTGTGTGTGGTGTTGTTTTTTTCTTCTTCTTCTTCTTTTTTGTCGTTGTTGTTGTTGTTGTTTTCATCTGGGCCGTTCACAGGTGTCTTCCCCTCTGGTAATATTGTTTAATTAATACAGTGTTTCTCCATATTTCCTTTTTTTTCTATCCTAAGATCAAGAGAGTGATACATTTTCCAAAAGAAAAAGAAAAAAAAGCATAAAGGCCCTCTCGATATCAACTGAAAATGAGGACTAAAATTTCGTAAACCCTAATAACAGTAGTGACTTACACATGGAACATTTCAAACTAAATATGAAATGGAATAACTTACGGTACATATGATATATAGTAACATTACATGCCGTTGTTTGATACTAGAAATATCTCTTTGTTTCTTTCTTTTTTTTCAACCCATTTAGTATCTCATAAAACAGACAAAACTCATAATAACTTATAGTAATAACAACATTTCTTTATGATTATGTTCCGCACTTTATTCAGTATGCGAGCCTATAATATCAAGGAACAATGACCTTAGCCAATTACATTTTTATTTGAAGAGATGGGGTTGGACGAGACGGGGTTTTGTGGGGGTGGGAAGAGCTTGAGATGCAGACATACAAAGTGAAGCGACTGTGTACATCTGTGCTGAATGTCTGAAAAGCACATGTTGCGTTTTGCATCTGTACATGTTTGTATCTGGCTTCGTTTACTTGTCCAATACCATCGTCGGAACTCTCGATATATATTCCATATACATGCGTTTTATTTATTTATTTATTCATTCATTCATTCATTCATTCATTCATTCATTCATTCATTCATTCATTCAATTTTTGGAGCCTCCGAGGCCTATACTA